>VXAL01016782.1:9518-46169 GCA_013399475.1 Chauna torquata
TGTTTTGTGCCGTGTATTAGCAGCATTCTGGTTGTGGTCACATGTTGCAGGAAGGCATGGTGGCCTTACCCCACATTCCAACAGAATATAATACAGTTAAGAACAGCATACTGAAGTCAGTGGGCACAATGTAGGGGATAATCATGTGGGGTTTTTTGTTTGTTNTGTTTTTTCTCTTTTGTGATCTTTGGGGTTCTGAGAAATGATGGTTTTAAAATAAGACATTCAATATTTCTTGCTTTTTCAACCTAAACAAATAACTAGAATTTAAACAATTACATTCTCCAGCTTCCTTCCAAAGACAAGAAAAGATTACCATAGTAAGTCTGAGTGAAAAGTGTCAGTCTGTAGTTGAAAGTAATTGTAGATGCTTAAATATAATACAAGCAGAAGAACACTAAACACACTTGAATAGTATGAGTCCTTCCTATCTTTAATTATATTTGAAGCCTTCATCTTGCATAAATTAAATAGGATGCTCTCTCAAAACTTCCACAATAACAAGGTCAGAACATTGCAAAATTGTCAAAATACTTAGAGTAATACCACATTTTTTATTTTGACCATGGTGGTATTTGGATTTTTAATTTGCACAGATTTTATTGGAAAGTTGTATAGAACTAAGCTTTTCCTAATGTCTTTTAGTTCTTCATCTGTTTAAATTAGAAACTAAAACACTAATGCAATTTGCTGGATCTTCAAATTTAGCATGTTACAGACTCTGCGAGCACTGGTGGCCATGAACGAAAACCTCAAAAGCCAGGAGCAAGAATTCAAAGCACACTGTAGGGTAAGTTCTAGTTTCTTATATAATGCTTCTTCACCAAGTTTGAAATGGGTCCTTATACTTCTTCCTGCTTTGTCCTTTCTTCCTTTCTGCCCCCATTTACTGTTATTTTCAGGTTCATATTGAATATTGCCACTAGCTAGATTTTTGGCAGAGTTGTGAACAGTTGCCCAGTTCTGCAGTGTATCATATCTACAACAAGGCTGTCAACCAAGAAGAATGGAACTGAATTAACCAGAAGGACTTGCCCCCTGCTCTGAGGCAGGGAGCTGTAAGGAAGGCTGCCAGGGCATCTAAATTAGTGTGGCCTTCAGTGTTTTGTTTTGTCTGTGATCTTTATTAAAGGGCAGTTCCTAGATAAAATGCCAGATTAGCCCTGTACTGATCACAGCTGTGTCTCTTCTTGTTCCCCTCACCATTCTGCTAAGAGTACTTGAGGGTGTGGCAACAGGGAATACGTAAATTCTAAGTTTGAGATCAGGCTGTACTAGATACCCACCTGTGCTGTTCACAGCCTGAAACACATTCCATCTTCTTGGATGAGCCAGCAGTGACCAGAGGAGCACAGCGCCAAAGAAGAAGGCTGCTTGAAATCCGCTGGCTTTGGAGCAACCCACCAGAAGAGACAAAGACTGAGATAAATCTATCATAGTTTTCAGAGTAGAGTTTCAGTTTTACTGCTTAATTACAGTGTTTTGCTGCCATATTTACTGCTGTATTTATGGGCTGCTTAGAAATATGATCAGAGAGAACTGTTTTCATTCTCTTATATTTAAACAGTAGTAGATGGAATTTAAAGGAACGAAAAGACGTAAAAAGACATACTGCCCTGTGGCAGATACTGAGCACAGAAACCTCATTTTCCCATACATACCATTTTGGAAAGCTCTAAAGGTTTCTGATGGAAATGACCTTACAGCTAACTTTAGGCTCATTCATTGTTACGAATACCATGTGTTGCAGTTCTGTGTTGTGCTATTGCTATTGTAATATTTCTTTGCTTCGTCAGTTTTTCACTTTCTGTGTTACTCAGTTGTTTTAGCTGGCTGTAGTGTATTTACAAGTAAGAAATAAATCTGTTCCCGTGTTTGATAAAAGCAGACATTCAGTTTTATGTAATGAATCATAATGGTCATAAAGTCATCCCTTACCCCTGGGCAGGGAATGGTGTTTAATCATACAAATTTTAAAATAAAGTGTGTGGTCAGCTCCACAATTTTGTTACAGGTGTGTGGTATGAAGCTTCCTGCCATCCCCTTTTAAGAAAATAGGTCTCAATTAAAAGCAACATAAATGCCTTTTTTTTTTTCCTCAATAGGAAGAGATGGAGCGACTTCAACAAAATATTGAGAATTTGAAAGCCGAGGCAGTGGAAAATGGGGACGAAGAGGTAAATAGCAAATGTGTTTATTTTCAATTTGTGTTTTAAAATGCTGGTTCAGGTCCTTCTGACTTTGGCACATTCTAGTAAGCTTTAAAATATCTGTTGCAATCTCTGAAAAATTCTATTCTCCATCACTGGTAAAGCCACAGTTCAGGCTAATAAACAGAGAAATGCAGTAGACTGAAAATCACCATAGTATTCTTCTCGCTAGAACCCATGGGGCTAGCTCATGGATGCTTTTGTCCCATTTACTTTATTCTTTGTCATACCAGAGAAGAATCTTGGGATGTTCTGTTAAGATTAGTGCATATCTTTAGCAAAAACACATCCTCCTTAGAAAGCATGTTTGTTTTGGTTACATCCTTTTTTTTTTTTTTTCCTTAAAAGTGGATTTATTTGAAGGATGGAAGCACAAGTTTTTCAGTGGCTTAGTGCATTGTATGCAGTGAGCAGCTGTCTGAAGTTAGGCTTTAACGCAAGTGCATCCAGACTGAAGGCAATGAATAATGAATGAACAGAAAATGAAAAGCTTGACTTGTATTTTCAATGAGTAAACATTTGATATATTTGTGTGTCTGAAATGACATAAATCACAGGTTCCATGATGCTGCTGTACTTCTGAACACTGGAAAAAATGAAAATGTAAACCTAAATCTTAAATTTTTAAAGAAAAAATGATCTTAAAATCCACAATCCAGGAAATGTAGAATTCATATCAGAGGGTTTGTGTTCTGTCGTGGGCCGTGTTTATCCTTAACTCTGCTGATGAATCAAAGTATAAACATTTGGACAGGTACAGAGAATCTTTCGATATGTGCCTTCATTTTGTGTGACCATTGCAAAGCAGTGGAAAAACTATTGACTAATGTTAGGAACTAAAATATCAAAGTCTTAAAAGCTGTCAAAATATGCTTGTTTACAGTAAAAGATGAAAGATGTCATTTTTTTAAATGCAGATTTTGAATCGTTGTTTTTAAAAAAAAAAAAAAAGCAAATGGTGGTGTTTTAGTGGAAGCCATTAAATGGAAGATACAAATACAGAAAACAAACCCAATCTGCACATTTTTGTAATTGCAGCTCTCATTTGTTGCTGTAATCCACAATTGTTTTGGCTTCTCAAATTCTAGGAGCCGAATAAGCTTATAGACCAGCAGTACAAAACTGAGAAGGATAAACTTCAAAAGATCCGGCTATTATTGGTAAGTCTTTATGAAATGGACAAAATTATTCATGTTTTTCTTACCTTGTCACTTTTAATGCTTCTTATAATTTTTGTTGTTGTAATTTTGAGAAAAAAAAAAAGTCACAAATCAGTTACAGAATAATATTGAGCCTCAGCCAACACCTTTTTTTTTTTTTTAAATTAATTATTTAGTAACAAAATATTGCTGGGGCGGGTTCATCCGTTTTAAGAACAGAACAAGAAGAGGCTTTGTTTTCTCCCCTCCTAACTTTCTATTCAGGCACGAAGAAACAGAGAAATAGCGATTTTACAGCGCAAGATTGATGAAGTACCCAGCCGAGCTGAGCTAACACAGTATCAGAAGAGATTTATTGAACTTTACAGTCAGGGTATGTATCAACCAGGAACATTCTGCTGAAGGCTAAAGCCCCAGAAGGAGGGCAGTTGCATTTTAAGCTTATGGCATGTAACGACAGCACTTACGGTAATTCTCTGGATTTTAAGGGTTGTTTGATATTCACATTACACAACCTATTTTCAGGGTTTTAAAAGCTGGCTGTAAGAATCCTCCTGTGGGTGAAACTTGATGCACAAGATCTTTAGAAGTAAATTCTAGCTGCAACAGGTTCAAGTCACATAGGTCGATGACCAGTGTGTTTAGAAAGTTCTTAATCCACCATTTACAAATGATGTTGCTATAAATTTGAGTCATGTTTCATTAATTGCTTTTAACAGTAGATAGTGTTAGTTCAGAATCAGATATCTCATGTCAGCAAAAACAATGCCGAGAACTCGAACGTAAAGACATTGAAAGGATTGTTTTCTTTCATTTTTGATTTATAAATGTCCTGCAATATCTTGGTAGAATCAGAGTACAAAATCAAGTACAAAAAGAGTACGAATCGTCTTCAACTTCTTTTAAGATAAGAAGTTATAAAATGGGGAAGTTTGCTTGGTTGACTCTTTGGATAGGTGTAGGTTTGCTGTGCGTGGTATTGAGCATGCAAACTGAATAAAATTTTAAAGTTGTTCCATTGAACTGACAGCAGACCAGCATACTTACTGGTGTGTATTTAATGTAACCTGTGTATTGGCATAAGCTAAAATATATTTCAATGTGGAAGAACTAGCTAGTATTTTAAAGATACTTTGCATTTTTTTAAATACAGGTGTGAACCAAGCTCTTGAAGGTTGAGCAGTTGTAAAGTTATCTAACTTTGATTCAAATCCATTGTCTTTGAATCATCTCTAGTTGTATAGTCACATGCTGTCCTCCATGCGCGTTGACTAACTCAGTGCATGGATAGGTGTACCTCCTTAGTGAATACAAATCCAGTACTTCTCCTCTCCCTTTGACCCCCGTTTGCTTTTTATGTGCCGTGTGGTTTATTTAATCAAGTCCAGCATCTGCCTGCTCAGAAGATGGGGGCTTCGTTTATGTATGAAGTACAAGAAGATTAAGGAGATTTGTGAAACCTTG
This sequence comes from Chauna torquata, assembly GCA_013399475.1. NCBI lineage: Eukaryota > Metazoa > Chordata > Aves > Anseriformes > Anhimidae > Chauna > Chauna torquata. The sequence continues at coordinate 14,353 of VXAL01016782.1, forward strand.
GGTGTCGATTTCAGATGCTTTGAATTTCATGGGACTGTTTTCTGTAGTGCAAAATATGTGCAATAACTTAGGATAACACTGTGCTCAGTCTCCTGGCCAGGAACCTGCACTGTTCAGGCTAAACTTTTGGAAAATTGAGCTGAAAATCTCTAGCGAGATTTCTGTGAATTGTGGCTTTTTTTTTTTTAATGGGTTTTTCATTTGGCCAGATTCAGGAGATCTTCAGACTTGCCAAAAATTGGTTTTTGGACTTTGGGATCCAAGGCATGTTGGACGAGACAATCTTTAGAGGTGCTTTCCAACCTCAGTGGTTCTGTACTGGAATGCTTTTAAGTTCCAGTATTTCCTGCTTTAAAATATATATATGTGTTTTCTTTTTAATTTTTGACCTAATGGAGGCCTCTTCCTTTGTAAATGTTAAGCCATAGTTTCAAGAGAATCACTGAGCCAGTTGGCTTCTTCTTTCTTTCTCTTCCTTACCTTGCTCGGGCTCTGGTGTGTGCGGAGACTCCATAAGCTGATACAATTTCCTAATCTAGTAGAAGTCCCGAAAACTGTTTGCCCTGGGTCAGCACATGGAATCCACTCATAAAAGATGTCAGTATCAGAGCTGCTGCAAGATAAGGAAGAGCTGCAGGAAAGGAGAAGTTTGGGAAATGCCTTCTCCATCTGACAGCAAGTCCTGCAAAAACTGAGCTAATCAAGACAGCGCACCTGAAGTAAGCCTGTTGGAGCTCTGTCTGTTCATGCAGTTTTTCAAGCTGCAGCCTGATTTCAAAGCAGCAGCATTTGGAAAATCTCTTTGTGGAATGTGCTGAACAGCCCTTACTAGTTTTTCAACCTGTCCCAGCCTTTCCTGAATTCCTTGGTGCTTTCAGGCTTTGGGTACACAGTATGCTTCTCTGGGCTACAGCATGTGCAGAACATGGGTCCCAGTCATTATGTGGCAACGAGAAGTCTTTGGATGCTTACAGCTCACTGCTGCAGAAGTAGTCACTGCTGGATTTCTGTCACTGAAACATTCAACTCTGAGCTGTGAGTAGCAGTTTGGCTTTAGCTGGAGAACAGAAATGTACAAATCATCAAGTAGTTGAACTTTCTTTAAGAATTTGGATGTTTAATGGTGGTACGACACAGGAGAGTTGTGCTGTCTATAAATGATTCCATTCAAAAGCTTTGTCCAGCATATCAGTTCAATAAAGATTTTATTTAAAGATGGCAACTTGTTAGCCTTTAGGATTTACGGTAATGAGGATGACTTCACTCTGGTTTATCTGACTTACTTATGACCTCTGGAATAATTTCCATCATTAAATCAGTTGATCTTTTTAAACCTGTACTTTTTTCTGGGTTCAGGATTCTAGACTGTTTAATATACTAACCACAGTAATTTTTGCCAGCTGTCCTTCTCCACTGTTTTGTTTTTTTTTTTTTTCTTGAAAAACANACTTTTTTCTGGGTTCAGGATTCTAGACTGTTTAATATACTAACCACAGTAATTTTTGCCGGCTGTCCTTCTCCACTGTTTTATTTTTTTTTTTCCTTGAGAATCAAAAGTATCTTAGGTTTCCTTAGTCGCTGAAGAACTAAAGAGTAGATGAACATTTTGAGTATCAATCATCATCTTGTAGGCCCAAAGGGGAAGGAGTGTCTGAGCCTTACCTTCCCCACTGAGCTGTGACCAGCAGCTGCTATAATCAGCTAAAACAGATAGCATTAAATAGTACTTTATTTTCAAATAATGCTATCGGCATGAATATATTGTAAGACGAGAAAGGAGGCTTTAAAACAATAAAAGCTTTCTTGGACATCTTGCATGTTCGTAGCTTGAAAGATACAATTTAATGTGCTCCTTTTTTTCCCCACACAGTCCTGTCGGATTATCTTTTCCCTATCTGTCCCTGCCTGATCTGTGCCCCTGCACGCCCCACCACCCACCGATGTGTGAGCTATGCTAAGGCAACTGTTATCAGCACAGCAACCTCTATGGTGTAAGGTTAAAGCTTGTGCAGGAGGAATGAACAGACAGGGGTAACGAAGCACAGCGGATAGTGCCAGTGTACATTCACGTGAAGGACTGTCAACAGCTGGGGCATAATTTAAACACTGAGCTGTGTTGTTCTGGAGTCCAGTTCTCATAAAATCTGGTAGCTGCAAACCCTGCTGGAGATTTACATGCAGCAGGAATATTCTTCCAGAATGTATTATAGGGTGTGTTCCATTGATAATTGTATATTACACGAAGCCTACAAAGTATTTTTATAGGTTCCATTTCATCTCATGCTCTTTTATTCTATCCCTTTTTTTTTCTTTGCAGTCTCAGCAACTCACAAAGAGACGAAACAATTCTTTACTCTTTATAATACACTGGATGATAAGAAAGTATATTTGGAAAAGGAGGTAAGAGAATATTACTACTGTTTTCTAAATATTCAGTCTATGGAGAAGGAGATAGTTTTTACTTAGCTTTCACTATACTTACTCAGCCATGTCAGAGCAGGGCTAACAGTCTTTGCAAGTAAAATTGAGACAATTGGTTCGTAAGGAAATTTCTAATCTTGAGGTGGAAGTGGTCTGTGTTGTAAAAGAAGTGCTGTTGTTAGTACAGCGTGTTTAAACTGCTCACTGTGCTCATAAAACATGAGTAACATTTGATTAGCAAATATGTCTGTCATGGGACCAGATTGCCCTATTTTTCCCTTTTTGGTTAACGTTTCGTTTATTACGAACCAATGCTGCAGTCAGTAACTGTGCGAAGCAAATTCCAGCTGCTGACTGCAGCGTCATTTGGTTCTCAGTGTCTGAGCCTGCCTACACTGAAGTTGCTGGTGATTTTCATGGGTCAGGATAAGAAGAATAGTTTTCATGAAAGCAACTTGGTTTTTTTTTGGCTGGTTGGTTATTTTTTTTTCCCCTCTTCTCTCTTCCCACTATATAGAGTTGGGCTCTTTCTTAAGGATGATTTAATCAAGTGATTTTAGTTTTCTTTTTTGCAGTGATAGGCATGTGATTTCAGTGAAGGTGGAGAAATAGGAGCGGTCAAGGCTTGACTTAGTTTTGCATTACTTAGACATGTGTAATTGCTTAGTCTGTGAGACCAAGTGGTTGTCAAATTTGTGACAATGTAAAGATGCCTTATCTGCTGTTTTTGAAGTTAATGAGCAACCATTTCCATCCCTTAAGTGGTTGGTTCTAATACGCTTGCTAGATAGTTTTCAGTTTTTCAATCCAGAAAATCAATAGTGTATGTAGCTTCTTTAGGGGGCGTGTGATCCTGACAGTTGCTTGCCACAAAACAACTCATGGAATAGGTTTAAAACCAAAAATGTTCTTTAACAATGAACCTATGCTGAGGTACTGTACGTGTGGTAGAACTGTGAGGAGACGTAGTTGGGAGGAGCACAGAGAACTTGGGGCAAACAGCAGCCTTTTAACGTGTTAGGCATGTGCAAGTGCTTGTTATCTCTGGGGGAAAAATCCAACTTCGACCGTTTCTGATTCTCCTACTTAGTTCTACAGTGACTTAGTACAGTTTACTTGCTTTGGTTTAGATAATGTTGAGAAATGTACATGAAGTTGCAACTACAGAATTCATGTTACTTTTACTTCTCCCGTGGATTAGAGTTTGCTACAGATTTTTATTATTATTATTTCAAGGGCTAGCCTGCAAATTTAAAAAGTGTAACAAGATTGCTTTTGAAACGGACACAAAAACAGCTGACAGAACACTCAGAAGATGTATTTCATTGTTGGTAGTACTCTTGCCAATATAATTTAATCCTTTTTTGGTAGTGTTTTTTTTTTGTTTTTTTAGTTCCAAGCCTCATTTGCATGGATACAATTTCAAAAGGCGAATAAATTGATCAGGGGTTTCATTTAGCTTGATGTCAATCATGAGAGAGATGTTTAAATGGCTTCTTATGCAGTCTTAACTATACCATATATTTAACAAAGTTGAGGTTTCCTTGTGTTGCTTTTAACAGTAGAAGCAAGGTTTTGACAAGCAAATACTGCCTGGTAACGTACAAAAGATGCTTTTGGCATCTTTGTCTTACGAAGATTTCTGGAAGATTCTTTTTATTTTGGCTTGATTTTGTGTTTATTATTTTGTTTTCATTTTTTGTGTTTACAAAAAACTCACCTCAAAGAAACAACCCTTTCATAAAATATGCTGAGCATAATTGCTTTCAAATAACAACAGAAGGAATTGTTATACAGAGGAATTGTGGCTGTAGAGGTTACAGTTCTGACATGAAAGGTCTCTGCTCATACAGTTGATAGTTTTAATCATATTTTGTGAAAGATTCATTTTTAAAATGTTTTTAAATTGAATTTTTCATTATGTCTTTGATTTTGGGGTTTATGCACTGGCTTTACTGTTCTGCAGTGTAACACATTGGCGCTCAATTGGCAGGCAATAGTTGTGCAGTGCTACTTTTCGTTACTTGAATGCTTTGTGGTATAAACTGTATAACTGCATTCTTCAACACAAGCTCATTGGAAGTATTTCAAGGCAGGGGTGTGTGATCCACACTTCGCAAGTGTGGATGAGTCATGCAGTAACTTCTTTCCTCTGAGCAACAAGAACTTTTAAGCGTTGTAGCTTGTTTGGAATCTGTTCAGAATTTGTTTGACTTTTTCATAGTAAGGTCAGGAAGAACTGTAGACTCTGCCATGCAGTACCTATTGCTGTCTCGTTTATACGGAAGATTTGGGATTTGAGGGACATCGGTTTAGCTTTCTATAGCAGTGGGGCAAACAGTTCTGTTTGCGGTGCTCAGGTTGTTAGTACAGAACACTTTCAAGTATTCATTGAAAGGAGAAACTGCTTGGAAGGTTTAACTGCAGGAGACTTGCAAGAAGTATTGGAGGCCAAGAGGAATCGCATTAATTGCTACTTGGTGCAGTTTAATGCTCTCAGCTATGTTTAGAAAGCAAGAAAAAAATACATAGTTTAATCAGCTGAGTGAATTTAAACCAAAAGCAACAAAATACTCCTGCTAAAATTGTTACAAATTTCTATTTCTCTTTTCTTTAAGTGCAATGTTAGTATCTCATAACAGGAGCTATGCATGCGAAATGCTGTTCTGTACTTTTTAGAAGTTCATCTTTTAACAGCCTGCAAAATATGTACACCTGATGTGTGTAATGATGCGTGGCTTGTTTGGAAACCAGTGAAACTGATCAGCACAAAGAATGCAATGCTGCACCTGTTCTGCACTGCTTGGCGAATCTGTATGGTATTATGTGGAGATACTGGTTCCAGTCTCAGAAGCAGAAGGGTTTTGTTGGTTTGTTTTGCTTTTTAAGATATTTAAGTGAAACTGTTAGTCCTACTTGTTAGTGACAAATATAACAAATTATTATTATTATTATTATAACAAATTATTCCATCCTAATACAGCTACAGCATATGCTTGTGCACCATCACTGTTGAACACTGGACAATTACTTGCAAATTGACAAAAGTTTCAACACATTTGAAACAGCCCTCTTACTTCATTGCTTTGGTTTGGAAAGTTGTCCTGCAGGAAGGTTCCCAGTGATATAATTGGGCATCAGTAAAGTTAAAAATCTCAGCTGTGGTCCAAGACTTGCTGCCTTCTGTGGTTCCTCTACTAGGACAGATTTCACTAACAAAGGGATCATGGTTTCTTTTCCAAAAGGAAGCTCAGGGTGACTTTCACACAGCTGACTGCTTGTCAGGGCAACATTTATACAGTCTGATTTTAGATCTGAATTTCATGTTATTGTCGATGAAATCTCGTAGCAATATCATCAAGGACGGATGTGTGTATATATATATATATATTTTTTAATTCACAGGTTAATTTACTGAATTCTATTCATGACAACTTTCATCAGTAAGTAATAGTCATTTTTCTCTTGATAGTTGTAGTGGGTGGTATGGTTGTTTAGAAAAATGGGAGGGGGCATGAGTTATAGAGTGTAAAAATTTGTTAGAATATTTTATTAACTTCAACTATTTAATAAAATAGTTTATTAATTCTGTTTAAGCCAATGTTTGGGGAATCACGGACTTGGAATTACTTAACTTTTATAGTCAACATATGTTTTTAATATCTGGCTGTTCGGTTGCAGTTATGGAAAGAAATCATTCAGTCATAATTTTCCTGGCATTAATTGAAACATTTTCTCCATTTTGTGAAGTTGTGGTTATTACATTATGTACAAAACATTAGACTCGGACATATTTCAGACATGTTTATTATAGACTAACTCTGCATTAAAGTTTTTGATGAAGTGTGAAGTCTTTAGGTAAAATCATGGTTCCCTTGGAAGTTTAAGATTAAATATCAGTCTGTGACGCAGCCAGCATTTATTCCTCTCTGTGTTTTTTTGACTTTGGAGGGAAAAAAAAAAAGCCCAGTGTGAATTTTTATCACAGCAGTGCTGTGCAGTAGAGTCATGAGGAAGGAGATGGCCTCTTAAGTTTAAATAATTCTTCCTGTTATATCTTTTTATAATTCTGTTCTGAAATTGTATGTTTTTTTCTCCAGAGTAATTAATTATACTTAACTCCTGTACAGTTGTGCCTTTTTGTGTTTGCTTAGAAATTGAGGGTTTTTTTCCTACTGTGATATCCAAAATTCTAATTAGAACTTAAAAAAAAAAAAAAAAAAAGTGCTAATTTAAAGTGTTTTCCTTTGCAGCAGGGGTTGTAGATCTGTTTTGCTCTGTGATGAGATCCTTTTGATTCTGTCCAGTCAGTAGAAACCAATTCTCTAACTGATAGCTGGGTTTGGGATAGTTTTTATTGATGGGTGGGTGTGGGGAAGCATTTTCTTTGTTTTGTTTTTCTTCATCTGTTCAAGATATGTTGCAAGCCTGAAATTACTTCTGGTCTTTTCCTGCTAGGGCATAAAATGTGTTTTAGAATATTTACTGTTCTGCTAGTCCTCTACTCACCTTCTTTATGTTCTAATCAGCTGCTTTTATTAAAAGTTTGTGCTCTTGGTTAGTTAACAGTAACTTATTCCTTTACAACACATGAAAGAAAGGAAAAGATTATAACTGCCAAGGAGAACGCTTGTGATGAGCTCTGTAGTCTCTGTTCCCGTCTCTTTGATAGTTCATACCAGCTGAAGATCTGCACTGTTAACTTGAAACCAGTGATTAAAAAGATGAGTTTTTACATAGAATACTGAGCAATATGAATACTTGGACATGGTAAATATGCAAGATAATTGTAGATGAGACACATACACATTGTCCCACATCTCTATCAGTTGTCTTTTTTTCTTTCCAGAGCAATGGCATCTTCTGGTTCTCGTGAGCAGTTTTTACGGCAGATGGAGCAGATTGTAGAAGGCATCAAACAGAATCGAATGAAGGTTGGAGACTCTTCCCATTTTCTCTGCTAGAACCCGGAAATTATTTCAGAAAAGGAAATAATGTCTTGGATAATAACTATGCATGGAGAAATTCATTATGTGAGGTGCACGTTAAGCAGGCAACTAACAAGTATTGTTTTTTTTTTTTTTCTTTCTCCACATCCATAAGAAAATGTTTGCCACTAAAACGTTAATGAATGGAGTAGAAGAGAGATACTTTAACACTTCTCTGCTGGCAGGAATCTTCTACCCTTATCTTTGTTACTGGCAGCGTAGTGATTTAGATGCTTGAAACAGCCGTTTGTACCTGAAGCCTCAGTGATGTCCCTGAAGTCAATGAGAATTTTTTCCATTTGGACTGCATGAGTACAGTCATGCATATGTCAGACCCACTTTCTGGTTTTAACCTGACTTAGAAAAGACTAGGCATTGCTGCTGAGTGTGTCGTGCCCACATAGCAAGTGAAAGGGGTTTGTGGGTATGCAGAGCCCCAGAGCTCATGCAGAGACAACAGAATTGCTTCTGGTAACACTTAGTGGCTCTTCTGTGAAAGCGCAGCCTCAGTGGACTTGTGTTAAGTGGTCTTGGGGCAAAGCAAGCGCACAAAGCAAGCATTAGGTCCATCGGCTACTCCAGCTAAAGCTGTCCATGGATGTATGCCCATACAATGGGATAATTTTAAGTAGTGCTTGGTAATAGCCGTTACCAACTTTTAATTTTTGTGTTGTTTTACTTTTTTATTTTCATATACAAATATATTTATATACCATAAAGGGGTTTTGAGATGCTTTACTCTGTAGAGCCAGAAAATTCTTGGTAGTGGATTGTAGTTGTTCATTTGAGTTGAAACGGAAGTATGATGCACTTTAAATCAACATACACGCGAGTGTGTACTGAAAATGCGGTCTTTCCAAGTAATGGGCTGTTTTATCTCAATAACTAAACAGAAACTTCAGGTATAAAGTATGATAAGCATGTGTATATAGGAAAAACAGAATGGAATGCAACTGAAACTGTCATAAAGCCCTTTGCAGTAACAAGCTCATAAAAATATATGACATTAACTGTAGAATATTGTGTTGAGAAACTTTTTCTTTTCAAAGAGGACAAAGGACAGCAGAATAGAACGGTGGTGTTGTATGTATGGATCATCTTTTCATTATCAAGGCTGACGTAACGAGTGAGTCAAGGTCAAATTGAGATTATGAAAATACTTCAGAACAGTGTGATTCCAAGTAGTGCAGATGAGCTTGAAGATAATTAGACTTCATTCTTTTGGAAGAATGACATTCTTTTAATTGCTGTAGCAAGCAACTGCAGCAAATTGAAACTGCCTTTGAGTTTAGTGTTTTGTTTTCTGTCCTGACCTCTATTATGCACACAGAAATGAATAACAGCAGAATAAATCAAAGGAGCGAAAGCAGACTGAGAGCTCTGCTGTGACTTCCTTCAGGTTCTTGCAAATGAACTCTTAAATCTTTGAAGTCCATAAAATCATTCTGGACCCTCTCTGCCTTCTCAAACAGAATCAAAAGTTTCAGCTGCTTCGTGTACAGAGAAGGGAGCAGGAAATGAGTGGGAGTTGTCGTATCACGATTCCTTACTTTTGGGGAAAATGTGTACAGCATCTCTGAGGGTTTCTGAAAGCAATGCCATCTCGTGTCACTTGTGCGGTATTCGTGCATTGGCAGTTTGGCCACTGACACACTATCAGTGAGATCGCAAATAACTTTTTGTTTCTAGGTGCGTATCTGGATCAGGATGAGGTGGCAATTGCAACTAATGGGGGAAAGGAGGAGTTTCTGAATGAAAAAGTTAAGCCTGTCTCAGTTGGGATCAAAAATAGTTATAGTGGTGGTGGCGTAGGTGATCAGTTGGTACCTTCTAGTAGCTGATTTCTCAATGACATTGAAGATACTGACAACGAATGGATGCTAAGAAAGTTTTAACAGTTCACATGGTCCTTTGGGGAGCGGCTCTGCAGCAGAACAGAAAGCTTTCTTTCTTACCCATCACCTAGGAAATGTCTATTGGAACGGTATGAAGCTGCAACGGGGGAGATTGAGGCTGGGTATTAGGAAAAGGTTCTTCACAGAGGGAGTGGTCGGGCACCGGAGCAGACTCCCCAGGGCAGTGGTCACAGCAGTGAGCCTGCCGGAGTTCAAGAAGCATTTGGACCATGCTCTCGGACCTAGGATCTGAATTTTGGGTGGTCCTGTGCGGAGATGGGAGTTGGACTTGATGATCCTTGTTGAGTCCCTTCCAACTCAGGGTATTCTATGATGATGATGAAACCCTATGATGACTTTTTCAACAGACAGACTAGCTGTGTGCTGCAAGAGTTGTTCATCCCCTTGATGGTTTAGTCTTTTCAAGTTACCTACATCCATCTGCAGTGCGTTAGCGGTGCTCACAGTCAGTTACCGTGATTCCCCCTTGAAGTACACCCACTTCAGTTGTTTTCTGTACAGACCTGAAGACCTTATACCTGAAGAGAAATTTCAGTTTTTCAAAGCCCATCATATTGTAGCTGCATCGTAAAAGAGGCCTAAGGAGAAATCAGATGTACTTGTTACTGCGAAAGAGTAACTTGCAAACAAGCATTTCTGTGTAATAAGTTATTCATGAGACTTTCTGAGGATAGAGCGGGTCAGTTTCTACTGAGAGTGGTATGTCGCGAGCTTTGTCATGATCATGCATAAGGAAAGCAACTTAACAAAGGGTAGTAGCAGGGTCTTCTCTCTTCACCAGAATCTAGTTTTAGACATTTTAGCAGTACTGTTTTTAGCCCCATCCTAAAGGAATGGGATGCATGTGATAATGCTTTTTTTCTGCACTAATACACTTAATGCTTTTTATTCCTCAAGCATAACTTTAAAAACTTAGTGGCCCTTCTGAAAAATTATGCTAGAAGAGATTCCCTGATGTTTAGGACAGCAGCTGGCTTGGTAAAGGAGACATACCTTCTTAGCAGTGTTCATGTTTAGGGGAAGTTTGGGATGTGCTCACTTCTTTTGGACTTACAGATCGGTAAGATTAATGTTGATATGTGCATCTAGAAATGCAGTAAGTGCTGTTGTTGTGAAATCACCTGTTTGTTTGGGCTTTAGGGGATTTTTGTGGTCTTTGAAATTGCACTCTTCCCTGTCAAAATTTAGGAGGCTAAAGCCTGTCAGAAAGAATGAAAAAGCAGTTTCTGGGGCGAGGAATAGAACAGGGCTTTTTTTGTGGTTGTACCCTAGCACCAGAAAAGAACAGGGAAATTTTCCTTTCTAGGCTAGCAGCAAACTTCATTAGGACTACTCCTGAAAGGAAGGCAACCTGTTCTATAATAAGAACTGATGTTCTTTCTGTTTAGAGGCTTGAGTTATGTTTGTTACAGCTTTGGCACAAGGACAAAAGAAATTTCTTATGTGTGGGTCTTGAGCAAGTATAGCATTGCGTAGGAAGGTAAAGACGTCCGCTCCCCCCCGACTGATACCACTAACATGACCAACCAAATCAAGATCTCAGCATTTCGTCAAAAATCTATATTTTCTTGTTAATTTCACCATGTCATCATTGATGTAGGACTGTGTGGTGAGCAGGATTCTGAGCTTGCAGAGTTGTGAACCTTAGTTTAATTCTGAATGGTAGCTATAGTGCCACTGGTACTGAGACTTCAGCTTTAGCTTTTTATTTTTAAGAGTTGGCCTTAATGTTCATTGCGTTCACAGCACAGGGCAGGGTATCATTTATGAAACATCTCACGTTGTCTGATGTAGGTAAGTTTTGCATACTTTATGTGCATGTGTATGTTCCTGATGCAGTGGATGACCTGTTATCCTTCCTGTATGCCAACAGATGGAAAAGAAGAAGCAAGAAAACAAAATGCGAAGAGATCAGTTGAATGATGAATACTTGGAGCTTCTAGAGAAACAGAGGCTTTACTTTAAAACAGTGAAAGAATTTAAAGAGGTAAGAACATTTTTTTGCTAGTGTAAGCTGGCGAGTACTGGAACTGGTAAAGAGTTGCTTAAGTTCTATGCTGATACACTGATTGCTTTGAAGTGGATTATAAACCTTGCTTTTGTTTAGGAGGAGCAAATTTCTAAGTATATGAACTTTTTTTTAAACTTTCTGCATTTCTCTTCTGAAGACTCTTCAGAGTTAAATCGCAAAAAGTTAACTGTCTAGGGAAGTTGGCAATCTCATCTTGAGAATGAGTTTTGGAGCAGTATTCATATTGTGGGAATGGATGAAAAGTTCTCTCATTGTTAGCCGAACTATGAAATTTTTTTTCCAAGGCTCATAATGTAGTTCCTTACTGCATTTCTGCTCAGTGAGAATTTAGAGGGCAACAAATGAGTCTGCAACAACAAATGCTTTCGTTAGGTATTGGGGCAGGCAGCAACTGACTTGCCTGTGCATTAGGGACAGTCTTAGCAACTAACTGGAGACAAGGTGGGATTTCTGGAGGAACATCTGGCTGATTGACTGCTCTTATTGAAGTCAGTGGCAGCAGAGTCCAAGTTGTTTCATTTTTCAGGAATGAATTTGAATGGTTATTTTAATTAAGCCACTGATATTATTCCTAAAAGTAAGAATGGGTTTAGGTTTATTAATACTATGACAGCTAATGAGAACTGGTTTACTTTCTTAAACTTACTGTGTATGACACGTATCCATCCTTTGGATGAGGTTTTGGGCCTTTGAGGTACGTACCACCACAATAATGGGACGGAAGGAAAATTTGAAATTCAATTCATGTCCCTTCTACTTAGGAGTAGACAGTGGAAGCAATTCAAATAGGTTATACCATCTTGAAACAAACGCGAAGGATTGCTCTGACACTTGTTCTTTAGAAATTCTGTAAAACTGCGGTAATACAAAGAAGCCCAGTGTTCCTGGTAAGAAATGTGACTGCGTAATAATTAAGAGCTTTGCATAAAGCCTGTCAGTGGATAAAGGAGTGGTCTTGCATGTTTGTGGTGATACTGCCTTTCTGAACTTTTTAAAAAAAAAAAAAAAAAGAAAAGATGCAATTCAAGATTTTAAGGTTTCTAAAACGTATGTAGGCTATGTAGGCTTTAGTGTTCAGTGACCCATTTTGGCTTGGCTTAGGCATTAACTTGTGCACAGGTGTTCCTTACAATGCTTATTACACCCTGTTAACGGTGTCGCTTGGTGGGTATCTCCACATGATTCTTGGACTCTGAATTTTATTGTGAGAATTCTTTTGTCACTGATCGGCTAGCACCCCTCCATGTTACAGGACAAGTATTAGTTTCTTACTGAGCAAGCTGTATATCTAGGTTTCCAAGTGGAATCTCCTGGAGATCTATGAGCAGCAGTTCGGTATTGGAGCAAAGAGGGTTGTGGAAATGTGTAAGGGAGGGAATCCGGAGTCTTTGTAGTCATCAATACCTTTAGGAGCCAGCCTTGTTTTCTAACCACTGTGAAAGGACCGTTTAACACTTCACTGATTTAGCCTTTCCTAAGTTTATCATCATAATGTGCTTCTGTTAATTATTGTCTCCATGGTAATGAATGAAAATAGTGCTGCCAGGTCACTGGCTTCAGATGTTTGGGGAAAAATGTCTTTCTGGTTTATTCTGAGACAGCTCCCTCCTGTTTTGGCTGATGTACTCTGGGAGACTGACAGACTGCTCAGCTACTTTTCTGACAGACAGAATTTTGTATCCACTTTGCAGGAGTTAGGTGAAAATTTTTTTTTTCTTTTTTGAAGCAGAAATAAGACATTTGTCTTCCACTGCCGTGTGAGAGAACTTAATTCAATCTTGCTATCCTTAAAAATAAATAAAATTGTGGTTATGGTGTTGAAAATAGATGGTATGTACCTATGTAAATATATTTCTTGACCTATATTTGTTCCCTAAAGACTGACTTTTTTAAACTGTCTTGTGAATTTCCAGACCATCTAAAAGTAATCTCAGTTTCAGATTTATTCAGTTTATAGATAAATAGGTGGATATGCTTTAACTACTTGTAATGATTTTAGACTAGTGGTCGAGCAGCATTCCTTTCGGCATGTATGTAATGAAGTTTAATGAATGTACCATTGGAATAACTTCATGGATGAATCAGAATTATCTTCAGCTCATTGCTTATTCCAGACTACTTTGGATTTTGGCGATCTTTCAAATAAGAGGGTTTGGCTTGCTGATGTGAAGATAAAAGTAAGACAGTTAAGAGCAACTGCCTTATCTTTGCTTTCTGTTAACAGGAATGTCGTAAGAATGAAATGCTGCTCTCCAAGCTGAAAGCTAGTTCCTCCTGAAGATCTCCAGCTGGTGAAGTTTATACATGATTGTTCAGTCCATACATTGAATCTCTTTTGTGAAGTGACAGTTATAAATGCAATTGTAGATATATATATATATAAAATTTATATATACAAAAAATATATATATATACACACAGCTGTAAAGTCTGGGTTTTTTTCCAGTATGTACTCTTTTACATTCCTTCATCAAATGGCTGTATTATTCATTATTGCCTCCACTACACAGTAAAGAGTTAATGCAGTACAGCAAAATAGTAATACTGTCTAATTTTATTTATTTGTTCTTTTTCCACAGTAAGGACAACGAAGATGGTTTTTATTTGGGTTTTAACACTGAAGTACATCAAAATTCTGGAATAAGTAGATATGGACTGTTTAATATGTCCAGTATCATAAAATGAGCACTGCAGTAGCCTGTTAATTTTGGCCAAAAATAAACACAAAAAATGGTTCCTGAAACTTTGCACCAGCTAATAACTTCGTATTATTTTAATTTATACTCTAGCCATAGATAAGATTCCAAAGGATAAAAATTAATACCTGATGGTTATGATTAAGAAAAAAGAGAATGGAAACTTACCTTGGATAATTCCTCATGTAAAACTATAGATCTATATTTTTATAAAGTCTAGCTGTTGTACAAATTTCTTTGAAATTTCATTTTTTATATATAGAGAATGTGCTTGTTAAATTAATAGTTTCAGGAAAAACACCTTAATCACTAGGACCATCATGTTATCCCTGGCTGGGATGAAAATCAAAGTCTGTGTCAGCTGTAAAATAGGAAGATAAAGATTCAGACTTTCTACTCAGATGAACTGATGCTCACCTTTGAAGACAACAACCTATCTACCTTGCTGAAGATTTGTCCTTGAAAGTTTAGAAACTTTGTGGAACTTTTTTATATCTGTATATACAATATTTTATAATTCAAACAGTTGCTTTTTGTACCTAACATCAGGATTTTGGACTGACTTAATGTACATCACATCTTTTGTTCAGGAAAAGGAAAGCCACATTCTTTTTCCCCGGTAACACTGACGACATTGCTGTTAGATTACTTTCTATGGCAGCAAATCTAAAATAAAAAGATGTTTAGAATCCAGTGACCACCTGCTATTGTGTTTTTAAGGTGGCAGTTTAAGGTGCCATGTTTAAGATGGCTTTAGAAGCCTTAATGTGCTTTTGAATTATAAGTGCGTTAAAAGGTGAGTTCTGTAAACATAGTATCTTGATACTCACTCATAGAAATGCTTTCATGCGTCACATAGCATTCAGTAACCTTTTGTTTTCTCTTGCTGCTTTTGTTAAGCTTGGTGTTTAGGTATTTGGAACAAACTATCAAACCTGCTGTATGCAGAGGAGATCCATGGAAGGGTTAGATTTGTCTTGCATAGGCATCCGTTTATGAATTGTCGGTGGAGATGGTACAAGTCCATCACACTACACTACCCAATTCCACTCCTTTTGAGGACAGTGGAAGGTTTGATAGTTGTATGGGTCTTATGCAGACTCTGTAGCATTAAATGGAGAAGCGTATGCATTTATGAAGCTTTGCATAAGGAGATTGTTGATGTTCTGTCTGGGTAAAATGCAGTGAGCTACCCCAACTGTGGGAGGCTAGATTCAATGTGATGTGCCTTCTCATAAACAAGACCTTGTTTTTGTGATGACCTGAAACACTTTTCCTGTTCCTTCACTACAAATAGAAAGAACCTTTAAACTGAGCCAGTTTGTACCTTACTGCCTTACACGAGTTAGTGACTGAATATACACAGTCTGCTCCTGTTGTATGTATTTAAAAAATCTAGGCAAAATTAAATTTAGAGTACTTGAAAAAGGAAATCTGGATTGAGTGCTACTTGCAGACATTCTGTAGTCAGTTTTGATAGCAGTAGACGTAAATAATGTCTACAAATTTTGCCCTCTGTAAAAACTGTAGTTATTTTTCTAATTTGTACATTGTAGGTGGTATTTCTTCTGATACATGGGGAGAAATCAATAAACAGCATGAGAAAGGACACTTCTGCTACCAGCCAGCTTTGTTCGTCCTCCTGTTCAACTTGATGACTGTCAGGCTTAACTACTAGATCGCGCTGTCCCCGGTCAGTTTTACTGTGGAGGAACAAGTATACATCACGCTGTGACTACTCATGGGAAGGTCATTTTCGGGAACAGTATCCACAATGCTTTAACACCATAAATATGACAATCCTGCTAAACAGAACCAATCAAATTAATTTTTGCTTCCACTAAAATGATGACAGCTATTTTTCAAAGTGAAAGGGCAGTATTATCAGGAGGTGGCTTCTAAGTGGAGCTTTCAAAGACAGGAAGACAGTTCTTAAGAGTTTGGATCATTTCAATGTGCATGAAGACCAAGGGGCTCTTGGAGCTATTAAGCTAGCCAGTACAAAAGCATTCAAAGCCCTCAGCTCTCACTGATTTCAGAAGAAAGCACGGGGAGATCCTTATCATGTGTGCTCTGTCCTGTGTAAAATGTACGAATAAAATCAACAACTGGGTGAAAGAAGAGGGATAAAAACATCGCTTTAAATTATAACAGGGGATGGACAGACTTGCCGACAAGCCAAGACACTGTTGATTTGGATAAAAGAAAATCTTCGAAGGCAAGTTAAAATGTGATCAATTTTTTTTTCTTAAGGTTTCTTCCTCGCTTCCTCTGTAAGCCTATTTCCTGAAAAATCTGTTTGTTGAAGTGACTGTAGTGTGTAGGTTCCCGAACCAAACAGTGTTTGAGGGGCGAGAAATGTATGATGTGCAAAAGCATTTTACTGTGTGTTGAAGTAGGTGCACTCATTCCCTGGAGAGATTATGGTGTATGTGTATACACAGCCATGCAGGAGATGGCAAAACTTCACTAAAATTCCTTTAAAAACAGAAAATTACTTGCGTGAGAGAAAGAATCTTGCATCCTTTGGGTCCCCCTTTGTATAGCTGCTGGTATTCATGCAAAACAGACAGCTGGAGAATTATGATTTGCTGGCACACCCGCCTCCTTAGAGCCAGCTTTGCTAAATTAGGCATGTTAAGTAGGGCACATGTAAAAGGCGATACACAAATCTTACTCGTTTGGGTGGTGGATGTCATACTCTTAGAATAGTCTTTCATCTAAAAAGTTTCTGAACACAAGCCTGTTTATTCACGCAGCGTGTAGCCAGCCAGGGCTGCAGCGTAGGCAGTCTGGGCCAGCTGGCATCAGAGCGGGAGGCCAGGCTCCCTGGGGCTCCAGGCGGGCTTACCCAGCTCTTCTGGCAGGTTTGGGGCCACTTCGCAGCAGCAGCGTGGTGCCAGCAGCAGCTGCTGCTGCTACCTGGTTTCTTGGTGACTGTGGTACAGACTAGCTTACAAGTTACTGCTGACAGGAGGAGTTTGTCAACGTGTATTTTCAGGGCTAAGTTCTTAATTTCTTCCTGCATCAATCTTCATGCAGGAGGGGCTTGGGAATTCTGATGTAAAACAGCTATTTAGAAACAGAGACTGAAGTATCGTTGAAAGATCAGGATCTCCTGGGTATAATACTGAATTACTGAACAGCTTTCATTGTGGGGGCTGCAGCATGGATGTGGGTTTTGGGGGAAGGAGCATAGAAAGTTGTTAGCGTTTTCTGTTCACTTTAATCTTCCAAAGCCTTTGGATTTCTGCACTATCAGTGGATTCCAAGAGCATGAAAAACCTGAGGTCTTAATTCATATGCTGCTGCAGGGTTCTCTGAGCTGTGCTGCAGGATGCAGCAATGAACTTTGTGCTGAGCAATAGTCTCCACTGAGTTCTAGGAACAGATTCAGCATCAGGAAATAAAATTAAAACTAGTAGTCTACTGTGTACAGGTAGAGATAACTGGTGTATTCCAAACTGGCAACTTGTATTTGGGGAAATAAATGACCTAATGTCTAAGCACTGCCAAATGATTACTCTTTACAATAGCTTTTTTTTTTCCTTTCTGTATTTGGATATTCAAGATATTGTATCATTCACCTTAATACCCATGGGAGTTGTATTTCCCATGTGTTCTTTGGTCTGTCTTGGAACTAAGGATAGCAGCACAGCATTAATGGGAGATCTGAACTCTAATGTTTCAACTGTGAGAAAGGGGAATGCCTGCATGCTTTATTTTACTTTCCTCTTTTTCCAATTAAAGTTGCAAATTTTAATAGAGTAATTAATCACAGAAATAAAGTACTAAGAGAGGTAGAAAATTATCCACTGTTCCAACTTTTTTAATCAAGGTTGGTAACTATCTGAGATGCTCCTCTTGCACCAAGTTACTGGGTTTGGTACATAAATCAGTGCGTAAAACTGTGCTGGCTGTTCAGGAGGTCAGAGGATGGCAGTGCCTGTCCTGGCTTTAAACAGGAAGCAGCATACAGCAGGCTGGGTCATGACTCCAGACAATGTATTTCTCTCCCCCAGCTCAGATTCTGTGTGATTAAAATCCAGGATTTCATATCCTGAATATGTGCTGCTGCTCTTCTAAATACAGACATGCACAGAGCCAGTGTGCGAAGTTGATTTTGTTAAGAGCTTTCTGAAACTGCACTGTGGTGAAATGGAAGCTCCACTTGTTTCTCATCTCTGGATGTGAAGCCAGGTTGCTTTCAGTGGAAGTATGTCGCTGTAACAGGTCACTGCTGTCACAGATGCTTGGGTGGGCAGAGCACAAAACTAGCTATCCTGAAAACTCCCAGTGAAACTATAAAGCCTAAAATTCACTTGTTAAGGAACCTAAATTCGTTTTTGACAAGGTGGAGCGCTCCCTTGTGTGCTACATCAGTAGTCCTGCCACCAGCTCTCAAGCTAGCTGAAGACAGCCCTGCTGCATCTCCAGCATTTGCAACAGTATCAGTGCAAGCAGACAAGAATTGCCCAGTGGTCTTCTGGCTTTATGGTGCTTTCTCAAATACCAGATGTCGAGCCATGATAGAATGTACCCCCAAAATCTATGTCGCTTCTTGGAAGGGTTCCTGCACCAGAACGGGAGCTTGGTATTCCTCTAGGCAGATGGCATTTACATTGGAACAAATCTCTCTGCAGCTGCTACAGCCCAGGCTGTGATGTACCTTCACATCCGTGCAACAAGGTCAGCGTTAGGTCTGCATGCCAGTCAGCAGCTGTGGAATCAGGCAGCTAGATACGTACAGGCACTAAAATCCGGCCAAAGCATGCTCACTGGAAACCTCAGGCGTGGCCACATACAGATTTGTGTACTCTTCAACAGCCAGCGTAGGATGGCCTCCTCCCTTTTGCAGAACAGTTTTCTCCTTCAGCATTATCTGATGGATTGGGAGGTTTTTAAAGCAGTGACTGTCTCAGGTGAGCACTTGAAAAATTCATGAATGGTTCTGACTAAAGCCCTCAGGTTTAAATAAGTTTTACACTCTTACATGTCTCTTCCTGCTGGTTTAATGAAGCCTCCAAACGCACGTTTGAACTGTAGCTATTCCACATGCAGGCAAATTGAGAATCACAAGGGAAAGACTTAAATAAGTTGGCATTTGGAAGTCTGCTCAACTACCTAACAACATTTTGAAATTCTAGGTTATTAAAATTTCTTAATTCCCACTGAAGTTGAGAAAAGGAACATCATCTGTAGGGCCATAAGATATGTTCCGTGGCACTGCAAGGTAGGAGGTGCAGCAGTACCTGAACCCACCACACACTGCGTTAGTGAGGTGAGGCCAGACGGCTCCCTTAACAAATTGGAGGAATGTGTGCTTTGGCAACATTTCTTTAAATCACTTATTTAGAAAAGAGCTGAAACTTGTCTTGGTCTCTCTAAGTTGCCCATATACCTAGCATTAGCTCAAGCTGACATCACTAGGTACATGAATTATTTACACTACACTGCAATAAACTCTGCTTTAAAGTTAAGCAAATAATGGCTGCATCATTTCTCTGTTTTTCAGACTAGAAGATACAGACATTTGATAATACCTCTGACGTGGCTGATAGGTACTTCAGCCCCTAGCTGACGGAAATACACCTAGATGCCATTGCCTACGAGACTGCCAAGACACCAAGACTTTGGTAGAAGCCGTGCAGTCAGCACTCTGCCAGCGATGCCCATTAGCTTGGTGACTGTCAGAGATCAGTCTGAGTGCAAGGCACTGCCGTGACAGCGGGATGCCCGTGGTGTGGTATTACCGGAGCTGCAATTTGTGACTTAGTCAGCCTGTGCAGTTTTGTGTTGTTTGCCTGAGGGCACCGCTTTGAATCAAGGGCTTGCTTAAGCAGCAGAAAACGCAACATTGACATAGAAAGGCAGTGTAAAATGTTAAATTGCAGCTCCAAAAGAAGCTGAGATGTTGCCCAGTCCTGTTGGGGCTAGAATGCTTTGCCCTCACAGTAACTGAGAAGTTTTAGGAGATGAGAGAGGTTGCTGGGACTGTGTTTCAGTGAAGAGCTGCCACGCTAGAAATATTCAGAGATACTGTCAGCATCCTCCCTCAGGGAAGGGGAGGAAGTAAAACTTGTTACAGCAACAAATACAGAGAGACAGACTGGGCAGTATACATGAGTATCTGTTTCTATTCTAGTTCTTGGGATGTTGGGCAAACAATTCATTAGATGTTGGGCAACCACTTTAAGGCTTGGTTTTAAGTCACTATGGATTTTTTGGAGTCTCTTAGATCTGATGGCATCAATACCTGTCTCACAGGAGGATAAAGTTGATTCACAATGACAAATTGTGGAATTCCCTCAGTTAGGGTGATGAGTACAACACTTACAGTGCAAGGACCCCAGCCAGGGCAGTGCAGACATTCACCTACCACTAACAAACAGCCACGTGTGCTGCTAGCAACTACAGCGTGTCTGGTGTTTGTAACAGCGGATACACGCGGTCTTATGGCAGTAGGAAGTAATAATGCGTACAGTCCCCACTCACTTGGAGGGATCAGGTGTCTATCTTGAGCTGTTGGAAAACAGGGAGAGCATGAGCCCTGCAAGGTGAGAGAGTACAATGCAGGTGAAAAACTCCTGGCTTGATCCTCCTCCTGTGCAAGTGAGTGCAAGTATATCCTCTGTACCTCAGAACAGCTTTACATTTGGCTCTAAAATTTCACTTAGCCTCAGGGGACATAACTGACCTTTACTGCACCAAGACTTCCCACCGAGAGCTGCTGCTTGCAAGAGAACACAGCCCTTCAGTCATACTAGGGTGTGGTTTGGGGCTGCTTAGTCATCCCTCTTAATTTCACACAAATTAAGCAATGGATTGAACACAGCAAGTACTTTCTATGTACTCAACTAGAAGAAATGTAAATATTTAGAAGTTTTGACGTTATTACTGCAATCCAAAAGATGAGCTTAGGCATTTAGAGGGCAAGTAGGTGCCTAACTACCACAGAAAATCTTGTCTTTTATCTTTGTCTTGCCACTTAAATAGCAATACGACTCTCGGGTTTGAGTGCTTTTAGTATTTCTCAGAGTTTATCCAGGATATTTCCTTGCACCCCATTTTTTATTAGGTTGAGTTCTTCCCTCCTTTCCAAATCTCAAAAACGAAGCCAGCATCCTGCCCGCATCACAGACATTTCAGAGTTGCTCACTCAGCAGTTCCCATTGGTGCCTTTACTAGTGATGAGCAAGCTGCGGAATGGTGCCTGCATTTCACTAGATGAGATCACTCTGGTTAGATTTGACAGTCATGATATTACACATATACAATGCTTAGCTTGCAGACTTTCGCGCACATTGATTCAAAGAAAAGAAGGGAGATATTCACTGCTTCTTTCTTTGCCAAACCCTGGAGCAGCATATACGTATTTCCAAAGGGGAACTGTAAAACGTCAGTAGGTTTATATCCAAACATCTTCCATCTTCTTCTTCATTGTTGCTAAATCCCCTTAAGTAGCTCTTGTGCTTGAAAACTACATGTATCACAGGCACATCTCCCTCAAGAAATCTCTGTATTATGCAATAAAGGAATCATTTTCTCCTCTGTGTCCGCTTTTATCTCTGCTTTACAAAAAGGTTCTTGAAGGCATTGTTGTAATTTTTGTTAAATGCTGTGTAAGTGAGAGGATTAAAGAAAGAATTGGAGTAGCCAAGCCAAAGAAAGATGCTTTTCCAGACGGGTGGGATGTTGCAGGAACAGAGGGGACTTATTAATTCTGTGATGAAGAAAGGGATCCAGCACAGTACAAAAACTCCAATTAAGATGCCAACCATCAAAGCTGCCTTTTTCTCTTTCTGTTCCCTCCATGTTTCTCCATCTGTCTGGAAAGTGATAGCTGCATGACGAGCTGTAAACACCATCTGTGGTTCATGCGAAGCTTCCTTCACCTCAAAACAAAAGCAAACATGGATTCTTACCAAGACAATTTGTTTGAGTGCAGTATTATTCTTAAATGACAGCACAACATCTGCGTACCTACCACAAAAGGCCTCAACTCCATTCCTTCCTTGTTAAAAGAAAGAAAATGTCCCAGAGTGCCAAAGCTACCAGACTTCTCATTATGTTGGAAAAGCTGCTGAGTGTGACTGACAAACTAAGGTGAATAAGGAGTCACTGATGCCATGTGTGCTGTGGACATTACGTTTCAGTTTATTTTGTTGGATGCCTTGATACCTACTAGGAAATCAGGTTGTTAAGGAAGGCTAACAAAGGCACGTACCTCCTCATATCCCTCAGCTAGACTCTCCTATGGTGTTACATGATCTTTAGGGTTTCTCAGGCCTGAATTGTAAATGAATTTGATTCCATTGCAGGCCCTTTGGGTCACTTCTCTAAGGGGTGAGGGAGGGGCCTGTAACAAATGCCCACTCTTCAAGTACAAGATATAGTTATTTTCTTCAACCTAACTGCCTGGAGGCAGAGCTCAAAATCCCATCCCTGGAGGGTGCTGGAGCATGGCAACACCGCTTGTTCTTCAGAAGGGACAGAGCACACCCCAAAAAATCTCTGCTAAACCTGCAGAAAAAAAATTCTGCCAGAACCTTTTTTAATGAAAGAATGGGATTTCAGTGAAAGGAAAGTTGTTATAAGAAACGTGTATGATCTTTGGAAAATGCCAGCATTCCCCCCCCCACAACCCCCAAAATCACAAATGCCTGCAATTAAAATGATAACTTTGGAAATATTTCAGTGGAAAGTAAACCCATCAGTCAGAGTCCCTTATGAAGGGCAGAACTCAGGCACCTTCTGCTCTTCCTCGACAGAGGCTGTCTCATCACACACGGTTCTCCCTCCTGGGAGGGGCAGAGCAGTGCGTCACACCAGCTGCAGCCCGGTCGCAGTGCCCACGCTGTATCTGACAATGGGAGCACAAGGACGCACCCTCAGGCACCGTGCCACCGTTTTGAATTAGCATATAAAATGCTCCAGAAGTAATGGATGTATTCTGATTTAAAGAAGAAAAAAAAGCTTTGCTGGAGAAGCAATATTTTCAGGTCCTCATATTTTCTATCACCTGTCCTTCATTCCGCTCACATCGACTTTGTATTCTCACAAAAAGTACGGTGCTGCCAGAAAAACACCATTTCAATCAGCCTTCTGTTCATGCTCCAGCTTCCACAAAAGGTACACAAGAAAGGGGAAAACATCAGCTACCCCTGGCTGCCGACGGTGCTTCTTGTCTCCTCCTCTTTTGCTAAGGGCAAGACATCCACCTGCGCAGCCAGTACAGCACAGAGCTCCCAGTGGTGGCGAGACGGGCAAACAGGTTCTGAGCGCAGGTTATCAGCATGCTAGAGTCTGCCCAGAAAGAGATACTCTTTGTGATTTTCCTCTGACAATCAGAGTATCTGCGAGCTTAAAGCTCTTCTAGGCACTACGGTTACAAGGACAGAGCAATACAATAAACAGTTCAAGGATGCAACCTGAGGGTCTAAAATTTGCCTACATGACAATAATTCATAGGAACTGCAAGAACTTGACACCGCTCCAAAGATGGCCTGTTGTTAAATTAGCCACGTATTCTACATGCACGGGCTGCCTTTGTGCAAGCTTCATAATAGACAGAGAGCCTCTATTTAACATGAGCATAGGAACTCAGAGAGGGAAGCACTGGCAAGGGCTAGACAGTCACTCTTCAAGACAGATATCCCTGTCTTCACCCTCAGACACAAGACGTGGCTGCAGAATGCAAGAGCAGCAGATTATGGGTGCAGGCACATAATGGAGGAAAATGAAAATCACATCTGTCCTGACAATTAAAATGGGACACCCCTCACATAGCAACGATCACATCATTTGTCTGCAGAAGGACTTGCTCCACACATCCTTAATCACACTCTGCAAAAAGGGATGAATATATGACATGAGGGCAAATTTGTGACAAGCAACCCTGAAAGATTAGCTCTTAGCCCTAAGGAACAGCTACACAGGTATGCCTCCTGGGAAGAGCCATACAAAAGACTTTGTTGCTAGCACAAGGCAAAATTTGGTGCTATATTTAACCTTCAACCCTTACCCAAAAGACAGAGCTTGCAGTGTCCCATCATCAAACCAGAGCCTTTTCTTTTCAGTACTTCAGAATTTAGAAGGTTTGTGACTGAACTGCAGAATTTACTAGCAGAGACTCTTCTATCACTTAATTTCATTGGGGGGAAATAGTGATTTAATTTATTTTGACACATGATACCACAGTCCTCAAGTATTTTCCGTTGGAGCGGGCATTTACAGCTCCTAGTGAAAGAGAGGCATTTCCACAAGCTCCTCTGATTGTCAGATCAGGTCTCTGAATACCAAACAGCAAGTGAAAACAGATCATGTTATTTTTGTAAATTACAAGACATCAGTTTCCTTGCATTTACATAATTTGAACTTCTCTGTTGTCACAGGTGCATTTCCAATTATTTTTTTAACTAGTTCTGCTTGGGATTTCTAAGTAACGTTGTAGTAACAGAAATAATAATAAAAGTGCGAATAGCAGCCTTAGGAAAAATACTGGGCTCTCTCATGGAACCTTCTTTTAAGTAAGTAAATTGTGTAAATATCCCTTACTGGAGATATATTGCTTCAATTTTCCATAAGAAATCTTTGAAAAGGATACACAGCATGTTCTTGAAAAGGTAACTAATATCCCTCAGCTCAGCAAGGTCCTTCAACCAGTGCCTTCAACGGGAATTATAAAAGCATATAAACCTTGGAAGCTATATGAAAGCTCACCTCTCCATGGCCACCAGTGTCTAATGCTCGCCCCGTACGCTGCTTCCAGCTGCCCAGCTGCACACGCTGACAGACACTCGCTCAGCTGGCTCTGTCAGGCTCGCCCACCACACGCCTGCGTTTCGGACATTCCCGGCGTGAGGCACCGTTCCAAGCGCCAGCCCCTGGTGCGAGAGCTGCCACTTGGCAGACCTGTGATCCACTGGCCTGCTGCTCCTGCTTTGTGCGATCCCAAATGGGCAGAGACCAGACTTCGCACAGGGCTTCTAGCAAGGCACCGTGCTCGATGTCCCTGTAAATGTGGCAGCTTCGTGGTACTGTGGTCCCTCCCTGCCTGGTCACCGTGTACACTTATTACAGGACTTTCAGCAGCTCATGCCTGCTGTGGGGACTGATTCATCAGGGGACAAGTCCACTATATTTTTAAAGTTAAGCACGGATTTAAACTTAAGTGCTGGTCATACCAGAAAGTGCATATCGCAAAGCTGGGAAATTCCAGCCTTTCATATTCATTTCGAATCTTTTGATTTTTATTGCTCTCTGTATGATTTGCTGCAGACCTGACTCATCTTTCTGTCCTGGTTGGTGCAAGATTATCCTTGCTACAGCTATCAGCCCCCACGACCGTGTTGTCAAGGCTGTTTGTTACAAGCCAACCCACACAAAGTACATGGAAAGTAAATTAGTCCGTTACAGGCAAATGCTGTTGCGGTACACGGAGCTGGCGGTGAAACCATGATAAAGGATCCCCCCTCATGCAGGCACAGGATAATCCACTGTGATTTGGCACTGCCTGAACAAGAACACAGGAAAAAGAGATTATGTAGCTTCTTTCCAGTCTTGCCAGTTGTAATTTTCCTGAACTAAACACAGCTCTGCCTACACCAAATCTGCGGTTTCCAGTGCCAGTCCTGGAGGCTTTGCATGGCTCCAGTTTCTAACATAAGCCACAATACATTATCTCTGTGCCATACAGAACAAAGGAGAAGCCCAACATAAAACCTTTTGCCCCATTTTGGGCCTACTGATGAGCAGTAGCCAACAGGCTGTGACAGGGGAACGGGCTGTCACAGACGGCAAATTAGAGCAATCCACGAAGACGCCTTAGTTCATCCCAGGGACGTCCCTCAGTGTGAGCATCTCTACAGGGTGTTCCACATTGCTCTCACTCAGCAGCTCACAGCACACTATGCCATGGGCAGAGCTGCGAGTCAGGAACAGTGGGGAAAAAAAGCTGGCATGAAAGCACTGCTACTCTGGGGCCAGAATTAGGTTCTGAACTTGTGAAATCAACTATTTCCAGGACAAGAGGCTCTGAGAAGTGAAGAAAGGACCACTTTCAGTGAGAGTGCCATAAAGAGATTCAAATGAAGGAAAAGAGCTCTCAGGTACACATTCTCCTTCTACACTTAAGACACAAAGGAAACACTGGCAAAAGGAGGTTGGTTTTGGTTTCAGAATTCACTCTGCACGTTCAGCAGCAGTTACAGCTCAATGCCACTTCTGTTCTTCGTCTATCCCCAGTAACTTAGTACTCCTGAATGGGAACATACAGCTCTGAGTGGAAACATACAGTCAATTCCTATGTTCCTAGCAGTGTTATAAAAAACATGCCACCAAGGAGCTTCTGATGAAATCCCTTGATTTAAGACGTTCCTTATAGATTTAATTATTGTTATTACTGGTCCTTTGTGGCAGGTACTGTGCATGTGTTTGTACTGTACCTTCAGAGTCCACAATAACTTCTGATTTAAACAACAGTAAAAATGATATATATCAATCAAATCTAGCTTATTACCACAAATTCAGAGTTTTGCCTACTGCAGACTGATTCAGCAAAGAACAAGATCGTTACTGCAGCTCACTGCAGCTTAGGCATGCTTCTCACTCTTTGAACAAGAACATGAGAAACTGAAATGCACAACAAAGGATCAAAACACCAGAATGCCTACACTTTCTTGGATGCTCCACCAGTATGATAAATAGTACATCTGATAGGGACAACGCTTTCTCTCATGGGATTTTTTCCTGCTGTAAGCAGGAATAGCTCTGTGTCTCCCAGGAAAATGCCAGCCCCCCCACCTTGCTTCCTGCCTCATCTTTCTCCTGTCAGACATCTGCTGCCCCTCTTGTGCACAGTTCCACTTTGTTTTCTGACCCCTCTCTTCTACTTGTACAGTCAGAGGAAAGAAATAAGAAGTAGATGGCCCATGACTCCCTCAGAGAAGGAGAATCTTCTCTCGCTCCCATATTGCCATGACCGGTTAGGTGGGCTGGAGAGGCTGGACAGGCCAAGGTGCGGAACAGCACCGCACCACCTGCAGCTCTGGGACCTTGCCCAAATCCCGTCAGAGTAGCAGGAAGGACTTCCACCAACCTGATAAACTTTGGATCAGGCGTTAATTACACATACAGTATACAAAGTACTTCAAGAGGGGGAAAACAACAATGATGCATCAACAGAACTTTCTGACTCCTCACACTGAAATTTAATCCTGACCCTGTAATTGCTACATATAAACAACCCTGACATTCAGATTCTGCCATCCTTGTTTTTGCTGGGCAAAACTGATGCTACAAGTGACTTGATTGATTTGAAAGGGCATTATCCAGCAGTATCTGCTGTCTTTCAAGCAGTCTCATTTATTTCGATTGGACTATTTACAGAGAGAATTATTACCTACTGTCAACAAAGTATGACAGAGTACAGCTGTCAGTCACTGCTGTGTTTTCATGAGGTTCATTCACGTCAGTATCGACTGCAGAATTCACTTTTTAAGGAGCTCTATAATAAGTAAACAAATAATTATGAAAGCACCAGCCTAACTTAGGCTCCCAATGCTGCATTGTTTTTTGTTTGTTTCAAAGGGAAAGTAAGAAAAAAGTTCTCACTTTCACACAGGGAAGAGAACCACACTACACTGTGTTATATTAAAACTAGAAGCACCTCAGCTATTTCATATCCATCTCCCTCAATTTTTTTCAAATACTTTCAAAAGTGTTTTTCAAAAACTCAAGTAAAATTTTAACCAAAAAAAATGACTCCAAATAGCTATTTTGTAAGAGTATAGAAACATACTCTATGTATGCCAACTCTCAGCTCAGACAACTCTCCAGGCATATATACGTGCAGTGGCAACCTGCAAACCACTTTGGCACCTGGCTCTGTTAGCTGAAAAGCAGAGTTTTAAAAACATTCCGGTATCATCCTAATTATTCCACCTGACTTCTTCAGTTTCTTCAGGCATTTCTACTGGCATATGAGTACTATGACCTCAAATCTTTTCCTCCTTAAACTAACTTGCCAGAATTAACCAGCTACACTGCTGGGTATACCTCAGGCCATAAACTGCCGCCCTGGCATGCAGCTGCAGCCAAGCAGTACCCGACAGCTAATTCCTGAGTGCAACACAGACATCTCTCCCAGCAGGGATCACTGCTGTTCCTATCACCTTCAGGCCGGGAAGCACTGCCAGCCCTTGGCATCAGCTGCTGAAAGCCCCTGTAATGCTCCTCAGAACAACTAATGCCAGGCACCCGTGGTGAGGACTGACACAGATGCAGAGGGCACTTCACTCCCACAGTAATGGTGACAAAAGAATAGTTGCAGGATGAGGATGACAGGCTCACAGAAGGAAGGGATGAAAGAAAGCAGAGACAGCAAAGACATTAGGGAAGAAAGAAATGGAAAATTAAAGTGAGCTGTTGGGCAATACAAGAGAAGTGGAACAGAATCTGCCCCATCTGAGAGAGGGCAAGTGCCGATGCTGACAGCCTAATTACTCCTGGATGTGGAGGGGCAAAGCCAGATCACCTCATTAGGTTTGCACTCACCCTGGCAATGTTATCTTTTTTTTTTTAACGTGCAAACACAAAGTAATGGTCATTGCCAAAGGAACAACAGTGACGTATCTGAAGATTCTTCTCCAGAATTCCCTGGGGAACTGATACTGTTCCATGGACATGATGGACCCTGCTCCTATACAATTAAATAGGATTGGGATAAAAGTCAGTTAAGTCTCAGCCTCTTACCTTAGGAAGGAAACTGACAAGAAATGCATCCTGAATGCCAGCTCCCTGGATCCACAGGTTCATTTAATGAACGTGTGCGCAGCAGGGCATGAGAGTAAAGGTTTGCATGTGAATCACCGAAGTCTTTTTATTTAAGTCAGCAAATGAAGCTGATGGGACAACGGGGAAGGTTGCCAGTATATACCAATTGCAGATTCAAGAAACACTGTTATAAAAGAACAATGTCAATCACTGCAAATATAAGACGAAGAATTGCTGGCTCGAGCATTTGCTGAGACTGCAATAATAGCTATATTGGCAAACCTCTCAAAAATGGGTATTCAGCTCCCACTGACAGGAGCTCTTTTGTCAGTATAGCTTAAACCAGCCCTCAGACACTGCATCAGCAAAAAGCAGTTACCTGCCAGCTGAGCTGTGCCCACGCAAGGGCTTTTGCTGACAGAGCTATGACAATTAGGAGCCAGTCTTTTTCACGTTAAAACTGACATACCAACAAAGTGCCTACATATAGGCTAAAACTTAAGCAACAATGCCCCAGCTCAACTAGCTTTCCATATTTTTAGATTACCATTAGTCCTGTATGAGTATGTGTGTATGTAAAACATAAAACATGCAATAACACTACAATTACTCAGTTAGCTTTTGTGTTTGGAAAGATTATAGATTAACTCCAATCAATACATTCATCACACTTAGAACAACTTGGAAAGAAATTTGGTGCAAACAAGAGGATGAAGGCTGTAGGAAAAGAAAGGATGCCACTAGAGGACACATTCCATCTTTTCTAACACATTTTCTGCATTTGTATAGAAGACAGCTTCAAAAATCAATTTACATTATGAACATCTTCAAGACATTAGGACCCAAATCTGCAAGTCTGACCACACATAACTGGCAGGGCTGTCATCTCGTCCTAGAATCAGTGGACAAAACCCACGGACTTTTATTTATGACCATAATAACATGTTGCCTACCATGACTCAAAATCAAACTTAGAGGGATTTAGCAGATGAGTGAGGATTAGCCTCAAGTGAACAGAAAATGCTCCATGTCTCTTTATATAAATCTAACATCCACGTACTCATCTTTCGTTATTGAGAAAGGACTGGACACAGTAATTACAACATGCAAACATGCAAACACAAGAACATACCATAAAGAATCAGTTTCACAGTTAGGAGCGAAGAGTAAGGGTATGTGACAGAATGTGGAGAGCTCACAGTGAGCACTGCTGAGCACCCTGGTGACATGGCATGGGTGACAGCATCGTCACGCAAAGACCCTGACTTAGTGGGACCCAAGGGGACTTCCTCAACCCTCCTTCAGGGAGGCAGCTTTCCCTTCAGTTAGTCATATCCCTGAAACAAATGAGACCTCCCACATGTCTAGGGCTTTGCAGGATTACTAGCAATGTTTGGGATAAAATGAAGGAAGATGTGATTTTTAAGACAGCCACTAATTTTAAAATAGAAACAATTCATTGCTTTGGTACTATGCAGTGAGCAGTATGTTTCCACTATTCAAGGTAAAATAGCCCAAGCACATAAATAAAGTGTGTAACATAATCTGCTTAAAATCTTTTCAGACACTGATAGATCCTACACAGATGCTACATAAAGTCTGTACCGGCAGAAAAACGTGCATGCATTTATTCTGTATGTGACCTAGGGATTTGTTTATGTCTTTGTGTACCCCAACAACATTGTAAAAAGATAAAGAGGAAAAAAAAAAGCAACAAGGAACGGTAAATTCAAAATAAAGGGATGATTTTTAAATGGGTCTCAAGACTTGCAGTGAGTGTACCTATCATGCTCACAGCACACTTAAGGAAAAAGAAGAATAAAACTCTTTTCCAAGAGTGGCACTTCTTGCCTGGCTAATTACAGCTCAGGTCCAGACCATAACTGAACTAAATTCATATGATAGCCCCAGGGCACGTCTCAGTCTTCTCACTGTGCCGAAACCACTGATTCAGGGGTGACAGCTTGGAGCAGAGGAGAAGCAGGAGCGCAGGCACCCGGGGAAGGCAGTGCAGGGTCTCCTCCCAACCCCTCACCCTTACCTGGGCAGCCTCGGGCAGGGGCACCACGGCGTTCCTCCTGCAGCCCCCGATGCGGAACTTGGCCGCCTTGTAGATCTTCCAGTAGACAAAGAGGACCACACAGAGGGGCAGGTAGAAAGCCCCACCAGTGGAGATGATGGTGTAGGAGGGCTCCTGGCTGACCTGGCAGCGCTCCTGCTCGGGGCTGTAGCTCTCCCCCCAGCCAAAGAGGGGGGCAAGGGAGATGGCGGCGGAGAGTGCCCAGGTGAGAGCGATCATGACATTGGAGATGCGGCGGCGGGTGAGCAGCGTGTACTCCAGGTGGCGGGTGATTGACCAGTAGCGGTCCAGGGCGATGGCCGTCACGTTCCAGATGCTGGCTGTGCAGCACAGCACGTCGAAGCAGACCCACACAAGGCACAGCTCCCGGCCCAGCCACCACCGCCGCCCGGCCGACAGCTCTTTCACCAAGCTCAGCGGCATCACCAGGGCCGCCACCAGCACGTCCGACACCGCCGTGGAGGCCACGAGGTTGTGGGGCACTCGGTGGAAAGCCTTCACCC
Organism: Chauna torquata; assembly: GCA_013399475.1. NCBI lineage: Eukaryota > Metazoa > Chordata > Aves > Anseriformes > Anhimidae > Chauna > Chauna torquata. The sequence goes on from VXAL01016782.1 coordinate 45,764, forward strand.
GCAGGATGGTCGCCAGCACCAGCAGGTTCCAGAGGAAGGTGGCGATGGTCAGGAGCACCAGCAGGGTCAGGATGAGGACGGTGAAGATGGAGAAAGTCTCCCGGCCCCTCCACGCGCTGCTGCTCACCAGTGCGGAGGTGGCCAAGGAGGCGTTGCCGTCCATGTTGGCCGACGAGGCATTGGCGCCCATGTTGGCTTGACACTGGCCCCGGGGTGTGCAGTGGCTCAGGGGCTCCGCCATGCCCGGGCGTTCAGCCCCTGACTGTCCCCCACACACGAGCACTCCTCTCCCCCTCCCCAGCCCGCCAGCCGCCCGGCACCGTCCCCAGCCCCGCTGCCGGCGAGCGGGAGCCCCCGGCGAGTGCCCCCTCAGCGGCCGCCCGCCAGGTGGTGCCGCCACCTCGCC
>VXAL01016783.1:24499-38298 GCA_013399475.1 Chauna torquata
TCAGTTAAACCATATGTGACTGTTGCTTTACCTGATCCAATGCAGAATCCTGTGGCAGGGAGATGGGAACAAACCACTGGACAAAATGGTCTAGGAGGAAGCTCTTCTTAACAATGATTAAAAAGTAATGCCAGATGTTGCTTCTAGAAATAATGAAAATAAAAACAGTTGTCACATGAGAACTTCACTAGTACTTAAGAGAAATGCAACAAGTGTGTTTTAAAATCTTAGCTCTGTCCCCTTCCAAAGATGACATCTCACCCCTAACAAATCTCGAATTGTTGAGTAAGACACGTTTACTACTTCAACAGTTAAACACAGATAATTGTGATTAATTTTCTTCTTCTTTCTCATTTGTTTCTGTTTGTTTTAGCAAACTGTGTGTTACTTTGACTTAACCATGTGCTCTCTTGAGGTCACTGCTGATGGAGGGAAAAAAAAAGTTAATTCTCAGTACTGATTTTAACTATGCATTAGAAAAACACTCGTTACTCTAGTCATCAACCTGTAACATTCACTTGTGCTCTGATCTCTTATACAGAGAGGAAGTCTGACCTTAGTTTTCTCTTTCCACAGGAGAACTTGTTATAAAAGACCTAATTAGAGATGATTCTACACATAAACTTTTAATCATGTGATGTTGTTTTCCTGCTCACACATGACTAACTCAATAAGATCTGTTTTCCAATGTTCAAGTTGCTTTCCACTTTAAAAATATGTATATAACCTTACTGTGTTCTGGCTCTTTCTTAATCTTGCCACTGGGTGTTCCAGAATCACATGGTTTAGGCACTATTGGAGGGTGACTCAAGGATGATAAACATTAATCAGATTCACAAATTTTTAGAGACTCCTTTTTAATAAAAATATAGAACTAGATAAATAATCCTCACAATCAGTATTTTTTGCCTTTTTTAAAAAAAATTATTATTTCATTAGTCTGTATATATAGAGGCAGGCATAAGTGTAATTCAGCTGTTGATACATCTCTAACAATTAATAGGTTTGCATTTCAATTACCCAAACAGCCTCAAGTACCATTGATTATTCATGGGATTCTTGGGTAAGGCTGGCTACAAAACTACTTATTAATCCCTTGAGTGCCCCTGGGCATCCAGTATGCATCTAGCATACCAACACTGATGCAGCCATGGAATGTAACAGGCAATGCCTGTCCAAGTGGCTGGAGCAAGGGCAGGCCTACAGCCAGGTGACAGAAGCCAGTGGCTGGTATTACCCAGAGTAACAGTATCATTCAAAACCAGGTAGCCATGGGCTTTCTGAGAACAAAATGCCCAAGGGGTTAGGTTGCCCAAGCCAGGTAGCTCATTCGGCAATCATGCAACTCCTGGTGTTTTTTTTTTTTTTTAAGAAAAGACAGGGAAACACTCTATTTTTCCTCCCTCTTTCTCACAACTTTCATCTACTGCACTGAAGCAAGTGCATGTTTGACTAATCCTACCCGTGTAGGAGAAGAATTTGCCAGAGTATGACATAGAGACAGGGTCTGAGCTGCTTGGTGCTCCTCCTCATTCTGCCTTCCTGAAGATCAGTACAATGCATGTTCCCTTGCAGATGGTCCAAGAAATCCTAGGAAGTACTAAGCCCTTGTCTGGAGACCAGGCCATGCCATCTCTTGTTAGCAAGAGCTTTTGGTTCAGTTGCTAGAGTCACCAAGTAAGACTGATGATAAAAAAAGGAGCTTGAGTTTATTATGCCATTGAAGTATGTAGGCTGATAAAGTCCATCACTTTCATATTCATACCCCACATAAGTTACTTCCACACATTTTATTGCCATAATTAACTTTGGTCATTACTGTTTCTGAGGGGATATCAAGTTAATTCAACAAAAGTTTGGAGTTATTACCCTTTCTAACCTAACTTATTTGTGTGTTGCCTAGCATTTACATACATACTGTCGACAAAGCAGTGTAAAACCTGTAACTGTAGTGAATTAATGTCCAAACAGACTAATAACAGCTAATGAAAAAATTGTGTTTGTCATTATCTGCCTCCAGATATGATCCCACTACATTTGACTGACATGAAAATAAAAATCTCTGTTCCTCTTCACTTGCTCACTCTCTCCTGTTACAGCCTCATCAGAGTTTGGTTCAGACAAGAGTCATTACTTCTACATGCTTTACATACTTCAAAGCATGTTTTATTTTCCTGTACGAGAAATTAAGGGTTTGCCTTTGCAGTCTTCATTATGTGAATGATAAAGTCCTTGCAGGCTGGTGCAGTCTAGGCTTGGTAGTTCACATAGGCCGTTTTTTTACAGAAGAATGCTGAAGACATATTGATAGGTCAATTAGTCAGTACTGAATTAGCTTGGCAGAAATGTCTAGAGAAGCTTGCACAACTCTAACTTCACAATGTCTGACTTAATGCTGCCAGTGCATCATTTTGGGGGGTTTGCATTTACTTGAATCTCCCTCCTGAGTAGGATGGTCACTAAAAAAAAAAAAAAAAAAGATCCTGATGGACACGATGGACATAAGCTTTTTGTTTTTGCAGATATGTAGATATGTTTGTGTGTGCATAAGTATATTTGTACACACATACAAGTATTTCTCTACTTTATGTATATTTCAAAATATAATGGAGAGAGAGAAGGATGAGGAAGAGGAAGAAGAGGAAGAGAGAAATATAAGAGAAGGGGGAAGAGATTTTGTGGAATTCCAGAACATTTCTAATCAATATCTTATTTTCACACATCAGTGCTTGTGTTTTTCTTTAGGTAGGATGATTGAACTGGCACTTAAATGTGCTTAACAGGTTGATCATATAGTATTACTGTTGCAGATGGTTACAAAGTGCAGCTGCTAGTGAAATCTCTGTAAGATCTATATGTAGATCACCACAAAAACTCACAGGCTAAGGAACATTTATTTTTTAGTGGTTTTGCATCCTAAATGAAATACTGTATATTTTCTACTTAGTTCTTATAGCTCTTGATGTAAACATTGTCAAAGTAGCTCCTGTTAGCTTGAGAACCTTTTCTGATAAAGTTGAAGCCAGAATATAATCACTGTGAACACTGTGAGAAAGGTAACTCAACAAAACAAACCTGCTACTTTCTTGCTTGGTCTTTTACCACACAGGATTCCCCAAGCCAGTGGGAAAAGTAATTCCTAAACCAGGAAGTCTGTAACCACTATCAGCAAAATGCAACAACATTTTGACATCTAGTCATATAGTGGCTTGTTAGAAAAACACAAACTGAACAGCATATGAGGAGAAAAAATACGTACATTTCATTGTGAAGGAAGAAGATAGGACTAGTGAAATAGGCTTTGTGTAGAAAATAATAAAGAGAGTACATTTCTGGTCAGTCTGTATGGGTTCATTTCAAACTCATCAGCATTCTCCTTATGAGGCAGAGCTTGGGAAATGCCTTACAATCAACCTTGAAAATACTTAAGTGCTATAACAAAGATGTTGTTACTGGGGAAAAAAAAAGAAAAAAAAAAGAAAAGAAAGAGACGTGGTTGTTTTGCCCAATTGGGATGGAAATATGGGTGGAAATATGGGTGCTAAACATTCTCCTCTGATTCAGCCCTTTGCTTATGTACAATGGACCTACCTGTGTGCTTAATGTTATGCCTATGTTTAAGTGCTATGCTCTAGCAGAGCCAAAATGTAGAGTACCAGAGTGAATGGAGCTGTAGGACAGCACTCCCTGAGTATCTGTGAGCTTTGGGTGACCCGTGTGCGGTTAAAGCATCTTTGGTAGCTCCAAGAAGAATAAAATCCAGGTACACAAACCAAGAGAGAAATACACATGCACAGAAAAAATGTTCCAAATAGCTAGCTATTCATGAGGGTCTGATAAATACAGTTAGTATATTTCCAGCATTGATTTCCAAAAGTCTAGTAATGCTCATGCTAACTAAGATCAAGATTTATCAGTTATGCAAATGCAACTGGAAGGCCAGCTAGGGAGTCAAAAGCCAGTGTTGAGAGATCACATTATGTTTTACGAGTCTGTAAGTAGCTATGCTAATGATATTAATTTCTGATTTACAGCTATTCCCTAACTCTTAAACAAGACTTTGTAAGGAACCTCAGTAGGTATTGGAAAGTTTTAAAATGGCAAATGAGTGCTGCTGAGACTGAAAATTTGCAAAGTCTTGTAAATAGTAGGACATCTCTAAAATCCACAACAGGAATGGCCCCTAAAGGTCCAACAGAGAAGGAATTCAGTGAAGAGAATGAATGACGAGAATGAATGACCTGTTTAGGCAAGGTGATGTCCATTTAGCTGCAAAACAGGATTTGCATTGTCATGTTTACCTTAGAGGAGGAACTCCTGAGTTTCAGACCAACAGGTACAGTTTTAACAATGTACATCTGGCTAAAGCCTAAAGTTCTAGTATGAACTAACATACAGTGTAAATGTGTTAGAGATGTCTCAAAACTAATTCAGGGTTTGAAATCATATCATAAAGAAAAAATAATTTGGAGTGGTAAAATGGGCATTATCAGGGCCATCAGGACTTGAATACTGTGGCAGGGGATTAATCATCTGAAATGGCTGAATCAGCAGTGTCTGCTGCTTTTCCATTAAGCCAATGCTCTCCTATTCCCTTATCTCATGAGCACTGCATTGCCACAATTCTTGAGTCAGAGTAGCCTGAAAATCTCAGAGCAGTGGCTTCACTGGGTATTTTAATTGTCTAGCCTGATTTTTACCTGGCGATTGCCAGTATGCAATGTGAAATTCTCATAGATATTGCTTTGAAATATGGCTAGAAATTTGGTTTTAGGAGTATTCACACTCTCCTGATGTCATTCTTTTATTTGGAAGGTCTGATTTTCAGTGGCTGTTGGACTTTGTTCTCATATGGGGAACTTAAATTTAAACGTTTGGGGCAGCTGTGGTCAAGAGTTCTGTTTTATGCAGTGTGTCTGCAAACGGACATGGAAAATCCATGAATGTGTGGAAAATAATTGGTATGATTAGATAGCAAAAAAGGCCTGGTTAATCTAGCTGGGCATAGACCATTGTACCATAAATGGCCCTTTCAAAGGGAGTTTGGAGGGACAGAAGTGTGGCGCTTGCAACCAGTGTGATTAATGGGGAGGATGGCTCTGATGCAGTAGTTTGTTGCACTTTCTAGCTCCGCTTTTCCATCTCAGTATATTTTTCACCTTCAAAATATCTTAAGTGAGTTCAGTGGTCTCACTGTCAAGTCACTCTCACAGGCTAGACTGGAAATAAAGTATAATTTTTTCATTCTTCCATTTTCTCCTCTATCAAATGTTTATAAAGTCAGCTTTGCCTTCCTATTACAACTAGGAAAATACAAAATGTTTTTATAAATACATAAACAAGAAAAGGAGAACTAAGGAGAATATTCTTTACTGGATGTGGGAGGAAGTACAGTGATGACAGAAGAGGAAAAGGCTGAGGTACTTAATGACCTCTTTGCCTTCGTCTTTAGCAGCAACACCAGTTGTTCTCTGGGCACTCAGCCCCCTGAGCTGGTACATAGTGACAGGGAGCAGAATGAAGCCCTTGTAATCCAAGAGGAAAGCTGCTGTGACCTGCTACTCCACTTAGATGTATGCAAGTCTATNATTCTTTACTGGATGTGGGAGGAAGTACAGTGATGACAGAAGAGGAAAAGGCTGAGGTACTTAATGACCTCTTTGCCTTCGTCTTTAGCAGCAACACCAGTTGTTCTCTGGGCACTCAGCCCCCTGAGCTGGTACATAGTGACAGGGAGCAGAATGAAGCCCTTGTAATCCAAGAGGAAAGCTGCTGTGACCTGCTACTCCACTTAGATGTATGCAAGTCTATGGGGCTGGACGGGATCCACCCGAGGGTACTGAGGGAGCTGGCAGAAGTGCTCACCAAGCCGCTTTCCATCATTTATCAGCAGTCCTGGCTATAAGGGGAAGTCCCAGTTAACTGGCGGCTAGCAAATGTGACATCCATCTACAAGAAGGGCCAGAAGGAGGACCTGGGGAACTGCAGGCCTGTCAGTCTGACTTTGGTGCCAGGTAAGCTCATGGAGCAGATCATCTTGAGTGCCATCACACAGCATATACAGGACAACCAGGCAGTCAGGCCCAGTCAGCATTTTATGCCCATCAATTTATGAAAGGCAGGTCCTGCTTGGCTAACCTGATCTCCTTCTACGACAAGGTGATGTGCTCAGTGGATGAGGGAAAGGTTGTGGAGGTGGTCTACCTAGATTTTAGTAAGGCTTTTGACACTGTTTCCTACAACATTCTCCTGGAGAAACTGGCTGCTCATGGCTTGCAAAGATGTATGCTTTGCTGGGTTAAAAACTGGCTGGGTGGCCAGGCACAAAAAGTCATGGTGAATGGAGTTAAATTCAGTGGGATGCTGATACTGGTAGTGTCCTCCAGGGCTCAGTATTGGGGCCAGTTTTCTTTAACGTCTTTATCAATGATCTGGATGAGGGGATCGAGCTTACCTTCAGTAAATTTGTAGACAACACCAAGTTAGGCTGGAGGGTTGATCTGCTTGAGGGTAGGAAGGCTCTGCAGAGGGATCTGGATAGGCTGGACTGATGGGCCGAGGACAGTTGCATGAAGTTCAACAAGGCCAAGTGCCAGGTCCTGCACCTGGGGCAAAACAACCCCATGCAGTGCTACATGCTGGGGGAGGAGCTACTGGAAAGCTGCCCAGCGGAAAGGGCCCTCGGGGTAATGGTCAATAGCCAGCTGAATATGAGCCATGGGTGTGTTCAGGTGGCCAAGAAGGTCAACAGCATCCTGGCTTGTATCAGAAATGGTGTGGCCAGCAGGACTAGGGAAGTGATTGTTCCCCTCTACTCAGTTCTGGTGAGGCTGCATCTCGAGTACTGTGTTCAGTTTTGGGTCCCTCACTACAAAAAGGACATCAAGGTGCTGCAGTGTGTCCAAAGANCTGAGGTACTTAATGCCCTCTTTGCCTTCGTCTTTAGCAGCAAGACCAGTTGTTCTCTGGGCACTCAGCCCCCTGAGCTGGTACATAGTGACAGGGAGCAGAATGAAGCCCTTGTAATCCAAGAGGAAAGCTGCTGTGACCTGCTACTCCACTTAGATGTATGCAAGTCTATGGGGCTGGACGGGATCCACCCGAGGGTACTGAGGGAGCTGGCAGAAGTGCTCACCAAGCCGCTTTCCATCATTTATCAGCAGTCCTGGCTATAAGGGGAAGTCCCAGTTAACTGGCGGCTAGCAAATGTGACATCCATCTACAAGAAGGGCCAGAAGGAGGACCTGGGGAACTGCAGGCCTGTCAGTCTGACTTTGGTGCCAGGTAAGCTCATGGAGCAGATCATCTTGAGTGCCATCACACAGCATATACAGGACAACCAGGCAGTCAGGCCCAGTCAGCATTTTATGCCCATCAATTTATGAAAGGCAGGTCCTGCTTGGCTAACCTGATCTCCTTCTACGACAAGGTGATGTGCTCAGTGGATGAGGGAAAGGTTGTGGAGGTGGTCTACCTAGATTTTAGTAAGGCTTTTGACACTGTTTCCTACAACATTCTCCTGGAGAAACTGGCTGCTCATGGCTTGCAAAGATGTATGCTTTGCTGGGTTAAAAACTGGCTGGGTGGCCAGGCACAAAAAGTCATGGTGAATGGAGTTAAATTCAGTGGGATGCTGATACTGGTAGTGTCCTCCAGGGCTCAGTATTGGGGCCAGTTTTCTTTAACGTCTTTATCAATGATCTGGATGAGGGGATCGAGCTTACCTTCAGTAAATTTGTAGACAACACCAAGTTAGGCTGGAGGGTTGATCTGCTTGAGGGTAGGAAGGCTCTGCAGAGGGATCTGGATAGGCTGGACTGATGGGCCGAGGACAGTTGCATGAAGTTCAACAAGGCCAAGTGCCAGGTCCTGCACCTGGGGCAAAACAACCCCATGCAGTGCTACATGCTGGGGGAGGAGCTACTGGAAAGCTGCCCAGCGGAAAGGGCCCTCGGGGTAATGGTCAATAGCCAGCTGAATATGAGCCATGGGTGTGTTCAGGTGGCCAAGAAGGTCAACAGCATCCTGGCTTGTATCAGAAATGGTGTGGCCAGCAGGACTAGGGAAGTGATTGTTCCCCTCTACTCAGTTCTGGTGAGGCTGCATCTCGAGTACTGTGTTCAGTTTTGGGTCCCTCACTACAAAAAGGACATCAAGGTGCTGCAGTGTGTCCAAAGAAGGGCAACGAAGCTGATGAAGGGTCTGGAGAACAAGTCTTATGAGGAGTGGCTGAGGGAGCTGGGGTTGTTTAGCTTGGAGAAAAGAAGGTTTAGGGGAGACCTGATCATTTTATACAACTACCTTAAAGGAGGCCATAGCGAGGTGGGGGTTGGTCTTTTCTCCCAGGCATTAAGTGATAAGAAAAGAAGAAGTTACCTCAAGTTGTGCTGGGGGAGGTTTGGGTTAGATATTAGGAAAAATTTCTTCACTGAAAGGGTTGTGAAGTATTGGAACAAGCAGACCTGATCATTTTATACAACTACCTTAAAGGAGGCCATAGCGAGGTGGGGGTTGGTCTTTTCTCCCAGGCATTAAGTGATAAGAAAAGAAGAAGTTACCTCAAGTTGTGCTGGGGGAGGTTTGGGTTAGATATTAGGAAAAATTTCTTCACTGAAAGGGTTGTGAAGTATTGGAACAAGCTGCCCAGGGAAGTAGTTGAGTCACCATCCCTGGAGGTATTCAAAAGACATGTAGATGTGGTGCTTAGGGACATGGTTTAGTAGTAGACATGACGGTGCTAGGTTAATGGTTGGACTTGATGATCTTAGAGGTCTTTTCCAACCTAAATGATTCTATGATTCAACTGGACTTAGTGCAGTGCCGTGCAGATAATGCTTATTAAATAATGTATAGCAGATCTGTGAATTTGTAAGAGAGAATTTTGTACGGTACATATGGCACAGAGTTATATTCTTCAGCCTCTGAACAGACTCCTTCTAATTGGTGAAATGGCCTGCTGATATAGTTGGGGTTTTTTTGAGATCTGAGTTGGAGAAGTGTTCCACTTGTTCAATAGTGTGATTTGAATCAAGCTCTTGAAGGAGATAAAACACTGACAGCAGGAAAAATATGTGTTCTGGGCAACCTCTTCCTGTTTTTCCATTTGGAAGCACACAGCTCACAAGGCAGAAAACTCCATCATGTGCTCCAGTATAATTGCATTGTCATGAGAAAACAGGTGTGAAGAGAACAGTCAAAACAACAAAACTTTGATTATCCATGTGTGTTACAGTCTACCAAAACATGTTTTGAGAGAAATTTAATTTTGCTACTTTGAAAAGAATAGAAAGTTTAAAAGTACTCAGGGCTAATTTTTGAAACATCATTCATAAAATTTAAACAGTAAATTGCAATCGCTTTATAGTGTGTTGTATTATGTAGTGTCATCTAGTGTTCCCACCAAGGCCAGCAGATTTGCTTATGAATCTGTTGTTATGTTGGCCATTCAGATAGGAAATACAATACAGACATTTCATCTTTCCATTTTTTTTAATCCTATCAAGTGCCTACAATAAGCAGAACAAAATATTTTAAATTTTTTTTGAACATCTGCAAATCTGGACAAAAAATATCCAATTGCTGTCAAAAAGCTGCAGAAATCAAAGGAAGTTTCCTCACCCTTCAGGGAGAATAGTAGAGCCAGAGCTCATAAGCTTTGTTAAAGTTGGCCCAGGAATGGGTTTCTCTAGCTCATGTTGGTTCCCTAGAGATTCTTCTGCTGACCTATTTCCAGGAGCAGGAGTAGAAGGTAATGTCTGATTTTACTTTGCTGCATAAGCAATTTTGAGAGACCAGGTATAGCTCCTGAGATGCTTTATGGACACCTTTCTTTCTCACATAAAAAGTAGCTTATTACTGTGTTAGATTCAAGATTAATTTATGCTGGAAAAGTCAGTGAATGAATAGTGAATTGAAGCCTCCATAATGCACTGTGGTTTGGCACTCAGGTATGCGAATATAGAAACTGATGTTTTATCAATTTTCAATTTCAAAGCTTGTTGTTTTATTTCAGCATAAAGAGCACAGGCAACTACTGTTATTATACAGATTTGGCTGGTGTGCTGTGAAAGATAAGGGCATCCCTGTCAGCGTGGGTAGAGACAGTCAGGCAGTGGAGTGCTTGGGGATAAAGGTGTAACAAAACACTGCTGTGATAATCTGTGAATCTTGTCATTGCTTGAAATTGTTCTGGAATGTCCTGAGATTATGTACGGATGTTAAGTGGGAAAAATAGATTTCATACACAGCAAGGCACACCTGATAGAAATATCTCTTCAAGAGGAAAAATGTTTTATGTTCTATTCCTGATCCTGAATCTAAGGATCAAGCAGTAATAAAACTGATTTCAAGTGGATTTTTATCCTGATATGTGAAAGTCCACCCACTCAAAAGGGGCCGAGCGGCATAACATATCCACACCACTTTCCAAGGATGGTGGCAAAACCCACCAGTCCTCAGGGACTCAGGAGGCCCATGTACTGTCATATGGGGCCACCTGCTGCATTTATGAGCCAGCTCTTTTCAGCACAGGACTCAGTGGAGCAGAGAAGATTAACTTTCTGAAAATGAAAAGGACAGATAGAAGAAGAGGAACTGCTTATCAAATATGCACATTTCAGATGGAACTTCACACTCAGTAGAAAGATGTTAGATTGCTGTTAGCTCTCCGGAGCGCTCCTGACAATGTGTTATCAGGTCATGTTTGCATGACAGTGGCAGCCCATGCAGGAAACATTAAGTCATATGACTTCTAAGACGGAATCAATCAAGTGAACAGTACAGTTCCTGAAAACTAATTTCACCTTCATAAGGTCTGGTTATCTGTGCGGCAGACATGAGGTTTGTCAGCCCCATTTCAGTCTGACCAGGTTCAGTGCTGCATCAAGAATTTTAATGAACCGATACTGTAATATGTATGAAAGATGACACTGAGATGAATTCATGAAAAGCAAAGTCCCCATGAAATATGAACAATTACTGAAGGCTTCACCCCCCACTTATCTCACATAAAATGCCCATTTAAAGGCCTTTGTCTTGTTAATCATTTACAAGTTTGTATAGGGCTTTTTATTATCTTTAAGCAATACTGGAACTGTAAAAGAGGGGTTGACACCAAGAGTTCAGAGTTTTTATGACACCAAGGTAACAAGACCATGCTGAACACAGAGTATTAATTTTCTCAGGACTCTTCACACTGTCATAAGATTATTCGCTCATAGCCATTGGTGTGTATTCTGACCCTAGGGACAGTTCACCAACCCTGCTGAAAACAGTGAAATCATTTTGGTGACTCTGGTAGTGTTTCTGACTGAGGAATAACAAGAAACAGGTATTCAGTGGCACTTTGTGTCAGCCAAAGCTTTACTGTTATTTTTGCTCTAACCAGAGAAGGTATTCCGAGACAAAAAGCTGCCTCTAAGACAGGGATCATATTACATGATTATTAACTCTTCAGTTAGTTTTCGTAGAATCATAGAATCAAAGAACAGTTGAGGTTGGAAAGGGCCTCAAAAGATCATCCAACTTTTCGTGAAAAAGGGTGCCTAGATGAGATTATTTAGCACCATGTCTTTGAAAAAACTCCAGTGACTGGGACTCCACTACATGCCTGGAGAAGTTGTTCCAGTGACTGATTGTTTTGACTGTAAAAAATATCTTTCTTATATCAAGATCAAACCTGTCTTGGTGCAGCTTGTACTCATTTCCCCTTTCCTTCTCCATGTGTCTTCTCTTTGTGAAGACAGAACTTCTGTCTTCTCTGTAGCCACCATCTAAGTACTGGAAAACTGTGATGAGGTCCCCCCAAACCTCCTCTTCTCCAGGATGAAAAGACCTAACTCCTTCAGTCTTTCCTCACAGGGCAGGTTCTCCAGCCCTTTGGTCATCTTCTTGACCTTCCTTCAAATCCTGTCCAGTCTGTCCATGTCTTTTTTTTGAATTGTGGTGACCAGAATGGGACGCAGTACTCCAGGTACTGCCTGACAAGCACTAAGTGGAGTAGTATGATCTCATCTCAATCTCTGCTAGTAATGCTAGAGGATGCAGCCTAGGATCCAATTTGCCTTGTTGCTGCAGTGATGCAGAACTGACTCATGTGCTCCAGGACCCCCAAGATCCCTTTCAGCAGGGCTGCTGCCCAGCCACAGAGATCCCAGCTTGTGCTATTCTCTTTGGTTATGTCGTTCCAGGTGAAGGACCTTTCATTTGTCTTTATAAAATTTCATACTGTTCTTGCTTGCCCACGCTTCCAGCCTGTCTAGATCTGTCTGTAAGGTGGCTCTTCCTGTTGACATGTCCACCTCAACACCCAGTTTAGTGTCACCAGCAAACTTGGTGAGGCTGTTTTAGATCCTATTGTCCAGATCTGTTCCAAAAGCCATTGGACTCATACCCCCAAAATGGTCAAGAAATGGTTTCAATCCATGCAGTGGGCTCTGGGGAGAACACCAGAATACCTCTGTGTGTATTCTTCCAGGTTTTGAGAAGGCTGTAATAGGTGGGTCCTGAGTCCTTAGAAGAGCATTTAACATGATTTTATTTAGTGAAAGAGTTTTTCTGATCCTTCTGGCAATGCAAATGTCATTTCATTTGGGTACATATACTTGAACCTGTTTTCAAAAAGATTGCTCTAATGTCTTTATCTATAATAACACTCATTAAGTAGAACATCATATAATATATCTCCATGTATTTTAAGACATTCAGCTTCATTTCATTGCTCATACTATTGTGCAACAGTTATCTTTTTCATGACAAGGAAACATCAGCCTCTTTTGAATGTGATGGACAGCTGATCTCTTCCATCCCTCTCTCTTTCCTGTATGATTGAAAAGGTATGTAAACTCCTTCACTTTCTTACAGTCAGTTTGTTGCCAATCAAGGCCTACCAAAACTTCGGGGGGGAAGAGGCAGTTTACAATGCTCAGGAGGTTCAGACAGATATAGAGGAACAGATATTATAAAATATCCTTGTGTACTCTTTAATACCTATTTGTGAAATGATGGGTTTTGTTTTGAAGTCATTTATTCGTAATTCACTGCTAAGTTTGAAGTGAAATTTTTTTGCTTACAGCTATCAAATTGTGCATAAACATTGGAAAATTCCAGTGTTCAAGGGTGAAAATCTTCATTAAAGACATGCTCCTTCGTGTTGTGCACTATGCTAGGTGTTCTGTTTTATCAGTGTAGGCAATGTATCATTTTTGATCGTTGAAGAAATATTGTCAGTTGAATATTGTTTGGACAGTCCTTTTACACTGTAAATGTGTGTATGAAACGCTGAATCAGGTACCACACTTCTTTCATATGATTTAAAAAGAAAGTAATTGTGAGGCAAGACACTATTATCAACATGTATGTACCCTTCTTTTCAGTATTGTGGTGAATGATGACTTATCTACTCATTTTGCCTTCTTCACATGTAGGCTGAAAAGCCTATTCTTGACTGAAAGTTTAAATAGCTATATGTGATTTTGAGTGTGCAAGAAAGCATTATCTTTTAGTTTTAAATAATGTTTTTAAATAGTTCTGTCCTTATTATCTAAATCTGAGATTTTGCAATAGAAATGAAAATAGAGAAAGTATTTTAATGATAAAATTAAACTGGTCTTGAGAAGTGAATACAGTCAAAGAAGTTCCCCTTTCAACTATGATTTCCTGTGTTTTAGACTAAGTCACTGGGACCAAGTTGTACAACAGCTAATGAAATGGATCCAGGTTTAAAAAAAATAAAAAAATTGACTTCCCCCCCAACCCCCTCCCCCCCAATCAAATAAACGACAACCACCCAAAAACACCAC
>VXAL01016786.1:0-55351 GCA_013399475.1 Chauna torquata
ATCATTAACACACTCCAGGAGTCACCTGGGTTGCTTATGTCATGCTGTGTTGTCCCTCCAATGGATATCAGGGTGGTCCGTGAGGACCAGGCCCTTTGAGTGTGAGGCTTTTCCTGTGTGTCTGTTGAGGGCCTCCTCTGCTTGGTCAGGTGACCTGTAGCAGACACCCACTATAATGTCATCTTTACCCGTCCCCTCTTTAATCCTAACCCATAAACTCTCAGTTATCACCCACCCCAGAGAGAATTTCACGCTGCTCTCTCATAAAGGGCAACACCCCCTCCTCGTCTTCCCAGCCTGTCCTTTCTAAAGAGCCTGTATCCCTCCACTGCAACACTGCAGTCATGGGCCCCATCCCACCACATCTCCATGATCCCAACAAGATCATAGCCCTGCAGCCGTAGGCACGTCTCTGGCTTGTTATGTTTGTTCCTCATGCTGCACGCATTAAGTGTGCAGGCACTTGAGAGGCACCCCAGCACACTGGATTCCTGGAAAGGGTTTGGAGGGATTTCCCATAATGGTGCCTTGTAAACACTTCCTTGCTTAGCTGCAGGTGTTGGAGGTGACCCCGCTTAAACCCCATTTTGTTAATTTTTGTAATCCCTCCCTGTCACATCACCCCATGGCCTTTGCTCTGTGACCCTGTCTGTCACTCCCGCACACGGCTGCTGGTTACTCTCTCCCTCCCCTGTAATTCTTAGTTTAAAGCCTTCCTTATGAGGTCAGCCATCCTATTGGCAAAAATGTCTTTTCCCTGGTTAGCGAGGTGGATCCCATCTCTCCCAAGCAGATGCTGATCTGCGTGGCCCCAGGGTCACAGAACCCCTGCCGCCAACACCAGTTCCACAGCCAGTTATTGACTTGTACCATCAGTGCCGACCTCCTCGCACCCTTTCTCCTCACTGGCAGGGTTAAGGAGAACACTTGGGCCCCCATGCCCTTGACTGCTGCCCCCAGAGATCTGTAGTCACTTTTGGTACTGGACACACTTCTTTGTGCCCACAGAGTGGGTGCTGGGTCTGGGCAGCAACACTGCTGTTTTTAGCTGTCAAGGTGAGATTTTCACATGAATCTTGGTAGCTCTGAGATCTTGATGTCTTTGGATATGTCTTTCGAGAACTGGTTACCAAAGCAAATGGTGCCGTGAGCAGAGGCAAGAATGAAAGCTGGGGTCTCCTCTAGATGACTCCACCCAAACCAGTCATTCTAGGTTGAAAAGATGATTTTAGGGGGAAAAATAGGCAGTTCATCTGACATATTTCAAGGTAAGAGGAATTCTCCAGAGTCCTGCTGTCTCTATTGGCTAGCTCTCTGCTAATGTGGAGGGGCCATGGGGTGATGAGCTTCTGGGTAGCAGTCTGCAAAGTGCATAACAATTATTAGATGAATGAAGACAGTCCTCACTCTTAAATTTTCTCCGTTCCACTGGCTGTTTCTCTCTAGTGAAGACAGAGTCAGAAGGAACTTTTCCACCCCATTAGTTTTCCATTTCCCTCTGTTGTCTATCTGCTTTGGATGATATCTTTTAAATGTCTCCTTATACAGAGGATGTCAAGACTGTAATTTTTCTTCCCACTGCAAGCTTGTGTTCTCTGCCTTCCTGGGATGCGAGGTGACAATAACACACATGCTGCTCCAGACAAGGACACCCCCTCATTTGCCTGCTGTGGTTTTAGTAGTTCTGATGTATTTTCTGTTCTGTCCCATCTTTTCTACACTCCATAACATCTGTTGTGTTCTCCCATCACCGCTGTTTGTGGAGCCATTGTGCTCCTGCACAGCTGAGGACAGCTGTATGAGCACGTACGATTCTGCCTTCAGGTATGCTGTAAACGTGTAGATATCATTAGTCTTCTGTGCTTGCCGCAGAAGGCCAAGTGGTGGGACAGCCAGCTGCAATGGTGTTTTTCATTGTGCTTTTTTTGCTGGAGCTGGATGTCATCTGCTCTTTTGGTCTCCCTGTAGCGCTGTGGTGCAGCAGTGCCGCTGTGACTAGCGCTTGTCCCGGCTTGTGGGAGCAAGTGAGCGAAGGAGAAGGGGAAGATGCACCTCAGATAAGCTCCTGAAATGGATCTGCAGGGTTTGCAGGAAGCACTTGTTGATGCTTCTGTCTGTCTTGTTGCAGGCGAAGGACAGTGATGACGACGATGAAGTCACCGTTAGTGTGGACCGGGACCGCTTCATGGATGAGTTCTTTGAACAGGTGAGAGTTTTGGTTCTCCAGTGCAGCTTTAAACCCACTTCAGAGCTTTCTGTTAGTGCTGGAGGAGGCTGTTTGTGACATGGGTTCCCATGGCGGGCAAGCAGTGGTTGAGTAGGGGACGGGTGTCCTGCCGTGATGCTACTGCTGGTGCTCAGGCTGCTGGTCCTCGGGTCTTTCACTCAGAGCACTGATTAGTGGGAGCCAGGCTTCCACACTGACCTGAGGCTGTTGTGGGCTTACCTGGCCCAAGGGCTGCTTTGCTGCTCCACCTGCTCCTGTAGAAACCATCACGGCAGCTGAGCCAATTGACCACTAAGGGGGAGCATGGGAGCCTGTGGACACAGGCTGTGATGTAGGAGGCTTTCTTGTTGCAGTGTGCGTGCCTGCAGACTGCCATCAAAGCAGACGGGCTCTAAAATCTCTCCTGAAAGCACCTCTGCAGCATAGCAGTTTCTGCATGGGATTGATGTAATTTTGTGCCTCTCATTACCAAACAAGAGGTTGTCTTCTGGCATGTGGGTGGCTGTAAGATATGCACGCGGATTTTTAGCATAGCCTTAGCATGGCATGTGTGTAGGGGGTGTAAAAATGTGTCTGTGCAGGCAGTGGAGTGCAGAATGAAAAATCTGACATGCAGATGGATGGAGATGAGCAAAGTGGTGGTGTGAGTTGAAGAAGAACGTAGAGCTGGAGTGTGTTCAGCCTGGCAGGCAGAGGGCACAAGTACAGGTTCCCAGTCTCCATGATGCTGGCATATTTCCTTGTAGCGCAGGGAAAATGCCAGCACAGAGAGGCACGGTCTCATTTGGCCTCCCTGCTGTGTAGGGTGAAGCTCAAACCAGGTTTCTCAGCCCCTGGAGCAAAGACTGTGGGACTGAGCCGGGAACAAGCCTGGCTTGTGCAACTTGAGCAATGCACTCCCTGCCAGAGATGCAGAGTCTGGGAATTTGTAGATCCAATGCTCACTTAAACCCCAAGTGTTTCTCGGTGTATCACAAAGCATACCAGACCCAGAGTCTATATTACCTTGCTCTGACTGCAAAGCTGGTTGCTGTGATGTGGAAAGTCTGATTTCACGTCAGTCCTACAGTTTGAGAATCCAGCTAGAAAATGTTTGTCCGGGAGGACGTTTGCTGTGGTTCAGACATGCCATGATTACTTTTGGATAGGGTTTAATAATCCTTCCCCTTTCCAAAAGTCCAAGCCTCTCACAGGATACCTGTCTTGTTCTTTTCTGTCTCCACAGGTGGAAGAAATTCGAGGGTTCATTGATAAAATCTCAGAGAATGTGGAGGAAGTGAAGAGGAAGCACAGTGCCATTCTTGCTTCGCCCAACCCTGATGAGAGTGAGTGAGCTGGGATCTGCTTGTGTCTCTGCAGGCCTTGGGCCTGCATGTGCCTGCTCTCTGTGGGGCTGGTTGTGGGGTGGCCAGGTGTGGACAGAAGTCCTCTTGACTCTCTTGTCCTCTCCCAGAAGCACAGCCAGCGTCACTCATGGCTCAACTCTGGGCAGTGGCAGGTCCGTTTTGGAGCTGGCTGGAGCTGGCTCTTATCTGATGTGGGGCAGCTGCTGGGCTCTGCTCACAGAGGCCACCCCTGCAGCCCCCCTGCTACCAAAAGCTTGCCACGTAAGCCCAATACAGTGGTCCACGTGATGGAGGAATGGGACATGTGGAAAGGAGATGGAAGGACTGCTAGTAGCTTTCTGACCTTGAGAGAGAAAGTGAGGTTTCAGAGAACCTGGTGGAGAATTCCTGAAGGACAGGGCAGCGTAGAGGCTGAAAATAGCAAATGGCAGATTTGTAGCCAGGTGGCTGTTTTCTTGCTCTGCCCAGACAAAGTGCTTGTTCTGCATTTCCTTCTGTATCACTTACACGTAACTGCAGGCAGGGCTGGCACCTCTGGGCTGTCATGACTGCAGTGGGAGCTGTGGGAGGTTCTCTGGGATGAGGAGCACTGCTGCCTCCTGCTCCCGGCAGCGCTTCCAGCCCCAGGGCTGCCTGGGCAGGAGCTGAGCGCTGCCTGTGTGACCCCATGAGTGGTACAGGCCTTTGATCCTGCAGGCATGCATTCGTGGCCCTCTCCCCTCTGTCCTGAAGAACACTTCATTGCTGGCTGGCCACGGAGTCTGTCCCTTCTGGACCTTACTGATGTATTGCTGTTTTCCTCCCCAGTCATGTGTTCCCAAGAAGAGGTTTGTTGCTGAGAATAGATGTCAAGGATAGCAGAACCAATAACGTGGCGAAATCTCGCTCTGGGCTCTAACTTTGGCAGAGTTAGAGCTGTTGGTGGTGAATTCCTTGTCCCCAGGTGCAAGCAATGCAGGTGCAGCTGCTGGCTGCGCATGTTGCTGGAGAAGAGGTGCTGGGACAGTTGGAAGAGACACTGGCTGGTGTGGGCAGCTGGCCTTTCTTAGCACGGAGACTTTCCAGCCTTGGGGTCTGCAAACCCCTCTGCTGGGGAGCAGGCGGGACTGAGGTGCTGGGCTGTGAAGAGGAGGCCGGAGAGTGGGGATGAGCATAGCTAAGGGGAGCTGCTTGTCAGCAGGGCTGGACCCTGGGCAGGCTTGCACACTGAGGGTTATTATTTAAACGTCTCTGCTGCTCCAAGCCCTTCCTTTGGTCCTGCTCTGAACTGATGTGTGCTGTCCTTCACCCACCTTCCCCTGCAAACAGGACGAGCTCGGGTGGTGCTGATGGTTGTGGGGCTGATGGGTTGCTGCAAGGTGACCGCACACATGAGGGATGGCTCCAAGGTGCTGGCAGCCCCTGTTGTGAGCAGAGGAATCGCTTTCGTAGCCAGTTGGCGGCTGCTGAGGAGCTGAACGCTGCTCATGCCCTCTGGGCTGCAGTGACCCTGACAAAAAGATGTGATTTGGGGGCTGGACAGCTGCGACCAGATCTCTGTCTTGCCATCTACTCTAATCCCATCCAGTTCTCTTCATTTTCCTAGTGCATTTCCATGTCTGCTTGCATCCTTTCAACTTCATCTTATTTCTAGCGGTCCCAGGAAGTTGTCTTTATGCACATTTTCTTGTGTCCAGCCCTACTTCAAATCAGTCGATATTGCTGATTGCGTGGGAGAACCTGTCCTTTCCTAAATTCTCTCTCACTCCCCTCTGCTGGCAGCTGCTCCCCAGCTAAAATTCCTTTGGCCCAGCCTGGAAGTGATGGAATTTCTCAAGGGAATTCACATGTGTGAAACTGTTGCTCACCCATCCTCTAGGCTCTTTTGCTCTGCACTTGCACTGTAAGATTTAGCAGTGTTTCTGTTTGGGTGCTTTCATGAAAGAGCTGTCATTGCTTTGCTTCCAGCTGCTAGGCACATACAGCATACATCAGCATGGTGTCTGCCTGGGGCTGAGCCACAGCTCAGGCTGCAAAGGGCACTCATGGCCTAAAAGTATAATCAATTTAAAAGTCTCAGATCTGCAGTGAACAAGATACTTGTGACATTGATGTGACTTCCAGAAGCAGGAATGTTGGGAGTGCTTCTGGTTTTGTTTTACAGCATTATCGTGCCTTGGTATTGCAGAAAATTCGGTATGTAATGCCAAAAACCATTTGGGCAGTAAAGAAGAGCCTCTACCTTGCTAAGTAATCAGTTTTTTGTAATACTGTGGTGCATTGAGAAGGTGCAGTGGGGCTGGTCAGGTGCTCAGTGATAAATGCCTCACAGCAACTCGGCAAGAGCTGCTCTACCCAGCTCAGAGCAGCCTCCAGCTCCACCAGGCTGCCATGAACCGGAGCTGCGGCTGGGCTGTGCTGTGGTTCCAGGCAGCGCTGGGCAGTGCGTGTGTGAGGACTGCTGGAATGGAACATGCGCTCGTCCAAGCGCTGCGCCGATCTGTCCCACGGGACCTGGAGTTGGGGTACTGGAAAGTCCTGTGCTTCTCAGGACAGAAGGTGACTGTGGATGTAGTTGCAGGGGTCCAAGAAGATAACACAGAAAGACATTAAACTCATGTGGCCTTGTACAGGCAGGCAGCGTGCTGTGCTGTCTCATGAGAAACAGAAGGGCAGCTCTCAGGATAAGTGGTAGTATAATGCTTGTAGCTCTTCTGTTTCCCATTGACTCAGCCCAGCTGAAGGCGACATTGCTCTGTTGGTGTGTGCTCTTTCAGCCCCTGATGAGACGCACAAAGCATAGCAGAAGTTCAAAAAATGACGGGATTAATCTCAGCTTTAACCTCATTTGGAGATCAGTCCTGCATTTTGGTTGGGGTGAATGCAGGACTGTTTCAGGTGCAAAGGGGTGCTGTGAGAAGCTGCTGGTCTTCAGTCCTCTGTCATCTGGGGGATATTTCTCTCTGCCAAGGTGTCACTTAGCAGATTTCTGCCCCTTAGGAGCATGCCCTATGCCTGAGCAGCGGGGCCATGCAATGTGGCGGCTGTGCCGACCTCTGCCCCATGCCTACAGCACTGCAGGGAGGACACTGTGACAAGCAGCTCGTGTGGGCTGTCAAAGACTGCCGGGCTCTGGAAATGTGTTGCGGGACTACCTGAGCTGTGTTTGCTGGTGCCTTCTGACATGAAAAAACGTGGTTTCCACGAGGTACAGGAGGGGCATGCAGCCAAAGGGCGCTAAAATATAGGAGGTAGAAGGCTGATTTGGTGTGCTCTTATTGGTGCTTGCTTTTTACTGGGTAAATGCTTTGAATTACACTAGTGGTCATGGTCAAGGCAAGACATTGCTATCTGCAAGGGCCAAACTCCCTGGGGATTTGGGGTACTGTTTTGAGAATTGTCCCCTCAGGAACATTGCCTCAGTTATTTCTTAGCACTTCAGCATCTTCTAAGACCTCCATTATAAAGGTGATGTGAAATTGTTCTCCTGGTTTTCAGAAGAAGGATACAAACTTCTAATTCTTGTCTGTAGGCAACTGTGCTGTGAATGGCAGAGTTCAGTTTGGTGTGAGGTTTAGCTCCTACATCAAGAGGTGCAAACTGCTTAAACACCATAGGCAAGTACATCCTAGAGCTGGACAGCCCTGGAGCAGGGATTTGGAAGATAAGGGTAGAGCTGGGCTGTTACGCTGGGAAGCAGATAGTGTTTGGAGTTGCTGTTGAAGCACTGAGTAGATGGATGGATGCACAGTATCTACTGGCTGAATTGCTTGCTGCTTTTTCAGGGCCTCTAATAGAGGAGAGAGACTCCAAAGGTGTGGTCCTACTGGAGCCTGCGTCTTAAGTGACCGTGCCTAGGTGAACACAGCCTCGGTGTCGTGCTGTACATGTTCTGCTGTTGCAGAAGGTTCAGGCTGCCAGGACTCTGCATGAGACCTGGATGTGCCCACCTACCCAACGCTGGAGGTGCTGGGCTGGAGCCTTGTCTCTGTAGAAGGGCTCATCTCTTCCCTCCCACTGATCTGTCTTCTGGCTGCACAGACTGTTCTTGGATCCTCATTGCCACTGCTGCTTGTGCTTATTTTGGTGCCCTGTGGGTGGGCATCTGGCTCATTTTGCCATTGTGCCTGTGAGGTGGCAGCCCACCCGCCCGCGGCTCCGGTGGGCTCGTGCCCGGGGCAGAATGGTTGTGGGGGGACAGGGAGCTGAACAGTTCTATGCTGTGGGGCTGCTGGGTCTGCAGCTTCATGTTCAGGCTTGGAATGTGCTTGGAGAGGCCCTTGTAGTGGCCAAGGGGCTGTATTCCTCCTTGGGGAGGGGCTGTTGCTTTTGCTACTCCTGATTTGAGTCAATTCCTGCTAAATCTGTTTCTAAAGTCCTTCCCAGTGAGCTGCTGCATCTGTTGCCACTCCTGGTGCTTGAAGAAGCAGGCTGTTACTGCTTTGGTCCTTGGTCTGGGCTGGTTCCCAGAAGAGGTGGCTTTGAACAGTAAGTCACCAAATGGAGAGGAATTAAATGATGTTTTTCTGGAACAGTCAGGAAGGACTTCTCTGCCATTCATCATCTCTGCATGCAGCTTTCCTCCCTGTTTCCACACTAGCGATTCCTCAGTGCTGGGTTATATAATAGATGCTGTTTGGTGAATGAATTGCCTCCGAGAACATAAATCTTCAAATCTGAAGTTGTCTTTCAGCCCATCAGCTCAGTCCATCTCTGCAGACTTCAGAAGACCCAATGAATATTTCAAACCTTCAAGTAGGTCCATTACTTCTCTGCAGTGAGACAAAAGGTGAAGTTCAGTTGCACTTATATTTACCGTCTGGTTTTATAGATTTAAGCTGTGTAGACTCAAGGTGGTGGCCTCAGATGCCAGGGCACAGTTCCCAAGTGACTTTGTTCAGGTTCTCCGTCTGCTAGAGGAGATGCGAGTTATTTGGAGAGGGGCTTCTAGTTCCTAACAGAACATCTTCTGGCAGAGAGATGTTCGAGGTGTCAAGGAGATGAATTGTAGCTGCTCACCTCTGTCTAACATGTTGAAGCAAAGCTATCCAGTGCTAAAAAGGCAATTCTGGGTTGTCTTAATGCTTGCGCTCTGGCTAGATGCCTCGGAGCAAGCTCTGTGCTTTCACAGTCAGTATAACCTTGCTGCTCACCAGGTCCTTTTGGAAGGTGTCACAGCGTGAAGCCTGCTTTGTGTGGAGGAGATGCTGCTGGGGCATTGCCTGGAGGAAGAGAGGCTGCTGGCTGCAGCTGCTTCTTGCTGAAGCCGCTCTTCCCTGGTGCTGCTTTCTGCAGCCCCTTTAACCTGTGCCTCCTGCTGTGCAGTAGTTTTTCTGGGGCATACGTTCCCACTGGTGCCTGGTCCAGCCAGGGCAGAGGGGAGGTTTCCCTGAAGACCATGAGCTGCAGTCGTGCTGTTTTACATGACAGGTGCTGTTGGAGGCTTCAAGCTCATGTGATACTCCTTTGGGAAGAGCATTGTGAGAGGAAAAAAGGCAGAGGGATTTCTGTGAAAAGCCTCGCTTTGTTCTCCTGTCCTCAGAGCTGTCTTTGCTCCTTCACCCTCTGAGCTGCTTTTCTTGGCTTCTCTGAGGCTGGACATCAGAGCTACTGCAAGCTTCAGCAGTCCTTGGAGGTGGAGGCGGGGGAAGCCGGAGCACCAGCTAAGCAAGGACAGAACAAGGGATCTGACAAAGGATGTCTGGGCACATCCTGGGCCCAGAAAGCAAAGCAGTGTGTCCCTGCCCCTCACCGTGACCTCACCCGCGCTCTGCCACCTTGCTGGTGCCTCTCCTGCCCGGACTGCATCCTGCTCAGGTCTGGCCGTGCGTGGTATTCGTGCTTGGTATCGTACAGGGGCATGGCAAAGGTGGCTCCAGCTCCTGAACCTGCAGTGGGGTTGGTGAGGTGTGGAGCGGATTTGCTGGACATGAAGTGATCCAGGGGATTGGATGGAGTTGGTTGCTCACTGCATCCACCATTGCAGGGCTGGGGGTGGGGATGGGGGGGAGCACAAATGCAGCTGGCAGGTTCCCATCCGGGAGGGGGGTTCTTCAGCCACGTGTGGTTAAGCCGTGGGGCTCTTCACTGCAGGGTGCCAAAGTCGTAAAGGCTGGCGGGCTTGGTGCGCCTGAGGTGAGCCTGGGCAGGCTCCTGGAAGGCAAAACACCACGTTGCGGGGAGCCCGAGCCAAAACCGAACAGGAATGTGGTGAGGTATTTCTGTGTACACACACTGTTCCTGTGCCCTCCTTTAGCAGATGCTTTTGTCCGCGGTGAAAGCAGGGCCCGTTGCGCAGAGTACTTACTTGCGGGGAGCCAGGCCTGGCACTGCTGCGGAGCACGGCACGGCACAGCAGCAGAGCCACGCTCGCGACACAGCCCCCATTTAACCGGGCCCTGCTCATTTTGGGAGGGGCTATGGGGAGCATCGTCTTCCTCCTCTGTAGCCCCCACCACTCCCTCCAGACATGGGGCTGCGATGCCTGCTGCTCATGTGCCGCATCCTGCTGCAGCAGGTGAGTGATGCCAAAGCTGGAAGCTGTCACTTTGCCGCGCTGGCAGTGCCATGCATGGGAAGGGCATGGGTACTGTGGGGGAGGAAGTGCCGTCTGCTGCCCCAGCTCTCAGCAGTGTGTCCTCGGCTGCTCTTCCTCCTCTGGGCTCGTCTGTGAGGGGGAAGGTGAGGGTGATGCCACTGGAAGCAGGACCCTGACCCTGATACCAGGAGGGTAGCAGGTTTGCTCCTGCTATCCTCCATCCTGTGGGATGAATGACTTCCTGCGTTTCCTGGCTCATTTCTCATTTTCTGTAGATTGTTTCCAGGTTCCTGCTTTGCATGGCTGCGAGGGGATTTCCTTGTGCATTTCCTGGCAACAGCTTGGCTGAGGGAGAATGTGCTTTCCCAGTGTCAGGGCTGGGATAGTGAAGGACTTCAGCCTTTCTTCAGTGCTGTGCAGGAGGACGCGTCAGCCCTATGTCAGTGGTGGTGGAAGGGTGCTCTCCACAGACCTTCATGCCTGTGTCAGGAGGTGCTGTCAGGGCTGCCTGTCCCCGAGGCAGCTCCAGCACAGGGCCCTGGGCTGGGTTAGGTTGGAGTGTGGTGCCACGGTGCCTGTGGAGGAAAGGCTGCCGCTTTTTGGAGCAGTGGTGGGTGGGTGAAGTGGCTCTTCTGCTGGTAATTCGGCCTATGTGAATCGCAGGACACAGTGTGAAGCCTGAGCTGCATCACTGGAAAGGAGAAAATTGGGCAGCTCTGTGTGCTGAGACAGCAGGCGTGGTCCCCTCCATGGTCCCCCATGCTCAGTGCCACTGCGGCACGGGGCAGCCTGGCGGTTCTGCCCGGTGTGAAATGGAGAAGCTTGAGGGGTGATTGAGAGAGGGAGAAGGTGTTCCTCTGCAAGCTGGGTTGGTCCAGGAGCTCCACAGCAGTGTGGGCATGGGAGCACGGCTGGGCTGGGAGGGGAGGAGCAGGGCAGAGCGGCACACGGTGGTCCCCGAGACATGTTTCTGCACCTGACCTCTCTGATCCCATCGCTTAAAAGCAGCAGTGGAGGACAGGGTCTGGCCGGGCCCTCTGTTAGATGCTTGGGAAGTGCCACCAGATCCCATGCTGCTCTCCTGCTGGCCCTGGCCCTGAGGGCTGTTTGCGGGCCCCTGTTCTCAGCATGCTGTTACTTAGGTCAGGAATCCCGCAGATGTCTTCTGCTCCCTTGGAGGTGCTGGGAAGCTGGATTTCTCCCTGCTAAAGGCTGTAGAGGTGGAGGCCGGGAGTGGCTGCTGTGTTTGGACAATGCTCTCAGAAATATGGTTTGATTTTTTGGGTGGCCCCAAAAATTTTACTGTGGCTCACAAGAAGCCTCATTTCCTCTGAAGCAGAAAATCTTTCTGGAAGTGCCAGTCTGGTCACCTGGTTGCTGCAGAGCAGCTCCGGGGCCTCACTCTGCCTTGTCTTGGGCATCCTGAGCAGAGCTGCGCTGATGGTGCCCGTGCTTATTATGGCATTGCTGTAATAACCTGACAGGAACCTCATGCAGTTCAGCAAGGAGAAGTGCAAAGTCCTGCCCCTGAGGAGGAACAAGCCCATGCCCCAGGACATGCTGGGGCACCCAGCTGGAAAGCAGCCTGGCAGAGAAGGTCCTGGGGGTCCTGGTGGGCACCAAGCTGACCATAAGCCAGCAATGTGCCCTTGGGCAAAGAAGGCTGATGGTGTCCTGGGCTGCATTAGGCAAAGTACTGCCAGCAGGCTGAGGGAGGTGACAAACTGGGGTACAAACTGGAACACAGCAGGTTCCCTCTGAACATCAGGAAACACTTCTGTACTGTAAGGGTGATGGAGCACCAGCACAGGTTGCCCACAGAGGTTGTTGGGTCTCCCTCCTTGCAGATCTTCAAAAGCCACCTGGACGTGGTCCTGGGCACCCTGCTCTGTGTGTCCCTGCTTGAGCAGAGGTTGGACCTATGACCTTCAGAGGTCCCTGCCAACCATTCTGTCATCCTGTGAATTCCCAGGAAGTGCTGAGGAGAGCTCTTTGCTCAGGGAGTGTCTCTGGGTTGCTGCATCCTGTCTCTGTCTCACACAGAGATGCTTTTCATAATCCTTCTGTGCATTTCTGCGTTTCTCCAGCTCCATCTTGAACTACTTTTGTTTCTTGTCCCAGTAAGTCTTGTTGAAGGGCTTAACCTCCGGTGGTCAGGATCCATCTTCTCATTTCCAGCCTGAGTCTATTTATGATCAATTTAAATACCAACGTCATCACAAGAACAAATATATTTAGCTTAAATAGCTGTTTGGCCTTCTGGCTTCATCCTGTTGGGTCTATGCAGCAGCTTGTTCATTTTGCCTGCTCCCCCTCCCGGCTCTTCTGCTGGGGGTCTGTCCCTCTTGCTCCCTGGTTTGCTGGAATGGAGCTTTTCCCCCTGTTTTAACTGAATGTCTGTGCAGTCCGGGGTCAGACCTCAGCTGCCCCGAGCTCCTGCAGCTCGCTGTTGTGTGGCAGTCTCCGTGTCCTCTCTCTCTTTTGTCCATGTAGCTTTTTTGTTCTTGTCCCCTCGGGGTGCCATGTGTTAGTCCAGGTGAGATTGCCTTTTACTGTGCAGCTACTGTACAGCCCCCCTGTATGCCCAGGCTTTGTGATCACTGGTGCCCTATTGTCTGCTCTGTCATCCTGAACAATGCTGGATGATCCGCAACACCGAGTGAATGCAGAGCAAATATCAATTAACTGTAGTCTGATTCACAGCAACATTAAAAAAAAAAAAAAAATCAGCTGCTCTGTAATTATTTTTGGCTTAATTTAGACCAACCAGTTAGTGGTCTTCCTGGAAGATGTGTTCTCACTACCACAAGGTGCTTGCAGTAAAGATGGGGTGCTTTGGTGAAAGCGCCTTTGCTGAAAAACCTTACCTCCTTTGGGCTGTGCACCCGGTTGCACCCCAGACCCTGTTGCTTTGCACTTCTGCTTGGCAGCGTCCTCCCGGGAGGTAAATTTTGGAGCAGAAGCCTGCCCTTGCTGCCAGAGGCATTGCTGCACCTGCGGCAGCGTAGGAGAGCTCCCACATCTCCTTGGCTCCATGTGATTTGCAGCAGCGTAGCCAGGATAGTAACGCTGCCTCTGTTTTTGTCACTTCCTGAGCGGTTTGATCTCCATGTTATGTTTTGTCCAGGTCCCTGGGGGTTTCAGCAACCCTTCCCGAAGGGCTTGGTGTGGAGTGGGGCTTGTGCCTGTTGGACGGCTGCAGGCAGGTGCATACTGCCTGGAAACCTGCAGGACTGTTCTGGCTGTTTTGCTGTTGTGCTTTTTCTTCTGCTTGGGTTTGTGCAAGATGTGCCGGGTCCTGGACTTGCCTGTGTAACAGCAGGATCATGAGCTGGACTTCTCATGAAATGGAGGGGCTAAGCTAATCCAAGTGCTGGACTGGACACCTTGGGCGCGGATTGCTCCTCTTCTGTCCAAGTGAGATCATTTTACTTACAAGCAAGGGGTGAACCAGGAGATGGAGTAAGTGAGCCGCAGGGCAGAGCCACCAGCTCAGCAGCCCTGCGGGTGAGAGGGGACGGGGCCAATGCTCCCCTGGGCCCCATTGCAGAGCTGCTGGCTGTCGCATGTTCTGGTATCCCTCCACTGGCTCCTCTAGTTTGCCTGCCACTTAACCCCTGCTCCCTGCTCTGCTTCTGCTCCTCTTTGACTCAGCTTGTGCTTTTGTCTGTTTGCTGCTCCTTGAGCTTTGGCTCGGCTGGGGCAGATGTGTGAGCCAAGCTGTGCCTCTGTGCCATGGCAGGACACACTGGTGGTCCTGCGTGGGTGGTGAGGCAGTCTGCGCTTCCCTGCATCCTAAGCCCAAGTCTGTCATTTGTCCTGAGGAGCTTGGAAAGAGGGAGGAAGAAGGGAAAGGGGGATTAAAAAAAATGAGGGGATGCTGTCGCTGCACCACTTGCAGTGCTCGCAAGAAGAGTTGTCTTGTGCAGTAGGTTAGCCAGGCTGGGGCTATGGCACCGGTTCAGCACACTGGGAGGCTGCTGGTGGCACCTGGCCACGCGGCTGTCCTCCCCTGTCCCTGATGAACTCCTCTGGCATCTGGGCAGGCTACGAGGCGGTGAGCCAGGGAGCGGCGCTGGTGCGAGCGGGCAGATATTGGGAGATGCAGGAGCATGTGCTGCAGTGGCACCAATTCTGGGTGTGCGTGTTGCAGAGGACAGCAGGAGCAGTGGGTGCCCTTTCAGCTTGTGCCTAGGATACCGAGCAGTGTACAGATCTGGAGAGGACAGACCTGCTAATGGCTTTTGCTTTGACTCTGGCCTGTGGCTGAGTTTCTCTTGTCTGTTTATAGCAGCCTGGATTCCCTCCCCACCCCCTTCTATGCTTGATGGAGCTTGAAGATTGCTGTGATTTCTTGTGCTTTTAGCTCTCAGGCTCAGAGCTGGGAGGGGATGCAAATGAGGGGAGCTTTGAGGCCGAAGTGGGGAAGAGCACAAACCTGGGGCTTCTTTGGGCAGCGCTGGGAAAAGGAAAGGGCAAGATCAGGTGGTTGCAGCCTGGTGTCTGCCACTGCCCCTGTGCACTGTGCAGCAGGCAGGCGAACCCAGCCCTGTCCTGCACGCGTGTGCGCGCGTCAGCACTGCAAAGGACACGTGTTGGACCCACATCCTTGCTGTTCAAGTGACCGAGTCACCCGGCGGAGAGGTTCCACGCTTGGCAGTGTGACCTTGCTTGGGGCTGCCACACTGCGGATGTCTGGAGTGCTGCTTGTGCAGGCAGGAGGGTAAGAGTCCCCAGGCTGGGGTAGGATGCTCTCCAGCAGATCACATCCAAACCCAGCAGCGTATCCTTTGCACCTAGATCTCAGCTTTCTCTTGCTAAATCTTCATTGTCTTGGTGTTGACAGACCGGGATAATCTGTTATTTGCTGAAATAAGTTTAGTCGGGCTGAGAAGAGCAAGCTGTAAATCCTGTTACTGTGGATTACTTGGGTATTGCTGCACGTTGCAGAGCTGTGGAGGCTTTGTGCTTTCTAGGCGTGTTGAGAGCAGGAGTGCAGCCTGTGTCCAGCCGGTGCTTCTGGCCGTGGTGCTGTATGGTATGGCCAGCCAGTTGCAGGGGTGCAGAGAGGAGGAGGAGGAGGGTGGCCAGAGACCCTGGGATTGCCCGGGTCCCCATTGTCACCTACAGCTTGGCTCTGCACCTGGGGATCGGCGTGGCAGGTACTGCTGCAGTGAGAGGCTCCTGCTGTGGGGGGGTTGCAAGAACTGGCTTTGCAAAGGTATAACTGCTTTGTTTAGACACGAAAAGGTTGGATGATGAATTGGAAACTGCTGGAAAGAGCTTGTGGGGGGAATCACTGGTAAAAACCTGTCTGGGTTGGGGCAGCTGGAAAAATAGCAGCAGTGTGTGTGTCTTTGTGCAGCCATTACCTACCTGCCTGCAGCATGCAGCTGGGCGATGTATGTGGTTATATTTCAGGTGGAGAGAGGGGGAGGAGGAGGAGTGAATTAAAGTGGAGATTTTAGGTGAGTGGTAGGAGGGAGCAGGTGGACAGAGCAGGAAATCAGAGCACTGAAAGACCCTCAGAGAGAAACAGGAGGAATCCTAAAATTGCTAATTAGAGCAATCTCAGTCTGGTGTGCCAGCAGCAAAAAAGGTATCATTATTTGTAGTAACAGAGAGACGTGTTCAGTAACTGAGTGTGGTGTGAGGGAAAGCCAGGTGATACTTTATGTGGTGACCTCCGGTCCAGCCCTGGGGTAACTCAGGAGGGTGTCTGAGAGCTTCAGGGGAGCCAAGCAGGTGATGAGGGTCCTGGAGCAGCCTTGCAGGTGGTTTTCAGTGAGCAACAGAGGTCTGCTGCAAGAAGTCTCCTGGGTGAAGGGCCGGGAGGGGTTGGTGGTCCACCCCAAGCAAAAGAAGGGGACTTAACTCAGACCAAGTGAAGGAGGATGGTGTAATTAACGCAGTGGACTCGTCTGTGGAAGACAGCTGTCCAGCTCATTGTTTTTTCAAATAAGATGCAAGTTGGTGCATGTGGAAGTTTTGATGTAGCAGGTCTTTAGAAGAAGTTGGGTTTGTGACCGCTGGCATTTGGATGTATGAAGTGCAAGGCTGCCTGTTAGAAATGGGAGTCATTAAATGGTCACACTGCAGTAGCTGCCGGCCAGTGGATGTTAGCGTGGTGCGTGGTAGGCATCTGCCTTTGTCGGTGGTCGGGACAGCAATCCCACTGCCTTCCTGAACACAGCAGGGAGAGCATGTGGATTTGGCCTGGGAGGAGCATGGGGAACAGGTCTCTGGCACAGGGTGATCTGGATGTAGTGTGCATCTGGTTTGTGAGGTGTGCAGCAACATGCCAAAGATTGGAGACCGTGGCTGTGAACTGGGAGACTTTATTTGAGGAAGGGCTGGTGTTTGCTAGAAGTGGCTCCTGTTACCCCTTGGGCTGTATCCAGGCTGCAGCGGTCAGAAATGGGGAGTTCCTGCGTCTGCCGTGATTTCTTCTGGAGTGAACATGGCTGGAAAGCTGTGGCACCTCGATGGGAAGCCTGGTCCAGTGCTTGACTGTCCTTATGATGAAAAGGATTCTTCCTGCATTCAGCCTGAACCTTGCTTGCTGCAGTTTATGCCTGTTGTGCCTTCTCTGCCTGCCGTGTATGACTGTTAAGAGCCCGGCCCCATCTCCCCAAAGATCCTGTAGGTGCTGGCAGGCTGCTGTTAGGATCCCCAGGAGCCATCTCCTATCCCACTGAGCAAGCCCGTCTCCCTTGGTCCCCCAGGGCAAGTACTCCAGTCTGTGACCATTGTGGTGGCCCTTTGCTGAACTTGCTTTGCCTTATCAATGTTTTTCCTCCATCGTGGGCAACAGACCAGTCTAGACGCGGTCTAACTGCTGAGTAGAGGGGGAGAATCGTTTTCCGCTGGCCGTGCTCCTGCTCGCACAGCCCAGACCACATCTGATGTCCCTGGTGCCAGGGTGCGTTGTGGGCTCCTCTCCATTGGCAGGTCTGTTCCCAGCCTGGTGCCGCCCAGCCTGCAGCCACGCTCAGGGCTCCCTGTGTGGGGCTGGGCTTGGGCCTTCCCTGGCTGAATGTCCTGAGGTTTGTGCCGACCCCGTTGCGCGGTGGTGGGGCTGTGCTGCACCCGGATATTCATGCAGAGGGACGGAAAGCCCAGGGCTCTGAAAAGGGTAAGTAAGGAGAATACTGAAAACAGAGAGAATATATACTCTTGTCTTGGACACCAATGAGAATATTTTATCCAGTGCTCAGAAATAGTATATAGAAATGTGGCCTAATATTACGACATGATAAAGAAAATATTATTTTTAGAGGAAGGTTTGGAAAATAATCCTGCTAGCTCTTTAGAAAGCAGTTAGCACTGTACTGAAGCATATCTGGTTGAATTGCTGCAGTAATCAAGTGTTTGAACACTGTTCCAAATCTTCCCAGTGCTTGTTTTGGGAGAAAATATTCACGTAGAAAATATCTCCTATTTCCCCCTAAACTCCCCCCCAAATCCTGTTAGTTTATTGCCTTGCAACACCGCCTACCTTCAACATGTAGCTCCTGCCTACTCTCCCGGCATGTCGCACCAGCCCCCTCTCTCCTGGGTCCGTGCCTGCGTACTCCTACTGCACGCGTGATTTTGATCCCGAGGGCTGCTGCCTCACGCCCAGTACCGGGGTTTGCGTGCCCCGAGATGCTCATCCCTTGTTGTGGGGTGCGTGTGTCGGCAGCTGCACGTAACAACTTCCCTGCAATCCAGGAAGGTGATTAATCACTGCAGGAGGTATTGCTGCCCATTTGCTATTAATTGGGAACCCTGCAGAGATCTCACTGGTGGAGGCCTGCCTCCAGGCAAGTGGCTGGGAGCTGTGAATCCGGAGCAGTTGCTGCTCTGGCAGCTGCCAGCCCTGGCCTGTGCAGGCAGAGCCGCGCTGCCTCTGCTGCCTATGCAGAGCTCGTCTCCATTGGCAGAGCTGGCTTGGTGTTTAACGAGGGTGGAGGAGGTCCTGGCAGGAGTGCCCTTGGGTAGATCCAGGGTGTTCCTCGTGCTTTTGGGAGCTGTTACTGTCCAGCCCTGCTCCCTCCTGCGTGGACATCCGCCAGCCCTCCCACGGTTGCATATGAACATCCACAAGGGTCTTCATCAGCTCTGCCACCTGCATGTTGGGCACACAGCGCAGACATCAGTGGGACATTAACAGGGTGCAGCTGCAACCTCCGATTTCCTGAGCTGGGTGTTGGTTGTGGCTGGGAGCTGCCCAAAAGCTTGATTAGAACCTGGGATTTATTTTGTTTCACTTGTCAAGCTGCTTTGCTGTCTCCCAAGGTGCCTGGGCTGGGTGGCTTGAGTTGTACCTCCCTTCAGTGCAGCTTTAGGTGATCCAGGAGTGAGAGGAAGCCTTACAGGCCTGGCAGGGAGGTGCTGGCATCATGTGTGTCCCAGAGACCAGAGCAGCATCGCTGCCTTTCTGACCTAGTGTGGAGATGCTGCTGTTGTGCCAGCGAGATCTGGGCCTGAGTGCTAGGAGAGTAAGCATTTACATTTTCCTTTTTGTCCTGGCCTCAGTGTGCTGCAAACTGCCTGTTCAGGGCGTTGTAGCTGTTTCCTCTGCACTGTGAGAGCCCCTGAGCTCTGCTGCAGGCTGGAACCCTGGTGCCTGTGTCAAGGCCGTGGGTCTTGGAAATCCAAGTTGCCGACTTAAATTTTGTTTAAAGTCAGCTTATTCTGTTAGAGCCCCTCAGAATCCTACATGTGACCATGAAAGAGAAGATCCTGCAGGATGAGGTATGAGCAGGAGCTTGTAGCAGCTTCTCAGCAGATAATCATGCAGTGCAAGCTGCAGGCTCTGCTGCAGCGTGCTGTGACGTGCACCTACTTGGCATAGCAAGAGAAATCCTGCTTTGGACATTGACTTTCTGGATGTCTGGGGGGTTCCTTAAAACTCAGGGAGCTATGAGGGCTCCAGACCAGGGGTGGCCTTTGTAAAAGCTCAGCCTGCGTGGGATTAACAATGAATTAGTGACTTGTTCATTAAACAAGCCGAGCCATGGGCGTTGGTCATCAAACCTCCCTTCCTTCACTCTGGAGTGCCGTTAATTCCCTTCGCAGGTCACGAGTCGGCTGTGCCTGTGCCCCCACACATTCTTGTCCCGGCAGCCTCCGTACCAGTAGGTGTGCAAATCCCCTCACTCTCCCTCTGGCAAGAGCTCTGCTTCGGTGTC
Organism: Chauna torquata; assembly: GCA_013399475.1. Lineage (NCBI taxonomy): Eukaryota > Metazoa > Chordata > Aves > Anseriformes > Anhimidae > Chauna > Chauna torquata. The sequence continues at coordinate 19,267 of VXAL01016786.1, forward strand.
ACTTCACATCAGTGGTGATTTAGCAGTTCTGTTGGAAGCCATCCTGCCTAAGAGAGCATCTCCTGCACCTCTGAGGTTGCATTCAAGCCGTCGCCAGCCGGCAGTGGTGGCTGAGAGGGGTCTGTGGGAACCCCCGGCCCCCTGCCATGCGCTCCCCAGGGCCCGTTGGTGAGGCTGCGGCGGGCGCTGGAGCTCCTCTGCCCCTGGCCATGCCAGCTGCTGCTTCAGAGGCCGATGCATTTTCCCAGTGAGGCAGTACCAGGCACAGTCTTGTTTTTATTCTTATTAGCAGAGAGCAGAGTCTGCCCATGGTGATGAGGGTGCTGGTGGGGCTGGCCAGTCCCGTGCTCCCCTGCAGGCTGTCGGGTGGGTGTGCTGTGCACGTCTGTGCCACCTCCTGCTGGCCCCCCTCCCAAAAGCACCCCCAGCAGCACAGTGTTTCTGCAGGCTCAGCTTTGCTGGCTGTGTGTCAGCCTAACTGCTGTGCTCTACTCAGCACCAGTGAGGCCACCCCTGGAGTACTGCGTCCTGTTCTGGGCCCACCAGTACAAGAGAGACCTGGACAGGCTGGAAAGAGTCCAAGTGAGGGCCACCACGATGCTGAAGGGCCTGGAGCACCTCTGCTATGAGGAGAGGCTGAGAGAGCTGGGACTGCTCAGCCTGGAGAAGAGCAGGCTCAGGGGAGCTCATCCATGTCCACAAACACCTGAAGGGAGGGTGCAAAGAGGACAGAGCCGGGCTCTTGTCAGTGGTGCCCAGTGTCAGGACAAGAGACAATGTGCACAAACTGGAGCACAGGAGGTTCCCTCTGAACATCAGGAGCCCACCTCAACTGTTCTTTGCTTCTGTGATTCTGTAATCTGTGGGTGCTGGCTGGAGAGGAAGGGGCCCCATGGCTTTGCATGTGCCTGCTGTTGGTGTGCTTCTTGGCTGTGGTGCCAGGCCTGTGTCACCTGCCTAAGGCAGCTGATTTTGTAGGTGCCAGCCCTGGATTTTGTTACTTCAGCTAAAGCAGAGCTGTAGGAAAGGGATCCTGAAGTATTTTTAAGTTAATTCATTAGTGGGTTTAAATCACAGATGTAAGGGCAGGGCTGATTAAATGAGCCACTGAGAAGTGAAATATCAAGAGAAGACACTGCCGTAATTTGGGACAGTTGCTGGTTATGAGCTAGAGATTATTCAGGAGGAGAAAAAAGTCCTATTGACCTGCCACTTGGCTTATTCCCCTGCATTTGGCTGCTTGACTATCAGGATTTGATCCTTGTTGGTAGTAAGTGGGTGCTTGCTGGTGTGTGTTGCAGGTTCTCTGCCTCTTCGTGTGCAGGGGGCTGAGTGGAGACGGGACCGTGCACCCCAGCCACCCCGTCATCGTGCGGGGACAGCGCAGTGGGGGTGCTGGTTGGCATCCAGTGGAACATGAGCCAGCAGTGTGCCCAGGTGGCCAAGAAGGCCAATGGCATCCTGGCCTGCATCAGGAATAGCGTGGCTAGCAGGACTAGGGAAGTGATTGTCCCTCTGTGCTCAGCACTGGTGAGACCACACCTCTAGTGCTGTGTTCAGTTTTGGGCCCCTCACTGCAAGAAGGACGTTTTGTTGCTGGAACACGTTCAGAGAAGAGCAACAAAGCTGGTGATGAAGGGACTAGAAATCAAGAGTTATTAGGAGCGGCTGAGGGAACTGGGGCTGTTTAGTCTGGAGAAGAGGAGGCTCAGGGGAGACCTCATTGCTCTCTACAACTGCTTGAAAGGAGGCTGCAGCGAGGATGGTGGCAGTCTCTTTTCTCAGGTGACAAGTAATAGGGCACAAGGAAATGGCCTCAAGTTGCACCGGGGAAGGTTTAGATTGGATGTCAGGAAGAATTTTTTCATGGAAAAGGCTGTTAGGCATTGGAACAGGCTGCCCAGGGAAGTGGTGGAGCCACCATCCCTGGAGGTATTTAAGAGATGTGTGGCTGTGGTGCTTAGGGACATGGTTTAGTGGTGGACTTGTAGTGTTGGGTGATGGCTGAATTTGGTGATCTTAAAGGTCTCTTCCAACCTAAATAATTCTTTGATTCTAAGTGTGTCTATAGTGGTCTGGAAAAGCCAGCTGTGCTTTGTGGGTAGTGCTCTGATAGGGCTTGGGGTAAGTACCTGCCAGTTGCTGACTTGGGGGAATTGTATTTGTTGTTTGCTAAATGGAAATGTTTCTGAAAATAAGTAGTTTATGCTGGGTAGATGCTGCCTAGTCAAGGTTTCTCTACCCAGCATGTGGCAGATGCTGATTCTTCTGTCATCCAAGTCCCGTGGCCTGATTGTGGTGGAAATGGTGATGTGCAGCAGCATGGCTGGGACTGGCTGTCTTGCAGGTACAGTCTTGTTTCCCAGCTCCATTATGCATGAAGTAGCTCCTGCTGCCTTCGTCCCATTTTCTGGGCCAGCTGGAACACAGGGCAAAGCAGGGAGACAGGTAGCAGAGCGGGATATGCTGTGCAGGCTGCTGTTGAGAGCCTGGAGCCTGGGAAGCTGCATCTTGTTTGATTTTGCTGCCAGTTGTATTAGTGTGGTGTATGCAGTCAGGGTGTTACCAATTATTTCTGTCACTCTACTGTATTTCACCATTATGGTCCTTTCTTTTCCATCACCAGAGGTCATAGTTTGCTTGGTCTTGTTTTCTGTTCTCCTGGGGAGCTGCTCAGATGTACCCCTTTTACCACCGCTTTGATTTCATCACACTTTTTGTCCCAAGTACCCTGATTCTTCTTCAAGTGTGGCCGATACCTGTCCTAATCAGCTGCTTCACTCTTCTCCTTGTCTGGGTGCAAGTGGTCTCCCTGGCCCGTCCTCAGCATGGCTTTGTGCATGTCTTGTCACTGTCCTGTGCTTGCTTCTGGTACAGCACGAATACCTGCTGGGAGAGAAGACAGAGCCAGACTCAACTGCATAGTTGAAAAAAAAGCAGCTGTTTCTTGCATGCATTCCTATATCTGATACAAAACAGCCAACCTCAACACAAAATGCAAGCTGAGAGTTAAAGCAACTGGGTGGGGAGGAAGCTAGTGCTGGGGGAGCAGAAGGGCTGTGCAGCGCAGCGCGGTGCCGAGGGCATTCTTGCTGGCAGAAAGAGGAGAGCAGCTCCTGGCAGTGAGACTCAGGGCAAGTGGGGAGGAGAGGTGATGCTGTGCCGCAAGCTCAGTGGCACATTCAAGGTGTTGTCCCGATGCTGAAGGGAGATATGCTGTGAGATCAGAGCGGTGTGGTTGCTTTGGGGAGTTGTCCTCTCCTCTGCCCCTTGTGCTAGTAACTGGGTGTTTCTGTCCTTATCTTGGCTTTGTCTGGTGTGTGGTGAAGTTGAATAATCACTGGCATGGTGCACGTTGGTGCATTTGATGCACGGAAGGAGATGCACTTCGGTTTTTCAGAATAAAGCACCTGAGGGCTGTGGTGGTTTTGCTGTGGGAGGTGAGCGCTGCACATGCTGCCTGGGCTCAGTCCAGTATATTCAGTGCACTCTGGATCTGGGGAATTTGTTTTTGTCAGTGAGTTCAGCTGGCCCAGGCTATGAGAGTTGCAGACTGCCCCTCTCCTAGCACAACTGCTGTCAGCACAGGCTGTAGAGGCATGCCTTCCTGTCCAGAAGATCCAGAGTAGAGCAGTGAGTGGCAACCAGATGTGTGAGATGGATGAGGGACTTCATTCTGGTGTTGAAAGCACCCCTGCGTGGTTGTGGCTGTCAAAATCATGGCTATTGTAGGGGTCCCCCTTGGAGCCCAGGGGTGCTGGAGGACTTGGCTCTACACCTGCTTTTCTGAGCAGGCTTGTGGTGCTTATTATTCAATGGGGACTTTGGGTATACGGTTGGCTCTCATTGCTGATGCAATTTGTATCACTGGGGAGATGGCAGTCATGTTTTAGATAGAAACTGTTGAGGAGGTCCATGGCTGAGTCCGTATGAGAAAAGGTGTCGTGTATCCTGGGTGTCGTGGTGTAGGGCTTGGCTGCAGATATGATTTGGAGTTTTCTCTTCAAGCAGCTGCAGAACAGCTGGGCGTGCTGTGGGGCTGCTGTGGCAGCGGGGTGACGGTGGGCTGACATCCCCACCTCATTCACCTCTGTTTTTCATCATTCTGTTGTTGGGAGCTCATCCGATAAGTTTCCCCCAGAGTGGAGCTCGTAGAGCTGGTGATCAGCAGCTGATCAGCTTCTGTCTCCCACTTCTCCAAGGGCCCTCAAACGAGTGTTTTGGGCTCCAGACAGGCAGGTGATGGTACTGGGAGGAGTGGGGCTGAGCCTCACGTGGCAGTGTGTAACGCCACGGTGCAGGCAGGCAAGGACCTCAAATCAGAGACTCATCAGTGGGATGTGAGAAACCAAATCCCCTTAAAAATCCCAGTCTGAGTTCTGAATTTAATCAATAAGCAAATGAAGCTGAATGGTGTGTGGAAAGACCACACCTGTGTGGGAGCAAGATGGAAGGGTTTCTGGACATACATGCACAGGAGGTGACAGACTGTGAGCGACAGAGCAGTGCAAAGGGGCCGGGGAGGTCTTGGTACAGGGTTATCTGGGGACTTTTCTTCTCATGGCATTTCTACCATCCAGGAAATCTTTCGAGTTGTAACTTCAGATTAAGCAAAAAGAAAAGTCCTTTGGCAAAATAAGATTTTGCCAAATCAATGGATTCAAAAAGAAGTGGGGAATCTGCACTGCTGATGGATGCTGATGCAGTTACTTTATATGGGAAGCAGAGGGGATGAGCTGTGTTTCTGCTACAGCAGAAACTGCAGGAACCTGAGTTGTTTGGGGTGGGCTCCAGGTATGTGCACCCTGCTGGGGGCTGGCAGATTTGCGAGTTTCTGGCAATTGTAGCTGGCAGCCCTGCGGCAAGGCGTATGTGCCTTGTGCCAGCTTCCACATGTGTGGTCTGTAATATTGAAATCTGCACACGCTACCTGAAATGCCAACATCTATTTACCAGTACATTTGATTTTAAGAAAATAGTTTGCATTTGTTGGGAAAACGGGGAAAAATTATTGCTGTTTCAGGCAGGATGGCTGTGGAGGCTCCAGCTGGACCACACTAGGTTTCAAAACTCTCTGCTGAGAGCACAGCTTGTACATGGCCCAGGCACTTTCATTTCGGTGGCTGCGCTCCTCCCATGGCCCTGGAGACCTCTCCAGCAGTCCTGCCTGCCAGAGTTTGTCCGGGTCTGCTGGAGAGAATTGTTTTCTGAGGACAGGCAGCATAAATCTTGAGCTTGCTTTTAATGCCAGTGTTGCCTGCTTTAATAGGTTTAAGCTTCTTGCAATTAAGCTTCTTGTAGCATTGTTAATGAGTTTCCAGGCCCCACAGAGGTGGAGCAGAACTGTATTTTCCTAGTTGAGTTATCAGATTATTAGCAAAAATGCAAATGAAAGAGCTGCTTTGGTTACAAGTAAAAAAAAAAAAAAAAGAAAAAAAGGTGTCTGGAGAAGCACTCTGTTGTGAGCACCATGGGGTAGATAATGGAGGATCAAGGAAGGCCAAGTAACTGTCAGGGAATGAAGATAAAATGCAGCTGGGATGTGGCCTCCTTTGATTTCAGACCTGGGGCTGTCCCATGAAAGATTTTTCTTCTTAATTAGTGAAGCTGTAGATGCTAAAAACATTTATTGAATCACTTCACGAGTGTACCTTACTGGTGAAAGAGCTCATGAAGAGTTAATAGATGATTGATCAGCACTGAGGTAAATAGTTAGTCAACTGGTATAGAATCCAACAGGTCACCACTTGGCTGCTAATCTGTAAATACTGATGTATGCACAGCTGAAGAACATCTTGTGCAGATATTATTTATTACTAGCCTACAGCCCTTTGTGAACCACTTATTTGTGCACCTTTAATAAAAAGAGTGATCCATCATTTGATTGCTCAGATAACTGCCAGAGGTTTTCACAGCTGTTCGTGGCTCTTAGGTGGTAGCATTTTGACCTGTAAGTCTAAAATAACTCTGCACGGGAAGGTAAGTGCAGCTCCTGTTGCGTTTACAAGTGTGGGACTGAGGAACAGAGGAGCTGAATACCTCCCTGGTGTCCCAGCACTGGTGGCAGCACCTGGTGGCAGGCTGTGTAAATGGGAGCGAGTTGTTTGTGGTGCTGATGGTTGTACAGCTCAATCATCAGCAAGAGAAGTAGCGCACACAGAGGTGGGATGCAAAACGGTGCCAAGATTGCACTTCGTGTTGGAAAGTGGTTCATGCAGGAGAGGCAGCTTTGCTTTGTGTTTTGAGCTCTCTTGTGCTCCCATTGATGGAGTGTTGGTGTTAGCAGAGGGGGTTGCCCAGTACCCTGAGTGCCAAGTCCAGCCATGGACAAGAAGCCTCTTATCCTGGGCGAGGAGAAAGCTGCAAGGAGGGAGCCGCAGGATGAGCAAGCAGGCTATGAGTGCTGGTTATTTTTGTTACCTAACATTCTTCCACTTTTTCTTTATAGCGAGGGATCTCCATAATGGATTCACTCTCTACCTTAGAGAATAGCACAGCTATTCTGTCCCCATGGTAAAACACGAGTAGTCTCTATTTTGGGCAGGTGCACACATAGCTTTCTTGTGGAAAGCTTTGTATGTGCCCAGTTGTCCTTAGAGCATTTTCATTTTTCCGTGTGCCCCCAGTCTCCTTGTTTGCTAAGAGCTGGAGCCACCAGGGGGTGCAGAGACCTGGTAGCTTCCTCTAGCAGTTGCAGTCCAGATCGGGAGGCTGTGCTGTCTCTCCTCCCCACCACCCAGCCCTTCTGTAGTTCCATTATGTGAGATAAACACTCATTCCATGCCTGCGGTTGACGCTTTCAATATTGCTTGACTTTTTACTGCAACACAGAAAGCTTTAGACTTGCATGAATATTTTTTAAATTGTAGTAAACAGTTGGGCTATAACAACTGGACGGGTTGTGTTGAAGGATTTTAAGTTCACGTTGATGAAAGACAATTCAAACACATGCTGATTCCCAGGGTTTTGGGTCCAAGGTCCACCTGAGTGCAGTGTCACCTGTAAAAATATTAGCCTGTGATGATGGTAGGAGATGACACTATTGTGTTCTTGAATGTGGCACATTAAGCTGAGGAGTGCTCTTTGTGAAGCTCTTGGAAATGATCTATGTAGTATTGGTTTTTCCACTAAGAGCTTAATGTTTTTGAATCATGAAGAAAAAACTGTCAGTACTGGCTTGTCCATGCCTTTATAGTGCCCTTTTTGCTAAGCACGTTGGGTATGTGAGAAAGAAGTCGGGATTTTTCTGTGCAGGTGTAGGTTTTTGGAAGAATGCAGCTGAGTGACTCATGCAGCTATTGCATGTTCATCCCAAGTCAGAAATTAGGACAGTTTTATGCAAGGCATGTTAACGTATCTTAAAATGCTACAGCTATAAGAAGTGCCTTATTCTTGGCATCCATCTGGGCTCTTGCAAAGACAGTACTTACAGTGGGTAATGGCATCATGCATGGATTATATATCTCACTGTGACCAAAAGGAATCTGGAGCTCCCAATCTGAGAGATAATTCTGTGTCTTGAGAGTACTGCAAGGGCTTTTAATAGCTTGCGATGCTACAGGAAAGCAGCCTGCTGGGAAAGTGATTTGAAGAACGTAAGCAGAACCTCACCCACCTTATCTTCCTCCGAGTTGTAGGAATATTCTGCTTAACTATTTACAGGTCCCACTTCTGAAGTGTGAGCACAGTGAGCCCAAGTGGCAAATACCATCCTATCTTCCTGTATGACGTGAGTCAAACTGGATTAAACTTGGGTGAAGTTTGCAAGGCTCAGAAGCTTCTACATCTGTACGGTTTCCTCTCCCTAGAACTGCAGGAGCTGCCAGACTGATAATTCAGTCCTGTTTGTGTGCTTTGTTGTGTTTCTGCTTCACTGCTTCTATGTTTGGGGATAAAATCATTAGATTTAACACCGGAACCATGTCAAGATTTAGTTGTGGAAGGATGCATAATTTTTGCTCTTAACTGCAAATAAAATGAAGCAATATTTAAACCCTCAATCATATTTTTTTGATTGTCTTGCTGTTCAGTTTGATGTGAAAAAAACACTATCTAAACGGAGCCATCAGTGTTTGTCATCATAGCTCCGTTTCCATTGTGGACCTGTCTCTGTACCAGCTCTGAGCAGTGTGCTGTTCACAGTGTCTGTGCATTGAGCCGTTGGGAGCTCCTGCTCTCCTACCAGACAAGCTCTCAGCCACTTTCTTCAGCAGCATGAAGTGAAGGAACTACTAATTAACTTTGCAGCTGAAGGGATTCCCCTCAGAAGCAGCCTCTGCCCTTATCTGAACGTGCCACTGGGTTCTGTGGTGACTGACATGGCTGAGCGCTGGGAACGGTGTCCCCTCAGCTTGTGGAAAGGTGGAAACCTGCCAGCTGTTTGGGAGCAACAGGAGGAACAGAGAGAAATCTGTATTTTTGTGATCGAAGTAATTTGTTATGTGAAAAAAATGGATTTGCTTGATGGAAACAAGTTTTTGTGAGCAACTGGTGATGTCTCCTGACAGATGGCTGCTTCAGCGTCTCTGACTTTGGGGAGGGCTGGTGCTAAGGCACAAGCCTGCGCTGCCCCGATTCCAGCAAGAAGATGAGGTGTGTGTGGCAGTCAGGATTACTATTCAGGCAGTAAGCTCTTCCTATTTCCATACTTTGAATTCAGTAAGAGACCAAACTAAGTTACGTGAAGGCCCTAACTCCCTGAACTGTTCAAGTTTGCCTAATGTGTCACCTGGATTTTTAGGCAGCATATTCAATTCTCTCTTGGCTGGACTTGGGACTTGGAAACCTCTAATACATGACATATGCCTGAGAGTCGTAATTAACAGCGCTGAGTACGTGGAAATGCAAAATCAATCCTGCTTTGCATACAAGTAAAGCCACGCACCAGAGGGGTGGAGCATACCAGCACTGTTCTGTCTGTGCACCCTAAGCTCTTGCTGCGGACATGGTTCACAACAGTGAGACGTGACTTCACCCTGATCCTGTGAAGGAAGAGGCTCTGCAGGCTCCTTGCCTTTCTGCCAGGCTGCTCCTGCTCTGCCACAGGCTTACCCTGCGCCTGCCTGCGCCAGGGTGTGTGGGGATGCTGCTGCTGCTGCCTGGGGGTGAAGTTCCTGCTTCCCCATCACCTCCCCGTTCCTCTCACTGCTCATGTACAGCCTGACCCTTGGCAGAGAGCCCACCGCGGGTGGACAGAAATAGCTTCTGCAGAAGCTATTTAAATGTTAAAAGCGAGCAGGCAAAGCCTGCTGTTGCAGTGTTGACGAATTGCTGCTGTGCACACCGCTGGGGTGAGCGTCCTCAGCTGTCACATGGGGACATGGCACCTGCTGAGGGCTTGTTAAAAAGTTGTCACAGCATGGATTGGAGTAAGCACTGGGAAAGTGCTGAATAAAAGCTGCTGCAAAGCTGCCTGCACTTCCCTGTGGAGTAAGGGCCTTGGCTGAGAGCCTAGTCCTCCCTGGCGGCACATGGGAGCACCCAGCCTTGTGCTTGGGTCTTTTTGCGGTGAGCGTTCGCAGTGGGGAAGAGTCTTGGATTCTCCGTGCTGTCATGGTATGGGAGAGCCTGTCTGGGAGCAGTGGGGCGCCCTCAGCTGTCCAGCTGGAGTGGGAATGGGAGCAGGGCATCCTCAGCATCATGGGGGCATAGGGTCCTGCCTTGTGTGGGTAGGAGAGAGATGCTGAGAAACGAGGAAGAGCTTTGTAAGTACTTCTTAAAACTTTGCAGGCTCCTTATCATATCTAATAGAACATGTAATAATCAATGAGGAAATCTGCTTGTCCCAGATGAAATACTGGGTATACCAGAAAGAGAAATGCTCTCATTGCTGGCGTTTGTCATTCACCCATACAGAGTTGGCTGGGCATAGAGTGCTACAGGATCAACAACACCTTTCCTGCCATTGGATGCCGTGTCCTTGTTGAGTGTGGTACTGTGTCTTCCTGGTTATTCTGTATTCCAGTGGTGTGCAGGCTGTCCAGAGCAGGAGATGACGAGCATCATGTATTGCAGGATATGACCAGGAGGCTCGGCCATTTGATACGATACACAGAGCAAGAGGCAGCTGGTCAGTTTACCAGCCTTAGATGGCTACTCTCCAGATGAGAAAGTTCCCCTTGCTTGTGTCCAGCAAGGTGCAGGCTGTCCCCACTACTGATCCTTATTTCCCAGCTCAGGGTCCAGTGCCAGTGGTGCTGCATGAGGACAGCTGATGCTTTGCAGTCATGTCTCCTGAGAGACAATTGTTTTTCAAAGATGTCATGGAGTTTCAGAATAGCACAACAGCTTAGCTTCTCTGGTCTGATACATCACAGGCCATTGCAGCTCCTTATTTTTGCAGAATCACAGAGAATTTGAGGTTGGAAAGGACCTCTGGAGGTCATTTGGTCCAACCACCTGCTCAAGCTGGGTCATATAGAGCAGGTTGCCCAGGACTACGTCCAGGTGGTATTTGAGTATGGCCAAGGATGGAGAGTCTCTGTGCTAGTGCTTGGTCACCTGCACAATAAAAAAATAAAATCCTTACAGAACCACAGAATGGCTGAGGTTGGCAGGGATCTCTGCTCCATCTCTGGAGACTGTGGTAGGTCAAAAGCAGGAGACCAAAATCCTCCCATGCCAAAGGGACGTGAGGAAAGCACAGCTCTTCTCTGCCTCCTCTGCAAGCTGATGAGTGGATTTTCTTCCAGCCTGCAAGCTCTTAATGAAAATAGTGAGTTGAACTTGACCCAGGAGTGACCCCCAAATGGAACTTACTCATCATTTTTTCCCAATCTGATTCTGAATCTTTAATTATCTGTTCCCTGTGTCCGGTCTGGCAGTGCAGGTGTGGTATACCCATGTTGCCCTGCTTAGCCCGACTCCTGTGTGCTGCAGGAACATTAATGATACTCTCCTTGCTGCTTTTCCTTCCTTGAAAATTTTGCTTTGATTAAAAACTTCTCCTGGACCTGTTTTTCCTTCAGAGCAGTGTTAAATCTAGCCCTGCTTAAATGTGCTCAGCAGCAGAGCCTTTTTTGCCTCTGTAGCAGCTGGGGATTTTCTTTGTCTTTCCTGAGCATCTCCTGGGTGTATTAATGCTATCTTTCACTCGTAGTTACGAGTTATGCCTTGCAGTCTTAGAGGAAAGCATTGCTCTCCCTGCAAGAGCAGGTGCCGTTGCAGTGCAGAACAGCATGGACATTGGATGAGGAAGTGCAGGCAATGACTGTGCTTTGTGCATAGAGCAGCCAGAAACGTGGAGAAGGACAACCTGGGAAAAGGCAGTTGCTTGGGAAGAGCCTCTGTCTGCTAGGGTTTGGTGTCAGTTTCGCGAGGAGGACCGGGATGCACCACAACCATAGTATACAAGGTAGGGGACCACAGCCATGTCCTGTGACACAGGATGTGCAGGATGCCCAGGGCATGGCCGCAGACGTTTAGAAGATGCCCTAGTATGACATTTCCCCCCAGGGAATACAAAACCTGCTATGAAAAAGTAGAAATGCCACCCCTGCAGGGAGCAGGATGTCCATTCCTGGGCAAGCTGTTGGGGAGAAGGGCTCCTGTGGCTGTGTCGGGGTTGCGGAGATCCTGGGGGAGAGTGAGTTTTGGTCAGTGCTTTTGTGGGAGGATGTTTTACAGCTAGTATTGTGTGACTGCATGTTCTTGCCTGCTGGCTGAGTCCCTCAGAAAGTGTCTGGGTGAGCAGAAGTCGTCCAGGGGCTGTTGGTCTGGAGCACAGGGGTGTTGGGCTGCAGCCAGGACTTTTGGGTTGTTCATCAAAGCCCCTGTTTGGGTTGCATAGCCCTGTGTCAGCAGGGAGGCTGCAGGTACCTTGCCACATGCAGATGGCTTTGCTTGCACAATAGTTAAGTTTTAAGAGATTTTAAAGCATACACGCAAGTGGTTAGATAGGTAGCAGTGTTTGGCCAGCCAGCTGCCAACACCAGATGCTTGTGGCAAAGTGTGAAAGCTGGCAGGGCAGAGCCTGATGTTGTACTCGGTAATTAGCGAAGAATGAGCAGCACTGCGACTGGGGAAGGCAAATCTAGGCAAATAAAGAAATCCGGAGAGTTAAGTGGCAGGGGAGGGTGAATTCCAGCGTGCACAGACAGAGAGGCTGGGGAAGCCGTAATTAAGGGAGACAGACTGCAGCTCCCCTGCAGGAGCAAAATGTCTGACATAGCATTAGGAGGAGGCTGTCACTGGGGCTGTAAGGGAATGGAGGAACTGGTACTGAGGAGGAAGTGTGGGGGGCAACCACAACAGAGCTCATGAGAATATTTCCTACGTGAAAGTTGAGGAGGGCAAATGAATGTGTGTTAGCCAGTTTGTGCAATCCCAGACCTGCATCCCTCCTATTTTCCCGTTCATTTCTGTACAGAACAAACGTTTTTGTATTGTTTTGCGGTAGTTTTACAGTGTCTGTTATTTTTTATTTGTTCAATATATGTTGGTTCATCTTCCTTGCTAAAGACAAAATCAGACAAATTTGGTTTTCTTCCCTTCCTATCACCATTCTCAGATGTGGTTTTTACTTCAAGTAGTCAGTTAACTTGCCCTTCTCTGAGGGGTGCTGAGCAAGGAGGGTACCAGAGGTTTGGAGCTGTGAGATAGGGAGCAAGTGAGTTTACCGTTAAGCTGCTGAGTTGCTGCCTGGGTTTGCTGGTCACCGCAGTCCTGTTGCTTTTGGCATTCCCCGTTTTCTCCTCAGCCTGGTGCTCCTTGTTGCTGTAACACTGGTGGGTGCATTGGGCGCAGACCATCTGGCACGGCAGGACTGGACCTCCTGCCCCGGGGAAGGGACCATGAAGGCTTTGGCTGTGATGCCCACGGTGACTGCTGCGAGTTCCTTGTCAGAGGAGCGTGGTTGTCCAGAGTGTGCCAAAACTCTGGATCTGGCAAAGTGTTTCTCTAGAGCATGGCCTTGGGGCTCGTCCCACCTTGCTTTGGCCATGATGCTGTGCCTTGTTTTGGAAGATGACTCTCTTTGCTGTCTCAGCAGCAAGGGCAGCTGCCAGACGTGGCTGCGCTGCGTGCCAGTTGCCCCATGCCCTCGGCTCATGCTGCAGCCTTTCTCTTGTGGCAGCGACAGATTGCCATGACCTCCCTGCCTTCTTAGCCAGCGCAGAACGTCCTGGTGGGCTGTCACCCTGGGGGGCTGTGGCCCTCACTTTGCCTCCAGGCTTGCAGCAAGCATGTGTTTCATAACGCTGCTTCAGCTCTGCTGGAGAAGAAAATCACTCTGCCTCCTGGCAGGAGATGATGCGGCCACCTCCCTCTGCCTCTCGGAGGTGCTTAGACATGGTAGTTGTGACAGTGTGTCAGAGCCGGAGAGCAGGGACTGAGGTTTTCAGTCCAATGAATTAGTGAGCACCAGGGAAAGGGAGGCTAGTGACACGCCGGTGACGCTGGCAGCTGATACTATGCTGGGAGGAGCGGGGGGCCGGGGTGAGCGTGCTGGGCAGCACGTTGCACAGCCCCGGCCTGCTACCGCCCAGGCGCCTTGCGGGAGGGAGGGAGGTCTGGGCTGGTGAAGCAGAGCTCCCAAGCATTAGAGCGACCCGAGAGATGGAGGGAAGGTTCATCAAGAGATGTGGTGGTGGCTGTGGGAGGAACAAGCGAGGAGCCAGACTGGGGAGACTCTGGGCCAGCCTTAGTGCCAGCCCCCTGCCTACTTCGGCCCTGGAGGAGCTTTATTCATCTCCACCCCCTGCCTCTAGCGCGAAGCCCTGGTCCTGTACTGTGGGGTGAGCTGTGTGGGCAGCATTAGCTCAGTGGTGGGGGACTGGGGGGGCCCAGACAGCAGAGCTGCCAGGGGAGGGAGTTACTGCGGGGTCACACAGGGCTGCTCTCCACAGCAAGCCCGGGCACAGCAAAATCAGGTCCCCATGTGCCAGGCACCCCCTCGCTGCCTGCCTCATGCAGGGTGAGGGGGGGCCGGGGGCCAACACTTGTGCTGCCAAAGGGATGCTGGGGAGCGCCCTGCGCCATGGGACAGTGGCATGGGGGTCTCTCCTTGGGATCCCTGGGCCAGAGTGTGGGTTTGTTCTCCTTGCGTTCGGAGGGGAGGTCTTACTGCGGCAGGAGGTGTTCCCATCTTCCTACGATGGATCGCAGGGAAGTTTCCGATCAGTAACAATTTGTTTCCTATTTCTGTAAATTAATAGAGAAAAGAGAGCTTGGCAGCTCTGCAGCCTTGTGATGGGCATCATGGGAAGAGGCTCAGCCCCGCACGGGCACCTCACATAAAGGTGAGCAGGGCTGGAGATGCGAGAGCAACTGCATAGCCTTGCGGAGCCGGCTTATCTTTACATTTGGAGACACGGGACTTGGAGAACATGAATGAACCAAGCATTGACTTGCCACTGCAGTCACCTGCTCACCCAGAATGCAGCTTTGGTGGCTTAGAATCATAGAATATCCTGAGTTGGAAGTGACCCACAAGGATCATTGAGTCTAACTCCTGCTCCATACAGAACCACCCAAAAATCAGACCATATGTGTGAGAGCATTGTCCAAATGCTTCTTGAACTCCGACAAGCTTGGTGCCATGACCAGTTCCCTGGGGAACCTGTTCCAGCGCCTGACCATCCTCTTAGTGAAGAACCTTTTCCAAACATCCAGCCTGAAATTCCCCTGTTGCAGCTTCATGCCGTTCCCTTGGGTCCTATCGCTGTTCACCAGCGTGGATGACTCCACACTCTGAATGAAGCCAGTTCCTAAAGTTGAGGGGAGCTGGCTTTGTTGTGGAGCATCTTCAGAGGGGTGCTTGGCACAGCAGGCAGCTGTGAGAGCTCTGCAGCCCATGCCAGCACTGTCCCCAGTGGTCATCCTAGCATAAAAGGTGCTTGAAAAAGTGCCCTGCCCTGTGAGGTGGATATTTTCCCATCCCGACATTTCCCAGTGTTTTCCTACTGCCTCTTTAGCGATGGTTTGGGCTGCTTCTAAAGTCTCCTGATAAGCAATGCCTGCTTCCCTTTGTTGATTAAATGGTGGTGAGTGGCGGGGCTGGCAGCGGGCAGCCACTGTGACACGTGGCTCATTGAGGAGAGGCAGTGCATGGTTCTTAAGAAGTTGCCTTCATGTGCCCAGAGCTACATGCTCTGACACCCAACACAGCAGCAGGTTGCAATGACTAGTTGGCCTGACAGAGTGTTGCACCAGCAAATCTTCTTGTGGAAGCTCCAACTGAGGTTAGGAGCTACCAGATGGGCACTGTGTGTCCATGCAGCCAGAAGAAGCTGCTGCCCTGCTCAGACTGGGGACCAGGATGGGGAAAACAGGAGGAGAACAGGGAGAGAAAAAAGATGAGGGAGGCTGAAAGCCACAGCAGCAGAGCGACTGCAGCTTTCCTGTGTGGCCATGACTTCTGCTTGCCTGTGAAAGGGTTGTGAGCAAGGCAGTTCCCTGCACTCCATGATCAAAAATATACAGCAGGCTTTTTTTTTTTTAGAAAAAATGCTGGATTGTGCAGCAGAGGTGTCTGAACTCTTCAGCAGGTACTTTCAGGGGCTTTGTTTTGTGTGTGCTTTGGGAATGGAATAACAGCCTCTTGAAGAGCTCTCCTGCAGCTGAAGTTCTGAGTGGTAGGACTTCTTCAGGTCATTTTTTTCCACCAGTGCTAGAAGAAGTTTTCTTTCCACCTATAGGTGGTACTTGCTCTTTATCATGGAAATGTGAAACTCTAAAAGTAACCTTTCCACAGTTCCCTGCCTGGCTGCCTTTCTGCAATAAGCCCAGCTTCTCTTTGTCCAAATGGGGTCACAGTATGTGATCCTCATCACCTTGTGTGTGCGGTGGACAGCTTCCCTTCTCCTGTGGACCCCGTCCCCCTGCTCCTCCACTGCGGCTGCATTCACTTGTGCACCCTTCAGTCTGCTCAGTAGCCAGGGCCCCTGGTCCTCGCAGCCTCTCTAGGTTTACTTGCTTTCTTGTCTTGAACTATTTAAATAAGGCATTCAGGGTACCTCAGCTTTTGAGAAGAGCCACAGTGTGTCCTGGGTCAAATAACTGCTGGGCCTATGCTGGGTTGTGCAGAAGTGGGCAGTGCTGGCAGGCAGAGGGAAGGATGTGGGACCTGCGCTTGCCTTGACCGTCCCTTTGGGAGCCCTCTGCTCAAAGCAGATCTGGCCTTGCCTCTGCTGAGGGGGACTGCTCCACCAGACAGGCAGAGGGAGGCCTGTGGTGCTCCAGGCCAAGTGAGTTGTCTGAGCAGGTCCTGATGTAGGCTTGCAGTGTGTATAGCCACGCTGTCCTGCATAGCAGCATCTGATGTGGCTTGGGGTGGCCAGTGTCTCTCCAGAGCTGTGCCTCCTGGGCACATCTCTATCTCCTGTGGTGGGCTCTGGGGCTGGAGAGGTCCCAGGAGGCTAGCAGTGTGGGCTGGGATGGTCTGAATGGTTGAGGGTATGGCAGGGTCACAGTGTTCATCTCAGGTGCTTGTGTGAGTAAGAAGGGCAGCTCAGAGCCAGCCTCCCAAAGGACCTGAGGGCAAAAAGAGAGGGATGGATGAAGGAGCTCTGGAACACAGCCAGAATGCTAGGAATAAAATTATCAAGGCATTAAAGCATGGGAGAAAAAGAAGTGATTTAATTGCCCCAGTCAATGTTACAAAACCAATTAATAAAGCAGGGAATTGAAATTGCTCATTTGTGATCATAAATTCAGCCCACTTTGTATTACACAGACCTGGAAGAAAGATTTGCATAATTGGAATATGAAATATCCTTGTTACAGCCTTGGCGAGAACGACTGAGCATGCAGCAGTGCTTCCTGTGTTCAGGGCTGTGGCACAGGGGTGCCGAGGCTGCGCCGGGTCGGCACAGGCGCCCAGAGTGGGGGCTGTGATGCTGCAGGCCCCAGCGATCAGCAAAGAAATGACCTTGAGGTTGACAGAAATGAGAAGCAAATTTTCCTGTAATGCAAACCTACTGTAACCCTGTGGAAGAGCCTCAATCTCAGATTTGACTTGGCAGATAAAGGGAACCAATGACAGGATTAAATGCAGGAAGTTTGGTGCAGATGGTCATGACTTGATTATTTCTATCATGTGCTCACAGAATAAATTTAAAGCACTATATAGGTTCTCAGTGCATTCTTTTCTTACTGCTTTTTTATAACTCCTATTTTGTGGAGTTTTTTTACTACTACTTTACATTTGTCTCCAATTTTCCATACGTGGTTGAAGAGGAGGAGAATACATTCCCACCTTCTCCCAGGGGCACAGAGGCTGGAGCTGGGAGCAGCAGGGAGCTGGGAAGCCCAGCAAGCAGCAGCCCAAAGGACAGTCTGAATTTTTGAAATGTCCTTAAACAAGCAGAAAACTACCAGTGGTTCTAGTGTAGTAATAAATGAAAATGGTTGTAATGCAGAAAGGATGGAAATGTAAGGGAAACGCTTTTTTTGGAGTGTTTGAGAAAACATGGTATACTATATGATTAAATTCTTACAGTCTAACGGTAACTTGGATGGTTGCTAAACAGTAGGTACCAAAAATAGACCCTGCTGGATCCAGTTTGCCTGGAGTCATTGATCGGGAAGCTTTCAAAGAGTTGAGTAAGATGGTCCCTCTGCCATTAGTGTTGATTTCCAATAAGTCTCCGAATACCTGGCGGGCATCAGGAGCTCAGAAGGTGGCACAGTGTTGATTTTTTTAAAAAAGATATATGGAATGAGCTGGGTGATTATTGACTGACTAACCTGACATTGCTTCTGGGCAAAATAATGAACTACTTGAAGAGGAATTCAATCAACAGAGAATTAAAGGAGGATAATACAATTAATGCAGTTCAGCAAGGCATTGTAAAAATAGATCTGATCAGCTTCATGTAGTAGCTTTGCCTGCTGAGTGCCCACGGGATGGTCGGGTCAGCTTTGCTATGCATTCCACTCCTGCCACTTCCTGCGCTGGTCGGGGAAAGCTGGAAGGAGGCGTCTGCCCGGCTTGTGGAGAGGGAAGGAGCAGCTTGCTCATCCGCCAGCAGAGCGCTCACAGAACAGCGGGTGCTGGCCAGGGCTGGAGACCTCTGACAGACTTGGGCTAGTCAGATGGTCGTATGCAGCCAGCAGGAGCAGCCATTCATAGCTGTTTGTTGTCTTAAATCATGCTGTTTTAATTCAGTGCCCCTTGAAGAGATGGCTCCTGCGTGGGCCAGGATGAACTGGTGCCTGTCGAATCCCTGGGACTGGCTGATGGCATCTGTCTGCCTTCACCCGTGCAGCACCCACCAGACTGATGCTTCTGTGCAAAGCTGCCGTGGTTTCATCAGACCCATTATCTGCTTCAAGCCAAGTTTTGGGAGGGTCTCACCGCTATGCGAACAGAGTTAAGCTCTTCAGTTTGCATTGTAACTCAGAGTACATACTGCTTAAATATCAATTAAAATGTCCTAAGCTCCTCTCGTTATTAATACTTGCTATTACCAGTCAGGTTAGCAATCTCCTACTTTCCAAACAGCAGGTCCTACGGAGCCATAAGCTGGAATACCTGGCCTGTGATGTGAGGTGCTGCGGTGCCAGAGGCAAGCTGCAGCTCTGGTTAGCTTTGCTGCTGAACGTGAACCATTTCTGCCATGGCTGTCCTGGCAGGCGACCCTGCAAGTGGGATGGGCCTTGGGAGCTGTGGTGTTGCATGGGTTGGATTCCAGCTCATGCGAATGTCCAGACTGGATTACGTTGTTTGCACGGCACCCCTTCACTTCTAGCTCTTCATCACCAGATGAAAACTGTTGCTTTTGTCTCTGAGTCATTTGAAAGAAAATCAAGTCCCACCAGTTTCTCCCAAAAGGGGGAAATGCAACAAGACACTGAGCTGCACCGTCTCTGTCTCCTCCACCTTTTGCACAGGTTCATCACAAAACCAAAATGCTTTTTTGCAAGCAAAATTCAACCCTGTCATTTGTGCTGCTGGATTATAAACAACCAGCCAGAGTGTTCACAGATGAAGCGGTTAATGCGTAGCACATTCTGGGGTTAAAGGAGCCTCGGGCACATGGCACCCCAGTCAGCCCTGGCCCAGACTCTCCCTCTGTCCTCAGATTTGCCACCCTGGGGAATTTTCTGTCTCCAGCCCAGACCAGAGCAGCAGGAGCAGCCAGAGGATGGCCATGCGTGGGGACACCCCAGGAGCTTTGCACACTGGGTTTCTGGGTGTGAGACTGCCTGTGGTCACTCCATTCTTGTGTGCCCTTTTCTCAAAGGTCAGGTATTGATGCAAAACTACCCAGCGTCCTTGTCCTGCCAGTGAACCTGTGTGGACACTTCCATGCTTGCCGGTGACTGCAGCTGGGCATTTGCCTGGCTGAACTGGCAGCCTGCAAGGAGCAGGCTGAATTTCCAGGATGCATGAAACAGGATCTATCAGCACTCGTATTTTAAAAGGGTGTTTTATTAGTGCAGTCCCACTGATATTACCAGCAACTAGCTTTTAATTACCTAAAAATATGTAATATAAATATCAGTTAAACAGCTCACCTGCTTCCTTCATTAGTGACTTTAAAAAAAGTCAAAAGTTAAAATTTTAATGTGTTGCAGATTACTTCTAACACTGTTGGACAGTACAGGGAAGGTGTTCAGGGTAGCACCTTTAGTCCCAGGGGATCTTTAAGAGCTTTTCAGAGCCTTGCACACATAATCTCTGTTCTGCTCCCATGTAAGAGTATTGTGATATTTTGCCTGACTTTGAATCCCGGCAGCGCCTCTCCTTGCTGCATCTTGAGCAGGATTTGTCCCTCCTGTCATGCTGAAAGTTAAAAATCCTGGAGCTTTTGCCCCTCTTGATGGTAACGGACGTCTCCCCTGCCCTCTCTCCTGGCTGGAGTGTCACTGCAGCTCGCTGAAGGCAGATGGATGGCACCTCCATGTCCTAGTTCTGCAGCTCAGCAAGCAGCTGGAGCTCCTTGTGTTGCTTCTGTGTGGAAAGGATGAGCCCAGCATTGCACAGGGCTGTTGTCACACTGCTCCCTCCTGCCCATTGCTCTGCGTGCTGCCCTGTTCTGTAATACCTGCTGCAAATGGTTGCATTGGTCAGAGTTGCAAAAACTCTAGAAAATTAGGAGAGGTTTGAGTCAGCATCTTGCAGAGTGTCTAAATTTTACTTCTTGTTTTACTTAGCTTGAATAAGTAAGTTGCAATGTCAGATTCTGAGCTTGATTTCCAGGAAGGAACATTGTCCTTTGGGAACTTAAGGACTGCATGGGGTTTATTGATGTCCCAAATCTCTTTTGGCAAATGGGACTTCAGCTAGAAAGTCCTGACCGTTTTAAAATGTGGGACGTTTACTTCTGTATTTCTGTGAGTTACTTCTCACTTGGCACATCTACCCTCTTGGTGCCTTCCCTGACGAGCCAGCCTGGCTGGCTGCCCATGCTCGGTGCTGGGAGATGCTCCCGGTGGTGGTTTGGCACATATGGGAGCTCAAGAGACCTCTTCTGGAGCTGGGGAGCACAGCACAGGTGCTACCTGTGTCCTGTCCACTTGCCATGCTGAATGCCACCGTGTCTCAGGTCCCTCTGGCTCTGCTGTGCCTGCTCCGGGGAAGAGTTCTCACAGTGCATGTGCAAGGCTGCTCCCTCCCCATGCTGTGCCTGCCTCGTGGGCTTGGTCCTTCCTGTTGGGAGCGGGGCAACTGGGACTGCAGTTTTCCTTCCATGTGGTTGGACAAGGGCTTGTGGCCAGAACAGCCTTTCTAACCAGTCTCCTCATGTTTTCATTTTTATTACTTTAAGGCCATAAAACACTACAGAAAAAGTTCCAACCAGCTCTGTAGGTCCCCAGGGAGGATTCCTTATGTTTTCCTCCTGGCTTGTCCAGAGACCAGATTGCTTGTGTGGGCTGCTAGGCTTTAGGTTTGTTTGTACTTTTAGGAACTACCCTATGTTTTGCAAATGTAAATGCCAAGATAAGCAGGCACACCAAGGATAACCTGCAAGAAACAAAGGAAGAATTTCAAGACAAGAAAGGATTGTTTTTTTTTTTTAAATGTCCTTGGAGGAACTGTGGTCAGGATCTTCTTTAGTTTTTTATTGAAAGAGCTAAATCTTTACCAAAAAGATCCTTCGCCCCAGCTTTGTCAGGGAACTGAGTTATGAATTAGTTTAAAATTGTGCTTTTTTTGATTGTTTTGGTTGGTTGTTGACAGTAAAGAATTCCAGGTCACAAGAGGTGATATTTCATTAATCCAAATAACAAGTGAGTGAGGAAGCTCAGATGGCTGAGAACCACACTGTGTGTAAAGTCGCTGTCAGGGTGACACTCAGAAGTGCTACAGGTTCCCAGCACAGAGATGAGTGGGTTTCAGTCGCCCATGGTTAACTTTGGAGGGAAGGTCTGGTGCTGTATTACCCTTGCTGTGCCACTGCTGCCATCCAGCTTGCTTTTTCCTCCTCCGTTATTGATGATGTTGAACTTCAGTGTTCAGTGTTTGGCTATAGGCAGGAGCCCCCAAGAGCATCCTATGCGGGAGCCTCCTCTCTCCTCCTGGTGGACACCGAGGACACAGCCCCGTGCTGCTGGTGGCCACTGGGTCATCCCTGCTCCCATGCTGTGCTCCAGGCCAGCAGGAGTTGGACTGGATGGTCCCTGGGGGGTCCCTTCCAACTTGGGATGGTCTGTGGTTCCACAATTCCAGGAGCGGGACCTGGCCCTGGGGTGGCAGCTCTGGCCTCTGGGATGCATGTGGACACCCGACGGACAGCACGCCTTGTCCCTTCGCGCTGTGCCTGCTGCCAGGGGGTGGCCCTGGCCAGAGCAGCGGCAATGTTGTGGTAGTTCAGCATCCTGTTGCTGAATGTTACTCGCCATGAACAGTTAAATAGATTTGAGTGAGTCACTTAAACAGACGCCATCAATGTGAAAATAATTGTCTGGGAAGCCTGTGCCTGCCAGATCGCCAAGCAATCCTCACACGTCCTGTGACTTAAAGGCAGCCAGAAGGAGCGTTTTCTCTCTGCTGTTCAGTTGAAAATGTTTTGTGGAAAGGCAGCTTCAGCCCTGCCCACAGGAGTGCATAACCTGCCATTTTGTGCCCCTCCACCCGGCCGCCTGGCCCGTCACCTTCCTGAGCTGCTGGTGCAGGGGGTGCCCCTGCAAGCTGGTGGCATTGTTGCGGCGTGTCTCTCAGCCCTGATCAAGAGGGGAAGGGGAAAGTGCTTAGAGCAAATTATGTGAAATTGTTTCATAAGATCAAAGAGGGATATCGGTGGGAAGCAACCTCTGGAGATCCCTGGTTCAGTGCACCCAAGCAGGGCCATAAGGTCAGGTTGCTCAGGCCCATGTCCATGTGCTGAATCTCTTTTAAGGATGGACATCCCATATCCTCTCTGGGTCCAGTGTTTGACCGCCTTCAAGATGACAATTTTTTTCTAATCACTAATTGGAATTTCACATGTCCCATCTTGGTCCATCACCGCTTGTCCTGTCCCTTTGCATCTCCAAGGAGAGCCTGGCTCCAGCTTCTCTCCTCCCTCCTGCTGGGTAGTTGCAGGCAGCAGTGGGATCCCTCTTCACTTTCCTGTTTCCAGGTGAATAAACCCAGGTCTCAGCTGTCCCCATGTTCGTGGCAGCCCTTGTCCAACAGCAGTCCAGAGTCTTTGTCTACAGAGCTGCTTCTCTGTCAGCTGGCCCCAGCCTGTCCTGGTGCATGGAGTTACTCAGCCCAGGCTGGTTTGTTTGATTATTATGTACAGGTTCTTTCAAGAATGGAAAAAAAAAATTAGTCACTTAAATGAGAACTCAAACTGAAAATATCCTCTTACCTTCCCTGCCTTTGAGCTTCATCTGTATCTAATACATAATCATACCACTTTCCCCAGCGAGGCTATGATGATGGCTTGCTTAAAAATACCTGGAGCCTGGGTGAAGGTATTTGCAGACATGCTTATTTCCTCATTTTCCCAATACTACTGAAGCTCTTAGCTCTGAGTCAGAAATGTGTACAACTGTCGATAGGATGTGACCTTCCCCCAGCACATTCTCATCATCATGATTTTCTAATTATGCCTGTGACTGCCAGCTGGAAGCATACAGCATCAGAGCTACCACAGCCATTGAAATGACTCAGTTAATGTGCCTAGAGTATATTAAACAAAGTTTTATTTAATTAAGTAAGTCTTGATCTCATCAAAATCAAGAGGGAGCATTAGGGTGACAGCATTTCCGAGAAATCGTATTTGAATGGCAGATAGTTTGTGCTTTCTTTAATATCTGGGTCTTGAGACACTGCGATGTGCTGGTCTTGCAGCTGAGTTTTGGAGTCAGCTGGTCACACGATTGGGTCAGGGTTACGTCTCTGTTGAGCCAGGTGGACTGCCGTAAGCCTGTGGACGAGCACAGGGAGGGACTTGCTGTGTCTCCTCTGCACCTAGGTGCTGGTCCCATGCTGAGGTGGGTTGCTGTTGGGGCACAGGCGGTTCTTGCCATGCACCCTTTTTGCAGGTGCGCAGAGCAAAGGTCTGTGCATGCAGAGCATGGACGGGTACCTGTGTGCTGGGCACAGGAGGTGTGCGACCTGCTGCAGCTGTGCTGCTGGTCTCACCTGGGTCTGGCAGCTTCTGAAGCGTGAGGCATCTCAGCTCCATCAAGGGCGCTCTGGTTTCTGGTAGAGGAGCATGGTGGACATCAAGGAGCTTAGCTCTGATCCGGGTTTGCCAAGCATGGATGGTGGTTTGGAGATGCTGCTGCAATGCAGAAAAAAGTCCTACAAGACATAAGTGTCTAGAGACGTTATGATGATTGCACTGTTGTTAGCGATGAGTTCAGAGCCTTATTGCCTGGTTTCTGGCATTTGCATGTGGGAGAGGGGATAGATAGCCCTGTGCCAAACCATGTAAGTGAGTCAGGGCTCTGAGCTTTCCCAGCTGATTTACTGCTCTCAAGCATGTCATATGCTTTAGTTTCCTTTTCTCTGTAGCCAAGTCAATATTCCTGACAGCCCAGGAGAGTCACTGCTATAAAAGCCTTTGCAGTCTTGGAGAGAAGGCCCTGGAGATACACAGGGAATCCCTGATGGGCTCCCAGCGCTTGACAGGGCTGTTCTCCCAGCGAGAGCCTGGCGTTGCATGCACCATGCTCTGGCTGGGTCACACAGGAGGATGTGCGTACATAGGGACATGAATGAGGACAGGGAGAAAGGAACTTGCTTGCATTTGTTTTTATTTACATCTACTGTGTCCCTGCACACTGAAATACGAGTATTGCTTTACACAGTCCTGCTGCTGCTGTGCTCCCCAGAGCCATTTCTGAGACACAGGCCATGGGACTGGGAGTGTTTTCTGGCACTGTGCCACTGCAGCCCATAGATTTTTGCCAAAAGCAGTGAATTCAGGCTGGGGAGCGAATATGTACAAACTGGCCATTAGTCAGACAGTGTCAATGATAGCTGCTGACCGCAGGACAGAAGAGAGCCTGGGCACAGCTGAGCTAAATCCTTATTGCTGAGCAAAGGGAAAATGAGCAGAGGAGCACCAGACTTTCCCTGAGGATGACATATCCATTTATAATGGCCAGCGTGGCAGGGAAGTCAACCCACGCTGCGGCACTTGGTATGCAAAGGGCTTTGGTGTGTTGTGGCAAAGGTTTTCTCATTGCTGCAGGAATCAGCACTGTCAATTGTGTCTCTCTTCCCTTCCACTTTCTGCAAAGCTCTGGGCACGTGGGGGTTTAGCATGGCATGCAGGCAGGGGTCCTGCAGCACAGCTCCTCTGGCCCCTGGTTGCCTGGCCAGCAGCAGGGTCATGGGCAGGCTCAGGACCTGGGAGGAGAATCCACCTGGGTATGTGGGGTGGAAGTGCTCCACCGAATCTGCCAGCCGGGAAGGGTCAGTGCTGCCAGCTCACGTACTATGGGGCTAGAGTGCAGATTTTAGCAGTGTCTACAACATACCAATGTTTGCTCTTTTCTTTCTCCCCAGAAACAAAGGAGGAGCTAGAAGAACTCATGTCTGACATAAAAAAGACAGCGAACAAAGTGCGCTCCAAGCTGAAGAGTGAGTATTTGCCTGCTATGCTGCTGCGGGGCACTGGGGAAGGGGCTCTGCCCACTGCAGTCCTGCCCTGCGACCCCAGAAGTGTCTGTGCCCCTGTGGGCTGTCAGGCTCAGCACAGAGCAGTGGGTACCACCACAGCCCTCCCGTGCTCAGGGTGCTGCCCTGCCTCCTGTTCCATGTTCCCGTGGCCAGCACTTCCTGCTGATCCCTCTTGTGCTGTAGCATTCATTTGTCTCAGCTCTCTTAACCACACATAGACTCATCCTGACAGCAAGGGTAACCCCAAACCCCAGTGGGCACATGCTCTGAGCATCGGCTTTGTGTGCTGCTTTTCTGTCCCTGTGCGCCCAATCTCACCTGGAACATCTGATTTACCCTCATTTTTCTCCAACTACCAAAAAACTGATTTTTGCTGGAGAGTGCGTACGTTCAGAGCAAGCATTGTGTGCTAACAGAGGAAACAAGATTGGTTTTGAGGATGTGCCATGACCAAAAGTGCCTGTTGGCTCGGCTCAGCGTGTCATGGGGCCCTGGCAGTCATCTCAACCCTGTGGGCAGCAGCAGCAGGTGTTTGATGCAGGTCAAGGCAATTTTGGTGTGTTTTTCTCTAGGTAGGAAAGGGCAGGTTACAAACAGAGCCCTGCCACAGCCTGGCCCCCTCTGTGTGTGCTCTGGCATTATGTGTGTACTCTGCCTTCGCTTTGTGGAGATCACCTGGGGATGGACATCACCTTTCCTCCCCTAGCATTCTGTAGCTACTTCTGTTTGCCCTTTGTGAACTCTCCCCACTATGTCCCTGCCCCAAAGGGGTTGGGTGGCCAGGGCAGGTCTCATCTTCCCTTGCGTTTCCACCTGCAGTGCAGGCTGCCTGACCAGTGGCAGTGGGACGGCTCTGCCCTGGGCAGCGGAGCCTCCTGTCAGCCCGGCTGCAGTGCCATGGGGTCCTGATGCAGAGGCTCTGCGGGGCTGGTGGTGGGGGAGAAAGAAGGTGTGGGCCTATGGAAGGTTGTCCTGTTGCATCAGCACGCTCCGTTGTCTTGTCATGCTTCTGCCATGGGTGGCATGGGGACAGAGCGTGGCGAGCGCTACCAGCAGTTTCCACGGTCAGAATAGATCTCTTTGACAAGCAGAGTGAGGACAACGCGGCTGTCAACCTGCGGATGGCCAGGGTTGTGCTGGAGCGCTTGGCTGAGCCCATGGTGCTGAGAGAGCCCGAGTGCCCAAGATCGGACCCCAGGAGATGCTGGGATGTGTCCGCAGGGATGGCAGCATCTCGAGGCAGGTCGCGCTGGCATGGCTCGGATTTGTTGGCGTCTTGGCCCTCCGTGTGGAATTTGGCTGAGCTCATTGCAGGAGGCCTGGCTGTACCTGAAGGGCTGGGTGAGGAGTTGGTGCTTCCCCTGCATCAGCGGCATTCTCCTTAATCCTGAGGGAGCCCTTATTTTCCTGGGAGCCCTGCAGTCATGGAGGACTTGGAGGTGGCTGGAGCCGTTTGTCAGATTTGTCCCCCCTGGTGTGACTGTGTCCCGTCTGGATGCCAGAAGGAGCACTTGTACCTCTGTTGTCCCCTTGCTCCCTCTGTCCTCTTGAGACGTGATCTCAGCTAAACCCAGGAAGGAGACTGAGGTGCTAGCTTACCCCTTTCGCAGAACGGGATCTCTTCCAAAGAAGCAGAGCCCCTCTGGATGGGGAGCCCAACTATACTGAGATCCCTGGGGCCCAGGTGAGGACATGCATGTCCTGCTGCGGTGACACCTGCAAGGCTGCAGCCAGTGCATCCGCAGAGCTCTCCCTTTGTGAAGCAATGGAACAGAATTTCTTCAGGGGGGACTCCAGGAGGTGCCCCACTGCTGTTCCCTCCAAACATAGCAGTGGCACCAGCTGCTGCTTCTGCTGTGGTGACTTCGACTTCACAGCAGTCACTGGAAGAAGAACTGAGCACTGCTGGTTCCTCTTGGGGACATGAAGCATACTCTACAAATCACAGGTTTTCATGCTTTTGTGCAAAAAAAAAAAAATCATTTTCCATGCGTGTTTTGTTTTCTGTTTTTTAAAGGACTTTGAGAGCCTGAAGAATTGCAGGACAGGCTTTGATTCCTGTTTCCTTCTTCCAGAAAAGACTCACCATATCGTATTTACCTGGAACAGCAGACTATTAGTCCTTGTGCTTTGTCCCAAATCACCTCATGGCCAGCATGATCAATGAAAGAAAACAGTCAGGAATGATCAAAAACACCATCTGCTGACAACGGATTGACTTCTTTAGGAGAGATATTGCTCATGCAGTGGCTAATTCTAATTACCAGCTTCTTGGGAAAATGTGATTTTATTAATTATTGTAAATGTACAATGTTTGCCAATACTGTTCTCTGGGAACAGGGAACAATTTATGACAAATGCTGAGGAATACCAATTGCTGATGAAATGTGCTGTGCAGGCAGCAGACAAGTCGCTCTCCCAGGCAGGAGAATGGATGTGAGAAGTGCCACGGCCGTCTGGCTGCGTGGGATGGGACCTTTCAAGATATCCCCAGATACAGACACTTGTTCCAGGAGAGAATAGGAGGAAATGCAGAATTTGTGCTGATGTTCTCCATCACTTCCCTGGGAGCACACTGTGTTGTAGGACACCCTCTGTGAGCACCACGATGGGTTCCCCAGGCCGAGGCTTCCTTAGAAGCCCCGGTGCTGCTGCGGTCTGCAAGGTGGTGCTGTGGGGCCACCTGCACAAACCAGCACACGGCAGGCACAGAGATGCCAACCTTGGTGCTGGTGTCCCAGAAGCACCAGATCGCCTTGGGGAGCCCCTGCTGCAGGAGAGACCTGCCCTACCCCAGGCTCGTGGGATGCACTCCAGTGTGGAAGGTGCCAGGGCCGGGCTTGGAGAGCTGCGGGGACATCTGCATCGGCAATGAGGCTTTTCAGCCTGACTCAGAGAGTGCCACCAGCTGGTCTACCTAGAGATGTGTAGCTCTGCACACTGGGCCAGCGTGCTGGTGTGAGTTTTCTTCCAGGCTTTTTAAGTCTCTGTAAAGACTGTAACACAGGAGCTTTTGAATTATCATTGAATTATCATTGTTCTGAGCTGGCCATGAGGGGATTTGCACTGCCTTGCTCTGTGCCAGACCTCCTACCTTACAATGCCATGCCCTCTCCCTGTCTGAGCCCCTGTGGGACGCTGAGCTGGGCAGCGCTCATATGTGCTGTGATTTATGGTCTTTGGGCAAGTGAAAAATTAATCTCACTTAGTTGCACTACGGCATAATTAAAAGGGCAGATCTCTGCTTTGCTGCAGGGGACTGTTCAGCAGGATGAAGCCCGCTCTCTTCAGCCTGGGCATTGTGGTCCTCCCTGTGCAGGGCTGGGCAGCTGGCCAACCTACTATTTATAGGTTCCCTGGAGAAGTCTTGAGCTTTGGTATTTTGCAGCGACATTTTTAGCTCTGGGTTTCCTCCTCATGCATAGAAGGGGGAGAACAGCACTGTGCTTCATTTTGTTTGAATACTGGAAAGTGCAGAGATCGGAGCTGAGCATCACATTAGTTTTGCTGAAACCCTTGCTCACCAGCCTGGGAGTGACTAGTGCAGCTCTTGACAGCACTGAGTCTGTCCTGTGGCCAGGCACAGCTGTAATGCAGGTAAAGGACAGTGCCTGCCAGAGACATGCGTGCCCTGACCTCCTGAGCATCCACTAACGCTGTGCCTGGCCTGCGCAATGACCGCTCACCCCAATTGCATTTGCAGGCGAAGCTACAGGAGCCGGTGGTGAAGACGGACTCGCGCTGGTCAGTGGGCGTGTGACACTTGTATGCCAGGGTGCCTGGGCACAGTCCTGCACCCCACCTCAGCCCCTGCCGCTCCTTCAGAGACAGAGCTATTTACTCCTCCTGCCTGAATAGGCAACTCTGCTGAGAACAGAGCGGGCAGGTTACAAGTGGAAAGCATGCATTGCGTTAATGAAATGATGTTGTGCTGCCAGTCTGGGCTAAACCACAGGCTAGAGTCAGGAACTGGGGACTGTTCAGTGCCAAATGCTCCTTAATTCACAGGCTTCCATCTTTTAAAATCACTTTGCCTAACAATCTCTTTTTCTTCTCTAATTGTCCCCCCAGCTCTGGTGAGGCTGCACCTCGAATACTGTGTTCAGTTTGGGGCCCCTCACTACAAGAAGGACATAGAGGTGCTTGAGCCTGTCCAAAGAAGGGCAGCAAAGCTGGTGAAGGGTCTGGAGAACAAGTCATATGAGGAGCATCTGAGGGAGCTGGGGTTGTTTAGCCTGGAGAAAAGGAGGCTCAAGGGAGACCTTATCACTTTATACAACTAACTTAAAGGAGGCTATAGCGAGGTGGGGGATCGGTCTCTTGTCCCAAGCAACGAGCAATAAGACAAGAGGAAATGGCCTCAGGTTGCACCAGAGGAGGCTTAGGTTGGATATTAGGAAAAATTTCTTCACTGAAAGGGTTGTGAAGTATTAGAACAGGCTGCCCAGGGAAGTAGTCAAGTCACCATCGCTGGGGATATTCAAAAGACATGTAGATGTGCTGCTTAGAGACATGATTTAGTGATAGACTTGGCAGTGCTAGGTTAACGGTTGGACTAGATGATCTGAGAGGTCTTTTCCAACCTAAATGATTCTATGATTCTGTGATTCTAAATAATCCATGTCTTTCTACCCTAACCAGGCATTGAGCAGAGCATTGAACAAGAGGAAGGACTGAACAGGTCATCTGCTGACCTGAGGATAAGGAAAACTCAGGTGAGTCTCTGCCCTGGTGGCACTGGGAAGGGTTTTCACTTAGTCTAAGAAGATGGGTTGTCTGCCAGAGTGCACTTTGCAGGCCTGCAACCTATTGGAGATGTTCCTCCCTGCTGGGGCTGTGGTTGCCGCTCCACCAGTGTGTGGCCTTGCAGCCTGGGAAATGTTAGACTTGAAGGGCTGATGCAATTGTCCCTCTTATTCCAGGGAAATCACCGATAACATGCACCTTCTTTCAGTGGGCTTCTTAATGGGGTTATCTGGGATTTAGAGGTAGGGACTTGGTATATTGCCAAAGCTTTTCCAGGGGAATGAGACAAAGTTGTTCGATAAGAACCGAGCGTGTTACGTGAGTTTAACATGCTGAATTGGGTTTTGTTAATGAGACTCAGGTATGAAGGCATGCACCTCCCTTTCCTCCACCCAGGGAGGTCCTGAGGCTACTTTATGCTCAGTTTTGATGAAAGGTCATGCTGCTCTTGCTTCTTATCTGCAGCCAAAAGAGATGGAGCATGTTGGCTTTATAAAAGGTGGGGGTTGAGGGACATGGGGCTCTGTAGGTCCAACAATATGCCCTAGAAACTGAGAGTCACTGACCTTGCTTTGAGCTGCAGTGCACTGACCTCGTGAACTCCCTTCCAGGCAGAATTATCCTATAGTTCCGCGTAATTCCCCTCTCACCCTCTCAAAGTCAAGAAATAGCTTAGAAATAGCTTGGGAGACCTTATAGTGGCCTTCTAAAAGTACGTAAAGGTGGCCTACAGGAAAGCTGGGGAGGACCTCTTTGTCGGGGAGTGAGGTCATAGGACAAGGGGTAATGGCTTTAAACTAAAAGAGGGTAGGTTTAGATTAGACATTAGGAAGAAATTCTTCTCCATGAGGGAGGTGAGGCACTGGAGCAGGCTGCCCAGAGAAGCTGTGGGTGCCCCATCCCTGGAGGTGCTCAAGGCCAGGCTGGATGGGGCTTTGGGAACCTGGTCTGGTGGGAGGTGTCCCTGCCATGGCAGGGGTTGGAACCAGATGGGCTTTACGGTCCCTTCAACCCAAACCATTCTGTTATTCTATGAAATGTTTGATGAAAGACATGTTGGAGTGTCTGTAGAGAGGCTTTTCTCTCACAAACAGCTGATTGCAGCTGCTGCAGGTGGCTCTGCTGGGCACTACTCAGGTCCTGGCCTGTGGCAGCTGGGAAATGAGGGCAGGTCACAAACATCTCTGTGATGTCTGTAGCGAATTCTAGCACTAGACTTAGAAAACACTAGCAAAGAGAGCACAATCAACAAGGTTGCTCATGGCAAGGCCAACAACCTAGCAGAAATTGTCAAAAGAAAATTTCCTAAGGGAAACAGCAGGCAAGCACGGTTGAGGAGAGCTGTGCAAAGCACCTGGGAAGTACCAAGGGAAAGGACGTAATGGTGAGCTGGGGGCAGGGGAGATGACCAAGCATCACATCCCCCTTGGACAGCCTGCAGCATTTTCACAGGTCTCAAGTTAACTCAGAAGCATTTGACCACCAGTGACCTGAGATCTCATAAGACAGGGTTACCGTTGGTCTCCAACTGCTTTTCAAGCCAGGGCTTTGGAGCCTAAATAACATATACTGTTGGAAAATGGGACATGCTTTTACAGATTTTGTGTTAAAGTTACAGTTATGCAATTGTGCGCAGTCTTGGATGTCCCAGTATTGCAGAGCACATCGGAATGGAAGCAGGAGAGACCAAGGGCATGGCTCCAGTGGCTCTGTTGGATCAGCCAGTGGTGGAGATTTATCTGGATCAGGCATAGGCACGTGGTGGCACTTTGGCCCCAGGACGTTTGCAAGCTGTAGTGCTGACCAGAGCTGCTATACTCTGCTTGCAGCATGCACAGGAGGGTAGGTGGTACCTGACACTACGCCCACTAGCACATTGTTAACTCCAGGTTTTAGAGGAAAATGGACCCAGAAATTTGTGCTAGGTTGGCATCTTATGTTGCGTGACAACAGTGCGTACATCAAGTCCGCATGTAGTCAGCTATATCTTCAACTCTAGAAAATAAACTAGTTTAGCTTGATGAAATGGCACTAGACAGACAGGAGATAACTTATCTCCAGAAAAAGTGTACAAAGTAAACATGCGCTCATTTACAGATGGTATAACTTGGCCATACTACTCAGTAATGGGTTGAAAATGTGGGTTAATTCTTGTGGGGAAGTGATTTTAAAGAACATGATCTTTTATGGCTTTGGAGCTTTCATCTCCCAGAAGGAAAGTAAGAGACTTGATTGCATGAATTATTTAATGAGAGCTTCCTCCATCATCCACAAATAGGAAGCTCTATGGGGCAGCTTCCTGTGAGACAAATCTTACAAGCAAACAGAACCCTAATGTTTCGAGAGGAGAAAACCATGTGCCTGCCAATAAATCATCACTGTCCCTAACCTCACTTTTTCCTGATAAACATGTGAAAGCTTTCTAAGGAGACCTGAGAAGAAACGTTTTGGTGGTGTGCTCACTAATCTAAAAGAGCTAAGTCTCTTTTTCTGGGCTGTTCCTACAGGTCCGTCTGTTTTGGGGTGGATTTCTCCATTGATAGCTAAGGGGGAGGCACTGAGCACTTGAGGGTTGGGACTCCCATACCAGCTTTTGGAGAGTTCACGCCAAATAGATGTTAGGAGCACTGGGCTACTTGTGTCCAGCCTCACCGACCTGGTGACAAGGGGTGGTGTGTGCAGCGCTGGATGCTTTTGGCTCCAGTTGCTCTGCAGGACCAGTCTGCAAGAGCAATGATTCCCAGTTGCCTGTGGGGAAGGTCCCCCTCCACCAGCCCCCCTCCAGGAGCCTGTGCTCCTCTTCCTTGCAGGCAGCTGCCTCTGCTCCGGCTGCTGATGAGCCCCAGCTGCACTTGTGGCAGGTGGCATCAAGCCTTTTTAGAGTGGCATTGGGTCTGCTCAGTGTTGGCCTCATGGTGTATCCCCAGGCCATGGACACGGCGGGGAAGCACTTCTGCAGGGGCCGTCTCAGGCATCGGGTGTAACAGTGTTGTGGTTTAACCCCGGCAGGCAGCTGAGCACCACACAGCCACTTGCTCACTTCTCCCCAGTGGGGTGGGAGGGATGAGAATCGGAAAGGCAAAAGTTTGAAAACTTGTGGGCTGAGATAAAGACAGTTTTATAAGAAAGGAAAAAAAAAAAAAAAAGAAAAAAACACAGCCAAAGAAAAAGAAAAACAAGTGATACAAAATGCAATCACTCTCACCACCCGCCAGCCGATGCCCAGCCAGTCCCACGCAACAGCAGCCCCATCCCCAGCCAACTCCCCCCATTTTTATTGTTCAGCATGACACCATATGGTGTGGGATGTCCCTTTGGCCAGCTTGGGTCGGCTGTCCTGGTTGTTCCCTACTAGCTTCTCATGCACTCCCCTAGCCTCCTCACTGGCAGGGCAGCACGAGAAGCTAAGTCCTTGACTTAGTGTAAGCACTGCTCTTCAACAACTAAAACATCAGTGAGTTGTCCACTCTGTTTTCATTACAAATCCAAAAACATAACACCATACCAGCTACTAGGAAGAAAATTAACTCTATCCCAACCAAACCAGCATGCACGGCTTCTCCCTTCCTCATGTGCTGGGCTAATATTGCCTTTGGGGTGGTGTCCCAGCAGACCCATATTGAAGATGAGTCAATACTGGCCCTGCTGTGCAAGGGTGATCTGGACCGGACAGTTGAGTGTCTGAAGCCATGACTGACTCTTGGATGCTGCTGCACCCTGGCATGGGGTCTGACTTCAGTACTGCCCCCTCTAAAGCAGCCTGGGCTCTAAAGCTACTAGTGTGCTGAAAGCATCACTTTTGGCCTCAGCCCTGTAAACCACCTCATGTCCAGCTGTCGCGGTGGTCGCACTGTGTGGGAAGTCACTCTCAGGTGACCCCAGGTGACATGTGACTTGTCTCTGGAGTGTTCATTTGCAATGTCCTTGCTACAGAGGACCAACGATTCTTGCTGAAATGTTTGTGCCTTGGGAAACAGCAGAAGCGCTTCTTTGTCCTCTCTGGTCCATGTGAACTCCTCGCCTGTGGGAGGAACTCCTTCCTGTGGGAAGTCCAACATGCAGCATTTTGCCCCACTTTGCCACTTTGCACTCAGATTGAGGTGAATTAGCCTGATACGTCTGTGCTCAGAGATTTGGGATTTAAGATAGAGAAGGTTGTTGCTTCTGGTGCATGCCCTCCCTCAGCAGGGACCATTTCAGTATTCAGGAGGCACCCAATTGACCATGGTGCTGGTAGGTGACTTGCGTTGCTGAGTCATGAAAACAGGAGCAGCTCTGTGCATTCCCAGTTGTGCAGAAGCAGTGAGTCTGAGACTGCTCCTCAGGATTGCCAGCAGCCAGCCTGCATGCAGCAGCCAGGCACGTACCCAGCAGACTCTGCCAGCTTTTGGGACTCCCCAGCTCTGCTTGAGCTTGCCATACAGCACTGCATGTGGCTATC
Organism: Chauna torquata; assembly: GCA_013399475.1. Classification (NCBI taxonomy): domain Eukaryota; kingdom Metazoa; phylum Chordata; class Aves; order Anseriformes; family Anhimidae; genus Chauna; species Chauna torquata. The sequence goes on from VXAL01016786.1 coordinate 53,460, forward strand.
CTGTAAAGATAGGTAATAGAAAGATTTAGATAATTTGAATGGAGGTGTGTACAGGTAGAAGCAGCAGAGGAAATGGTGGGAGAAGGGATTGTCACGGGTTGATGGCACCTAACCCAAAAGGTCATCAAGATGCCAGCATAGATACATGCAGCTCTTAAGAAAACTTAGGGTGGCAAACCATTGGGCAGCTTACTCCAGGACAGGAGATGAGAAGGGCCTCAGAAGGTCCTATACAGTTTAAAACATTCCATAATTATATATCAACTGTGCTGCCTAAAGACCCCAGTGCAGGATAAGATGAAGAGGTGTAAGATCAGTGTTGCTGACAGCTCCTGAAGAGCTCCTGAAGTGCATCCCAAACCAGTCTGTGGCCACCAGTAACAAAGATCCCAGGAGATGTGAGGAGGACTCATAAGATGTGTCACACACAAGTGCTGCTTGCCATATATGTGGGCTTGTGAATTTGGGTCATAAGAAAATGAGTGAATCCAGGAGTGAGTGCAAGTGAAACCAGTTTTATTTAATAAATCACCTTGTTCTGTGCAGTCTCACTGAGCTTCGCTAGGTGTGGCGGTTTTACCCTGCTGGGCAGCTAAACTCCACGACAACCGCTTTTTCACTCCCCCTCCTCAAAAAAAAAGGAGAGGAAGAAATTATGATGGAAAGGAAAAAAAAAACACCTCAGGGTTTGAGATAAGGATAATTTAATTAAAGGGAAAAGAAAGAGGGGAAAAAAAAACAAGCACAAGGCCGTGAGGAAGGAAAGAGAAAGATTCTCTACTTCCCATCAATGAGCAGCATTTGGCCACGTCCTGGGAAGCAGGGCCTCAATACGCGTAGCGGTTGTTCAGGAGGACAGATGTCTTCATAACAAGAGCCCCCCTTTCTCCTTCCCCTTTCCCAGCTGAGTGTTACACCACATGGTATGGGATATCCCTTTGGTCGGTTCAGGTCAGTGCCCTGGTGATGTCCCCTCCCAGCTGCTGCCCACCCCCAGCCCACTGGGTTTGGGGGGTTTGGAGGGTCTGGGTGCTGTGCCAGCACGGCTCAGCAATAGACAAAACACTGGTGTGGTGTCAGTGCTGGTCTAGCTACAAGTGCAGAGCACAGCACCACATGGGCTGCTGTGGGGAAAGTGAACTCTATCCCGACCAGACCCAGTACACTAGGTTAGTTGCAGCACTCTGGTGCTGAGCTTCTTTGGTTCATGTCTATATTTTAAGCAGTCTTGCTCATCCCAACTGTCATGTTTGGCCACGGGAATTCAGGAGCACGGACCTGGCCTTGGTGTCTGCCAGCATCCGGGTTGGTGGTGGGACTGTGCAGTGTTTTCAGCCAGTGCTCAGCCATGTTTGAGTCATTTGCCTAGGGTTAGTCACGCTTCGGTGGTGGGCAAACCGGCTGAGTTGTGAGAGGCTGTATTCAGGGCTTGCTTGGGGTGTCTGTGTGTTTGGTGCAGGGCTGTGAGTCTTTCACGGGTGTCTGATGATCATGAATTCTTAAACTGAGCCTACTCTGGGCTGAAGCATTGTCTTTACTGCCCCACCATGCAGTGTTGCTGTGTAGTTTTTCCTGCGGGTTGGCCAACCTACTGGTGAGCCTTCAGTGGAAGAACATCCTGCAAAATGCAGCCATTGCTCCGGCAGTGCTTCTTTGGCATTTGCCTCTCCTTTGCTCTGGTGCTTTGGCCTCTCTGGTCGTACTGGCAGACATGAATGAAAAAAAGACATCTCAGAGCAGACAAACAAGGCCTCGTTCTGCAGCAAAGGTCTTGTTTTAGCAAACCATTTGTGGTGGTTTTACTCAGCTGAGCGGCCGAACTCCACAACTACTCTCTCACTCTTGCTCCTCAAAGGAACAGGGGGAGAAAATATGATGGAAAAGGGCTCAAG
>VXAL01016786.1:55470-89967 GCA_013399475.1 Chauna torquata
GGGATGCCGTCCTTCCCGAACGGGTCCTGCGTGGGCTTCCCACAGGCTGCAGCTCTTCAAGAGCTGCTCCAATATGGGTCCGTACCACGGGGTCCATCCTTCAGGAGCAAACTGCTCCAGCATGGGTCCCCCACGGGTGGCAGCTCCCACCGGATCACCTGCTCCTGCGTGGGCTCCTCTCCACGGGCTACAGGTCTGGCCCGGAGCCTGCTCCTGCGGGGGCTCTCCATGGGCTGCAGCCTCCTTCAAGCCAGAGCCACCTGCTCCACCATGTTCTCCTCCATGGGCTGCAGCGTGGAGATCTGCTCCATGTGGTACCCCATGGGCTGCAGGGGGACAGCCTGCTCCACCATGGTCCTCACCATGGGATGCAGGGGAACTTCTGCTCCGGCGCCTGGAGCACCTCCTGCCCTCCTTCTTCACTGCCCTTGGTGTCTGCAGGGCTGTTCCTCACTCCTCTCACTTCCAGCTGCTGTTGCGCAGCACTTTTTCCCTTTCTTAAATCTGCTCTCCCAGAGGCACAAACAACATCACTCACTGGCTCAGGTCTGACCAGCGGCGGCGCCCTTTTGGAGCTGGGTGGAGCTGGCTCTGATCTGACATGGGGCAGCTTCTGGAATCTTCTCACAGAAGCCACCCTTGTGACCCCCCTGCTACCAAACCTTTACCGTGGAAACCCAATACATCATTAAACTGATAATGCAAATAGCAGCTGCCAGCATTGCTGTTCAGCGCCCATGGGTGGGGATCCAGGCACTTCTGCTGTTTTTGTGGAGGTTTTACCCACAAATAGAACAGTAAAAATTGTACTCTCTCAAAGCACTTTGCAGGGATGCCAGAGGAGTTTGGCATTTCTACTCCTTTTCAGCCCGTAAAGCCAGTTGTGTAGTCTGCTCCCCCATGCCGCAGTCAGTGCCTAATCAATACCGCGGTGACATTAACTAATCACCTCTGCAGAGGCAGCTTCCAGCATGGAGCCCAGCATCCACCAGGGCCTGCACGAGTGGCGAGAGGCTGTCACAGCTGAGCCTGAGGCAGTGGGGAAATAGTGCTGAGCAAAATGGATGCAAGGGAAGTGCTTGAAATGTGTCTCAAGAGCAAGTGGGAATGACAATTACAGGGACATGCATTTAGCAGAGTGTGGCAAAGCCAAAGCAAAGCATAGAGCAACAGCAAAGCAGGACAGCAGTAAGACGCTCTGTATGCCATCTCTTCTCTCCTGACCCTGGGAGGGGTCCTGGCACAAGCAGAGCTCTGCTCTAGCTGGGCAACGTGTGTGGGGGTGTCAGCAGATCTCTTCCCAGAAAAAAACTCTTCCTTCACCGCTTCAGAGACACTGCTGTTGCTGTGCTTACAGCAGTGCTGTGAAACCACCACCACCAAGCTTTCTTCTCTGCTGTGCTCCATGCTGTGCCCTTCAGGAGTTGTTTGCCATCTCAAATACAGGTGTGGGTGGCAGTGGCAAGAAGGTGGAGACCAGGCAGGTGGGACACAGGTGTGCCCAAACAGCCCATGGGAAGAAGAGGAATGCACGGGGCTGTACAGCCCCAGGGACTGGTCCCAAAGCTCATTTTCAGGCAAAGGGGTAGCAGCAGAGATGGGAGCTCTTAGCTGTCGTCTTCTTTCATCCCCTGGAAGGAACTGAGGAAATTCGTGTACCTTTTAGTTCCTCTTGCTCTCCGAATCCCAGTGCCCCAAGATATGGAGGGGCATCCTCACATCAAAGCCTGGTGAGGAACCAGTGGAAGTTGAAAGCTTGGAGCCCCTGCACCACGAGGCTGAAGTGGGCGATGTAGCACACTGCTCCACTTCTGTGCTTGGGCTTGTGATCTGGGCACTCTCTGCCTCTAGGCTCTGGCAGCTGTTTGTCTTCTCATGGATGCTGACCCTGTGCTGGGACCCCGTGCACAGCGAAGCGCGTGTTCAGTGTGTGTGCTTGCACGCACAGGATGGTGGAGTCTGGGAGCAGAGCTGGGCACAGAGCAGTGTCGTCCCAGGGCTGCGTTGCTGGCTTTGCTCATCATTGCGTGCTGCAGGTGAGTGGAACTGATGGCTCTCGCGGGCCTGGCGAGCAGCATTGTTGGGCTGTGAGTGCCTGGCGGCTGAGCTGTGCCGACACAACTGTTGTAGCTGTCACCCGGGGAACAGTGTGGGGTGAGCTTACAGTAAGGCAGTGACTTGGCTCTGAGTCAAGAGGTATCTGCATCCCATTTTGGTGTAGATTTTGGGACAGTGCTGCTCCTGCTTTCCCTACAGGGCAGCTCCAGCATCTCCCCTGCTAATCATCTGCATTTGTAACTTTCTGGCTGGAATATATAATTAGTGTGAAAATGTCCCTGGCGCTTGCTCATACTAATGTTGCCCTGTTACCCAATGCACTGCTGTGCAATTTCAAATTTTTGGTGGTATGGGACAGATTCAGAGCTGGGGCACCACACTGCCCCAGGGAGCACAATGCAACTGGCACTGGCTGAGAGCAAGCACAGGTGTCCCCCTTGGACTTGGCCATCCAGCAGCAAGCCAATGGCCCAAGTAGAAATCTGGCACCTGGATTTGCTCCTGATCATGGAATCACAGTACATCAGTGAGGGGGGACCTCAGGAGAGCCCAGCCCCTGCCCCAGAGCAGTGCCAGCCATATCAGGTTGCTCATGGCCTTTTCGGGGCTGCATTCTCAGTGTCTGTAGGGATGGAGATGCCCTGGTCCAGTGTTTGACCACGCTTGTGATGATTTCCCTCCTGCTCCTAATTCCCATTAAATTTCCTATGGGAAATATTTGCAATTTCCTTATATTTTGCAATTTCCTATATCTCAGCTTGGTCACCTCTTGTCCTGCCGCTGTGCACTTCCAAGAAGAGTCTGGCTCCAGCTTCTCTCTTCTCACCAGGTTGTTGTAGACAGCAATAAGATCCCCCTCTGGGCTTTATCACCTCCAGGTGACCAAAGCCACTTCTCTTCCACAAATGAGCCTGTCCTCATTTGTTCTGTGCTCCAGCCCAGACCATCTGAGTGGCCTCAACTGGATTCACACCCATGTGACTTCTTTGGGGGAGCACCAAGCAGAACAGCACCTTAGATGTGGTCTCACCATTGTCAGGTGGAAGGAGTAATCCCTGTCCTTGCCCTGCTGGTTGTCCTCGCTGTCCTCCTGCTCACTGCTGACTCCTGTACATGGCCTTTTCTCCACCAGGACTTCAGGGGCTTTTGTAAAGCTGCTTTCTGGCCAACTGGCCCCCAGCCCATCCTGCAATGTGCATTCCTGTCCCCAGTGCAGGACACTACATTTGCGTTTGAGCTTCACGGTATACCTGTCGGCCCCTTTCTCCATATTGTTGAGGTCCCTCTGAGTGCCAGCCCTTTCTTCCACTGCTCTCCCCAGTTTGGTGTCTTCCACAAATGTGCTGAAAGTGCAGTCTGTCATCGCAGCTTGGTGGTGGAGCTTTTTAACAGTATAGTCCCCAGCATCATGCATCAAGGGACTGCCATTAGGAAGTGGTCACTGGTTGGACTTCGTATCGCTGTTCACAACCCTTTGAGCCTAGCAGTCCAATTATCCATCCACCTTATCCAGCCTGTCTCTTACCAAAATGTCTATAAGGATACTGGAGAAGTCTGTGCTAAAGGCCTTAAACTCACGATATGCACCATTCCCTGCTCTCCTCCCACTTGCACAGCCAGTCATCTCATTGGAGAAGGCAGTCAGGCTGGTACAGCAAGATTTGCCCCTGGTAAATCCACACTGGCTGTTTCCAGTTACCTTCTTGTCTTTCCAGAAGGATTTACTCAATGACCTTCACAGTGACTCAGGAGAGGCTGAGCAGTTTTGGGTTTCCCAGATCCTCCTCCCAAAAGATTGATGTGATATTTGCCTTTTGCCTGTCCTCTGGAATCACCCATGGTCACAGCTCTCTTTGGAAGATGATGGAGAGACCCTTTGCACTGACATGGGCCAGTTCCACCAGCACACTCAGATGCATCCCATCTGGTCCCACAGACCTGTGTATCTCCAACTGGTGTAAGCACTCCCCAAGTCTACATCCTGCTCTGTGGGTAGTGCTTCACACCACTGGTCTCTGCTCAGAGGCCTCTGGGAGGCCAAGGGCAGACCTTACTGGTGATCATTGAGGCAAAAGAGCAAATTGCAGCCTTAGCCTTGGCCGTTTCCCTAGTCACTAGGGCTCCTGCCCCATTGGGCAGTGGGACCACGGTTTCTTCAGGCTCACTGGTACTTTTGGCAGCCCATCTTGCTGCCCTGCACACTGCTCATACCACTCCATCTGAGCTCTGGCTTTCCCAGCTCCTCCCTGGGCACATGGCAGTGCGTCTGTGCTCCCTGGAGCCTGGCCCAGCTTCCACTTCCCTCCTAGTGTCCAAGCTCCTGCCTGTTCCTCAGTGCAGCTGGTGCTGCTGCTGCTGCGTGGAAGCAGGGCACAGCTCCTGCCTGAGCTAGGCGCAGCACAGCGGAGCCGGCCAGCGTCTGCCACTCCTGCTGCAGGAAAGTGGGAAGGGGCTGTGTGCAGGGCCCAGCATGTGGCCAGGCTCACCTTCACTTGCTTATGCCATCTGGAGCCAAGGAAACCGGTAGGAACCAGATTGAAACTAATTTTAAATCATCAGTCTCTGAGAAAAATTTGCAATGGCTAAACCTACAAAGGTGTCAAAATCATCATTTTTAAATTCTTTTCCTGCCATACATTCAGCAGCATGCACTGATCTGTCCAGAACGACGCCCAAAGAAGCCATCCATCTTCTGAAAAGCGCATTTGTGCGTGGGAGTTGGGACAGGTTGAACTGGAGATCTGATTTAGATGTCTGGTACATTAAGTGCGATCCTTGTGTAGGTATTTCTGCAGCAAGGGCTTCACTGGTTTGTGTGGACTGTGCTGTGAGCAAATCACTGAGTAAAAGGAAAAACGAGGAGCTGATTCTGTCTTGCCAGCATGTTGTAAATTAGGAGTAACTAGGCATTAAGATTATGGACTTTTATTCTGGTTTTGCTGTTGTCATCTCCAGCCAGAAGAGCCTCATCAGACGTGGAGCCTTCATAGGAACAGCTTTCTCTTACCCCATCCATTTGCGTGGGCTGGGGTAGCACTCTGCTCTTTGACTGCTTAAACTGGCCAGGCTGTGTTGCAGCAAAGAAGGCAGGGGAGACTTGTGTGAGTGCGTGCATGAGCAGATTGGGCAGGGCTGGTCCTCCGGCTGTGGTCCTGGAGTGGCTGCTGGTGCTGGCCTCTTCCACGGGAGCATGAGTCCATCCCGAGTGCTGGCTCAGTACCTGTCCCAAACTCTGGCGAGCCCCAGCAAGCTGGCTGCTGGGGCAGCCTGGCTCCCGGGCTGCTTCTGCACCGAGGAAAAGACGTTCTCATGTTCTAAATTCATCACATTAAAACCACCCTGTTTGTCCCCAAGTCACATCAGTAGTTTGAATAAAGCACCCTGCCTTGGTTAGCTCACCGGCAGCAGAAAGATGCAGGTATTTCGGGGTCACAGGGAGATGTGCAGCTCCTGAGGGTATCCCCAGCCCAGAAATGTTGCCACTGATGCAGGTTCCCAGAAATGTTGACAGTATTTTCAGTGCTTCTATAAGCGTGAAAGTTATTTCAAGTTCATAATAGAGTGAACACTGATATTTACATTCTTCCAGATGTCAGTACTTGTTATTCAGAATAGCTTTTGCTTTAGTTGCTTTTGGGCTTGGTTTATCTAGCTGGTGCAGTGGAAATATTCACCTTGTTTGGGCTAGTTCATACTCTGTGAAAGAAACCCAGCTGGTGGGAACTCAGGTACAGGAACTCTGCTTCCCCTGTAGCCCCAGTGGGAGCTCTGGAGGAAGGCTGGGGTGCCCCACAGGAGACCCCACAGGATGAGCGCCTCAGAAATGTCTTTCTCTTAATTACAGTAATGTTGAAGGAAGAGGTCCCAGGTTTCAGTGTATGTTTTGTGAGTGTTTCAGAGCACCCCACAGGTACCCAGAGACTGCTGGTTCTGCATGAGCTCTTTGGAAATCCAGCTTGGTGGTTCAGCAAAGTGGGCTGCATTCCCCACATATGGGGAGTTGCTGGCCTTAGGTGAAACAATCCCATTTGATAACTTTAGTTAATATTTTCTGTTTAATGAATATCTTTCAAATGCAAGGTACATTTTGATGTGCTTTTTATGTACTCTGAATATTCAGGTAGTTTTTATTTAATGACTAAAAGCCATTTAAAATGTTTTGTCTAGCTCATTTTTCATGAAACTCTGTGTTCCTTTAAAATCAAATGCATTTTATAGACAAGTGGGATGCCTGTGGGAACGTAAAATAACAATCTGACAAACTAAACGCAAAGTTAAATAACGTCTTAAGTAAAAGAGAGATTGTATGGTATACTTATTAGCAGAAAGGAGTGTTATTCAACACCCAAGGCTGTATTTGGCTGCAGGTCAACATATGTTGATAGTTTTCAGCTGAATGAGAATGAACTAGATTTTAGGAAAACGATTTTGAAAAGGCAGAACAGGAGTTGCTTGGACTGTATATCACGTCTTTGCAGGATTTCTAGCAACGACCTGAAGATGATCATGAGCTGTTCTGCCCTTGCTTTGGGCCAGGCGCCTCTTGAACAGAGGCTGCTTGCTGAAGCTGAAGCTGCCAGCGGCTTTTGTGTGAGGTCTGCCAGCAGAGGAGGAATAAGATTGGCTGAGCCTGAGGCTCTGCCATAAATACTGAGCTGCTGCTTGCTTAGAATAGCTGCAAAGCAAATGCAAGTGTGTCCAAAGATGTCTCCAGGAGGCAGGGGTGTGCTGGCTGGGGCTGCTCAAGACACGTGGGCACCTGGAGGAGCATCTGAGTGCCCGTGTGCAGCGGACATGTTTGGAGTGACAGTGTGGGGAGATGCTGTGTTGCACCAGTCCTGCCCATGTATAGGCTTTGAAATCTCCTCTAGCTGGGCAGAGCTCAGGCACAGCCTTTTGGTTCAGCTCTGCATGGATTGTAACTCACTGTGAGCTCAGGCCATGCTGGTGGCCCTGAAAGTTGCAGGGGAAACACCAAGAGTCCCTTCATCCTGTCAGTCACTCTCAATTTTCTCTCTCCTTACATTCTTTCTCATCCTTTCTGAATATCTTCTTTTCCTATCCCTTTTCCATCTCCTCCTCTCCTTTCTCCCTCCACCATTTTTCCACCTCACCTGTTGCTCACTGCTCCTGGGGTCTGTCTGCACAAGCAGTCCGCAGGGGTGAGGCTGGGCTAACATGACCTTCTTCCTACCTTGCAGTGCCATCAGCTTGCCCCAGTTTGCAGGGTCTGCAAGTGTGGCACTGACTGTTCAGGCCATGTGGTAAATGCTGTTACTTCTGCTGCACATCTGAAGAAGGGCACGAGTGATTCTTGCTTGACACAGCATCAGATTTGGCTTCCCCTGAGACTTGTGCACCAGATTTGCCTCTTCTGGAAACTCGATTTCTGGCATGTTGGGGAAAGGGCTTGTTGACGATGTGCATTTGGATATGGGATGCACATGGTGCTCTATCCTGACCTTTCTGGAATATCTTCATCACTGTTTGCTGTGCTGTGCTGTTAGCTTGCAGCTGGAGCAGACAGCACTGAGCACAGGTCGGGTGCTGCGGGGTGAGCTTCCTACCCGGGGCAGCAGCCGGCTCTGCGGGCAGGTGGTGCTTGGCAGGGGTCAGCATGTCTGGCTGGCTGTGGTCAGGTGTAATTCAAAGATCTTTTGGTGCATTTCCTTGGAAATGGAAAGCAGCCTAATACAATGAGGGTGCTCTGTGTGCCGGGGCTGACAGCTCTGCTGTGACACCAGCCCTGGGCAGGCAGCTCTGAAGGCAGCTGTTCGATCTGGGGCATGCCGCCATCCCTGCGCGTCCCCGTGGGACTGGTGCTTGGGGTGAGCAGCTCACATACTGAGCTGGGCTTAGCTGTGCTGCGCTGGCAGGGCAAGGCACTGCCAGCTCAGTGGTAAGACCACCGAGCCCAGATCAGGTAAAAAGCCCCTGTGTCTGTGATGGCTGGAGGGCTGTAAAGAGCTATTTTAGCTTATTTTAAGGCAAATGGAAGGCAGGGAGGTAATTGGAGATAGCCAACATAGTGCACAAAGGGCAAATCATGTCTTACTAACTTGACTTTCTACAAGTGACAGCATTGGTGGGCAAGGGAAGAGCAACCGATGTCATCTGCCTTGACTTGTGCAAAGCCTTTGATACAGTCCCACAGAACATCCTTGTCTCTTAGTTGGATAGACATGGATTTGATGGATGGACTGTTTGGTGGATGAGGAATTGGCTGGATGGCTGCATCCGAAGAGTTGCAGTCAACAGCTCAATGTCCAGGTGGAGACCAGTGACAAGTGGCATCTCTCAGGAGTCTGTGTTGAGACCAGTACTGTTTAATATCTTCACTGATGACATGGACAGTGAGATTGGGTGTGCCCTCAGCAAGTTTGTGGATGACACCAAGCTCAGTGGTGCAGCTGATACTCTAGAGGGAAGAGATGCCATCCAGAGAGACCTGGACAGGCTTGAGAGGTGGGCCTGCGCAAACCTCATGAAGGTCAACAAGGCCAAGTGCAAAGTGCTGCACCTGGGTCAGGGCAATCCCGAACATCAGTACAGACTGGTGTATTAATGGATTGAGAGCAGCCCTGTGGAGAAGGACTTGGAGGTACTGGTGGATGAAAAACTGAATATGAACCAGGAATGTGTGCTTGCAGCCCAGAAAGCCAACCATACGTACCCTGGGCTGCGCAACAAGCAGCGAGGCCAGCAGGGCGAGGGAGGGGATTCTCCCCTCTGCCCCGCTCTCGTGAGGCCCCACCTGGAGCACTGCATTCAGCTCTGGGCCCAGCACAAGAAGGACATGGAGCTGCTGGAGCGAGTCCAGAGGAGGGCCATGAGGATGATCAGAGGCTGGAGCACCTCTCCTGTGGAGACAGGCTGACAGCTGGGGATGTTCAGCCCAGAGAAAAGAAGGCTCTGGGGAGACCTTGTAGCGGCCTTCCAGTGCCTAAAGGGGCCTACAGGAAAGCTGGGGAGGGAGTCTTCATCAGGGAGTGCAGCAATAGGACCAGGGGTAACAGCTTTAAACTACAAGAGGGTAGGTTTAGATTAGACATTAGTTCTTCCCCATGAGGGAGGTGAGGCACTGGAGCAGGCTGCCCAGAGAAGCTGTGGGTGCCCCATCCCTGGAGGTGCTCAAGGCCAGGCTGGATGGGGCTTTGGGAACCTGGTCTGGTGGGGGGTGTCCCTGCCACGGCAGGGGTTGGAACCAGATGGGCTTTATGGTCCCTTCCAACCCAAACCATTCTTTATAAAGGCTCTGTTGTCTTTGAGATTCCTGAAGTGGGTGGGTAGGCAGAGCTGTGGGAGTGTCACGGGGAATGTCTGGAACCTCCAGTATGGGGAGGGAAAGTGGGGCCATGCTCCTGGAGCATGCCGCATCTCACAGCCCAGCCCTCTCATCCCGGGCCCTGTGCCAGCCTGGCCCCTGCCTGCTCCTGGTGTGGTGCAATGGGCAGGAACGGTTGGCAGCAGCCCTGGGGGCTACCAGCTCCCTGCCCACTCCCAGCAGGGACAGCCTGGTTCAAAACCAGGTCAGCGATGTTTTGTCTGTCAGCTGTGCTAAACCTGCTTCTCTACCAGCAAATTACCCATTTCTTCTGACAGACCACTAACGTGCTGTCAGATCTGTGCTGCTGTGGGATCAGCTGGGGAGGCAGGCTGGGCGGCACTGAGGTTTCAGCTCCAGTGCTGCTAACTGCCGGCAAATGTCCCCTGCCAGGTGACCGCCATGGGATCAGCCCAGGGACCCGTGCTAGCCTCAAGGGGGCTGCTACCCGCTGCCACCCCCAGTGTCTCCTGGAGACTGAGGGAAATGCCTGGACTGGGGTGCAAGTGTGTGGGGTCAGCCGCATCCGTGTTGCATGCTGCCTCCTGCCTGCCCACCGCCACCATCTTCGTCTGCCTCAGAGCAGCCTCCAGGCTGGAAATGGTGCTTGGGCTGCTGGAAGTGGCCAGGCGCTGAACCCTCTCTGTTGCTCTTCACTCTGCAGCATTCAACGCTGTCGCGCAAGTTCGTGGAAGTGATGTCCGAGTACAACGCCACACAGACTGACTACCGGGAGCGCTGCAAGGGCAGGATTCAGCGGCAGCTGGAGATCAGTGAGTAAAGGCAGCAGGGAGCGCAGCTGGGGACCGCATCCTGTGCCAGCTGTGCTGGGGCCAGAGCTGCCCATGCCTGCGCACAGCTCCATGTCCAAACCTGGATGCCCGCAGGCTGTGTGAGCACGCAGGAGTGGCCAGGATGTGATCCTGCTGCAGGACAAGTGGCAGTCCCTTGCATTTTGCTGTCAGAAATGTAGCGGGTAATGCTGGTGTGCCCACCAGAGCTGAGGAACCAGTGATTTCCACCTCCATTCTGCTCTAGCAGCTGACCTGGCTGGGTACCCCTGGATGTTTGGGTTTTCCTCATGTCTGGATTCATGCTTATGCCCTGCTGTAGGACGCTGCTCGCTGCACGCCCAGCGCAGCTCTGGAGCAGCCCCTCAGGGCGGTACAGGAGGGCGCAAAGTTTTGGGCTTGACCGTGTGTTCTGCTGCCGCAGGCACTGAGGCCGACTGGCAGCCTGCCCCGCACACTGCTGGGCTCTGGCAGGAGCACGTGAGGGCTGCAGGCTGTGGGGAGAGCCACCATCAGCCTGAGGGTTTTCAGCTTAATGATAGATTGTTGCTTATTTAGCTGCCCTGATTGAGAAAGGCGAATAGCAGCGCCTTGCTGGGGGCTTGGCTCCATCCAGCCTAGTGTCTGCACAAGGTGGGTGTCCTCCTGGAAGCCGTTGTCCCTCCTGGCGGTGCAGGCAGACCCACAGGAGGCATTGCAGTGCAGGGCATCTCTGCTCCAGGCACGGAGAGCATCGCTTTGCCTGCAGGGCTGGCAAGGTGTGCCTGCATCCTGCAAAGTGCAAAAACTTCCCTGAGGTTTTCTTAAATGCTACATAGAGAACGCAGAGAGCATGGAGAGAGAAATTTCTATCTTGTCTGCAGCTAATTTTGAATTCAAACAGGCTAGCGGTAATTCCTGACTCCCATGTGTATCTGTGGCATCAGTCCCTGCCCAGGTAGTAGCAGTGCTTGCCTTTCCTCTGGGTGGTTTTCATTTCAGGTGTACTGAAATAAATATAACATCAGACAAGTGAGCTCTTGAGATGTGGGCACTTGATGCTCCCAGCATTTTCCCTTGCAGCAACCCTGGCCCTGGATGGTGATGGCTCTCAGCAGCAGTGGTATCTTCTGGCCAAAGGTGGGCCCCAGGTGACACCTCTGAGGCTGTAGCCACTGTGGCACTAAGATGTCACTAAGATTTCCTTGTGTTCCAGAACACAGAGCCTATATCATTTAGGAGAAGTCTCGCCCTGCCTGCCCACAAAATCTGCTCTCTCGGTGATTATTCTGGGCAATTAGTGATACATGGTTAGCTTTAGAGAAATGTGGTCATCTCCCAACAAAGAAGAACCATAACACCACCATAATTAGGTTATTCCCCTCATATTCGCAGAGAAGAGGGAAGTCAGGGCAAGTAGATACTGAAAGACATTTTGCAAATAACTTCATTGGCAGAGGGGTGTCATGGGTTTTTGTGATCAAAATGTAGAAGTCTGAAGCACAGTCCAGGTTTTTTTCTCACAAACAAATGAGTGTTTTTTCCTTTCGAGACTCAGCCTGAATAATAAGGTAGATCTTTGAGTCAGAATGGATTCCTTGAAAGTCACCTGTGGAAATGCCCCTCATGAGCTGCAAATGCCAGTGAATCTGGATGCTAGTGGGGTATAGTAGCTTCAGTGGAAGGATAGTAGGAGACTCGACTGTGCAAATCTTTCCTGTTAAGCTTAGTCTTTATGATGTATAATAATAATGGAAATGTTTCACACTGGCTGAATGGAAGATTGATTGATGTGAGGCTCAACAAGAGCTTGATGTTTAATGTAAAGCAGGATGATGAATGTGTCTCACTGCCCCAGCTAACTGTGACTCATTTGTTAGCTAACGTCATTCTGTAGGTGATACCCAGCCACAGGGGTGTCTTATAAACATAACAGGAATTTAAGGTATTCCTCCCTTGTAAGAGGGGAGAAGATTTGAAAGGACTTAGCCAGGTCCTTAATCATCTGCAGAGAAGCTGTGAAAGAAACCTGAAAGAAACTTTCCTCTTGTTTTTCAGATTTTGGAAGGACTCTGCTGCTCTGCTTAAATTATGCAGCGCTTGTCTTTGCTTTGACTGGGCTGTCATTTAGTACCGACAGGGCACTGACAGGGCACAAGAAAAAGACTGTTCAGGGCTCACAGCGGCGCAGTTGTTGGGTGCAGAGGAGGTCTCCTAGTTAGTGACAGTGAGGAACGTGCCTTCCCTTTGGGGCAGAGCTGTAGAGCAGATGCAAGTAGAGGATGGAGTCTGCGCTGGGAAGGTGCACAATCCTTTGCAAAAGCTTGGTTCCTCTGGCCTGCAACAGCAGAAAATCTCTGTTGGCAAAAGGAAGTGACAAGCTTACTGGGGTTTTGTCAGGAGTGCTGCCTGGACAGAGAGCTGTGCTTTTCCCTGGCTGTTAGAGCCAGCACCTTCCATCTCTGCTGAACTGAGCTCATTTGGGACGTGGCGACTGCACAAAGCTCTACGAAATCTGGAGCTCTCAGTTTCCACTGATGGAAGTGCTGGGAGCTCTGATAGCAAAGTCAGTCAATCATTCAGGTTTTGAAAGTATGAGAGCAGGGACTTCTCAGCTGTTCTGGGGAGGCTTTCCAGCAGCTGGCAAGCTTCTGTCCTAACTGCATCTGCTTCTTGCTCCGGGAGTGGGATAGTCGCTCCAGCCTCTTCTCTTGGTCTGATATTTGTGACACACTTCTTCTGTATGTGCCAGCCTCACACCTCCTCTCTGTGTGGTGCTGAGATGGCAGTGCGCATGCACAGAAATACCTCTCTGCTGAAGTGCTGCTGGCTGCAGAGGAATACTTTTCCTTTCTGCTACTGGAAGTGGCATGGCTGGATGGGGCATGGTGATGGGTGAAGTTTGGGAGGGGATCTGCAGGGACATCATGAGTGAGAAAAGCTCAGGATGTGCTTGTTGCAGAGAAATGGTGATGTAGGATAACTGCCGTGGCACTTCCACAGGTGATTGTCATAGGCATGGGCAATGCCGTTTTTGACAAAGAGCAACTGGTGAACCCCCTGGGGTTCATAGTCCCCTCAGGATCTACCACTTTTCCTTGTGTAGGCACCTTGTGCATGCCAGAGGTTGTGCCTCAGTGGTCCTTGCTGTCACCTTGCCCATACAGTGTGTGCTGAGCCCAGTCTGAGCCCCGGAGTCTGATGTGGTTAAGTGAGTATCCTCTCCTCTCTCACTGCTTCTGTTCTAGTCCTAACAGTTGTCCTCATCTCCCCTACTCACTCACTCCGCTTCCAAGCACACCAAGACAGAAGATGTCATGGAAGGATTTCAGGATGCGCTGTGTCCTTGGGTTGCTGAGCGCAGGACGGATCCTTGGTGGCTGTTGTTGCTCAACCAACCATGTCTGGCTGGGCTGTGCCTCCCCCCAGTGGTGTCCCCGCAGCTGCTGCTGGGAGCTGTGCTTCCACCCATGCTTTCTGGAGCCTGAGCGTCATGGTGGCCTGTGATGGGAGGTGTCACTCCTTCGTTTCCTCCTCTCTATTTTGGCCATTATGAGGAATGACATCTTAAGTCTAATTAGGTTTTGATCCCAGAGAAATTGGATTTGAGGCTTGGAGGAGTTTTCTGTGGCAGTTGCGTAGCTTTGATGCCATGGAGGTGCTGCACAGAGACTGCTTTTTTTTTATGAACAGTTTAGTTACGTGTGGGACCGAGGATACAAAAATAAAGTATCCGTTGTTTCCAAAGGCACTGAGAGAATTAATCAGCCCTCACCCCAGTGTGCGGGACCAGGTTAATTGATGTGCAGAAGTGCAAGCTGTAAATACTTCATGAACTGCCCTAAAGCCAGGACAGCCTGGGGCTGGTCCAACCCAGATGGCTCCTCTGAGCAGCCCTGAGGGTCCCCAAAGGCCCCCGTGCTCCCCACGCATGCTGGCAGGTCAGCAGGCAGGGGCGGCTGCACACGTGGCACTGCCTGGGAGCCAGAGCAGGCTCACAGGGGATTCCGGTGGCACTTCCATCTCACAAATTACCACTCATTCATCTGCGCTACAAACGTCCCCTTAGGTCAAAATGCCTGTGCATCTCTGGAAGTTGGCGCCTGCAGCCCTCCCTGTCAGAGCAAAAGGGGTCGCAGGGCAGGGGTCCAGGTGGCAGTTTGTGACATCCCGCTCAGGCTTTTACAGCTGAATCTTGCTCCCCTCAACACCACTGCTGCCAGTGCTAGACCTGCCTGAGCTGGGGGATGGCCAAGTGGGACAGGTCAGCAGTACTTGCTGCCTCTGTATGCACAGAAGGACAGGGTAGCATTGTCTGTCCCTGCGGGATTTGTACAGATTTGTGTCTACAGAGCGCTAGGAAATTTGATCCAGACAGAGAATTCCAGCCTCCAGAGAAGGTGTCTGGTCCTCTGTGTTTCCAGCCTGAGCCCTAGTATCGTTCTGTGGGTGCTCATGCAGCCCTGCTGCTGGGGAGGAGGGATGCCGTGAGTCGGAGCACAGCTGATAGTTAATACAGCCATGGCACGTTTGAATTCTGCAGCCCAGAGGCGCCTACCTTGAAGTCTTTCCTATTTATAGAGAGTGCGATGTGCAGAACTCTGCAAACTGCTGTTGGGCGTGAGCTGTGTGACCAGTGCGAGCCGCGGTACCAGCAGCTTCCCCGTGGAGCTTCCTCAGGGCCCTGCGCACCCCGGAGGGAGCTGCTCCTGCCCCCTCCCCAGGGAGCTGTTTCATGGGGATGGTCCCTTCATCCAGGCGGCCATCGCAGGGCCACAGCCTCTGAAGTGGCCTTGAGGGGAGTTTGGTGACAAGTCCCCTTGATGGCTTCATGTCTCTGCCTGTCCCAGAGCTTCTGGTGGCCCTGGTGCACTGTGACCTGTGCACTGTCTCGTGCTATTCTCTCCTTGCCAGCTCAGGGCTGAGTTTGCTTCTCCCTCTGTTTCACAGCCCCCAGCAGGGCCCTATGCTGCTTTGTCTGCTGGCAAGTCTCAGAGGCTTTTCTCCTCAGGAAAGCTTTAATTTCTAGAGATGCCAAGTGAGAAGCAGATGTACTCTGGAGCTCTCCAGGGAGGCAGAGGACCAGTTCTCATGATTTTCCAGCAGTTTGCCAAATTTCAGGGCAGGGATTTTCTCCTGTGCTCTTCCCCCTTTATGGGCACTTTGCATTGACTCAGTACTTTTGTTCCCATTTGTGGTCGCACAGTAGTTTTGTGGTAATGTGGACAACGGATCAACCAAGCATCTGACACACATTCATCTGAGTTTCTTGCTGTTGAGGATCTGACAACAGCCTTTCCGAACCTCAGAACCTAGCCAGAAGGCTGTGGACTTGCAGGACCCCAGAGGACTTCCCTGGAAGTCTGCTAAACAGCCTTGGTGAGTGTTGTGCTGCATGGTGTGGGAAAGGTGCAGCCTCCAGGCCTTGTGCTTTGCCTTAGCATTAAAGCAAGCTCTTCCCGACCAGCTACAGCCCTTGGTCAAGCCTGCACTGCCTGGCTTCTTGTTAATCCACGCAATGTCTTATGCTCTCATCCTTCGCCTTGAATGCTTCAGGGCCTTTATCAGCCCCATGCTCTGGAACAGGGGAATGTGGCAGCAAGGAGACAGTGAGAGCTGGGGCAAGAACGCATACCCCGCATCCTGTCCTGCCTGTGCCTGCAAGATGCAGCATCTCCTGGAGCTGATCCTGCTGCTTGTCCTCCGGGCTTTCTCCAGGACTTGAATGGAACAGAGCAATGGGCCCTTGAGATGCACCATACCTGGCACACTCCTCCTTGTCACTGTGCCGGTGACTGCTCGATATTGAGCATAATCAACGTGAGGCTTAGTAAGTTTGTGCTTGTTTTCCCTTCCTGGATCCAGGGTAATTTTAGCCATGAGCAAGGAGCCAACAGCAGCCCCAGAGAGAGGAGCCAGCGTGGCTTTCTGCAAAACAGGCCTTGTCACATGAACTGATTAGTCTTTCTGGTCCAGTAAAAGGAACATATTAATTCTACCACAAGACAAGATCTGATGAAAGTCAGATGTTTTGATTAAGAAATTAGGTCCCTCGGCTCTGGTGTTGTGCACAGGACACAGGCATCTCTGCAGGCTGAGGCTGGAGTGTGCTTGGCACAAGCAGGCTCTGGCTGATCTTCTACCAAAGCTAGACAAGTGCTTGCAGAGCTTTTTTCTTCAGAGAGGTCTTGGAAGGCTTGATAACTTGCTCTAATTTATATGAATCTTCAGATATCTCTGGCTGCCAGAAATTTTCCAGTTGCCAAAACAAAAAAGCCCTTGGACTGTTCTTCGGAGTTGTGGAAGGTTTTGTTTGGAGAGAGTTTTTCTTGCAATTAAAACAGGGATGTGCTTCCCTTGTCTTGTTCTTGGGAATAATTGAGTTGTTTGTGAATTCCTAGAAAAGTGCAATGGCACTTGCACAACATGAAAAACCACCAGCAGCAGGACACGGGACTCGGCAGCACCCGCTGAGCGGGGCTGGAGCAGCAGCTCTGCTGCTGCCAGCTCTCCACACGCTGCTCCGAGCTCCTTGCCCTCCAGGGCTGTCGGCAGCAGTCATTCCCCACGTCATGCTGCCATACCCTCCACTGAGCCAAGCCAGGGGGCTGGTTCAGGCAGAAAAGGACTGGTTTTCTCCTCGCTGAGTTTTCTCCGGTGGAGCAGGTTCCTCCATCTGCCATGGTGCATGGCTGTGGGAAGGTCAGCATGGTGGAAAGGGTCTGCGGGGCTGGGAAGGGGGTGTCATAAGTTGCCCTTGGTGGGAGTGAAGCTCTGTCACTCTAAAACTTGAAATGGTGGCTGGAAACGGGCTGCAGAGCCCTTCCAGCAGCTGGGGGAGGTGGAGAGGGTGTTTCAGCTCAAGGGCACATTGGCATTACACAGCTCCTTCACACCCTTGAGCACGCAGATGGCAGTTAGGCCGTAACCTGTCGTTACTAAGGAGGGTTTACTGAGCTCACATTCGGTATAGAATGGTGTTGAACACCTGGAGATCCCCATGTACCTAGCCTTTCGCAGGCCTGGGGCTGAGGAGAGGTGGCAGCTGCTGATGGAGAGGCTCGCAGAGGTGGTGGAGCCTCTCACCAAGGCTCAGAGCTCTGCTGCAGGGGGGTGGAAGGGGATGGAAGCAGGTCAGCGGGAGTGGTGAAGGACTCTAGCAGAGTGCGGTTTCCATGGGTAATGAGAAAATGCCACAATTACATTGGGCTGAAATAGAAAAGGTTTTGCTTCTTGGATTTGCCAGCCATGGCATGGGCTAGGAGGAAGACTTGTTCCCTTGCTGCAAAGCAGCAGCTTCTCAGGGCTTTGGGGGCACTAACAGTTCTTAGTTGTCTAGATCAGCCTCACCCAGGATTTCTACTTCTACTCACGGGTCCAGCAGCTGTGCAAGATCAGGCCTGGGCCACCCAGTCCACGTCTGAGCTGTGCTGTAGATGTACCTGTCTCCAGCACTGTCTCCTAGGACTTTGGGTCTTTGTTGTAGAAGTGTCCCCAGTCCTTCTCTGGCCATGTCTCCTGGCTGGACCTCGGCCCTACACTGCAGCTTTGTCTCCAGTGCCATTTCCTGCTGTTCCTGACAGGACTCTTTGGAGCTACCTCAGCTCTGATTTCACAGCTTGCCTTGTCTGATGCTGCTGCTGGACTCTGTTATCACCACTCAGCTTGCATGGTGTGGGATTGCACCCCAGTTCATGAGGGCCCCACATGTGCTGGGGTCACTCTGGCTCCTGTCTCAGGCCCTTCCCTGGAGCAGCCCCACTCCTGCTGCTCCAGCACAGCTCCGGGGAGGCTGCCAAGGCAGGATGGCATATCGGCATTCCACAGTTCCCTGGTTTCTGAAGCTTTTGGAGTGCCTGTGACCATGTTGTC
The DNA here is from genome assembly GCA_013399475.1 of Chauna torquata. Taxonomy (NCBI): domain Eukaryota; kingdom Metazoa; phylum Chordata; class Aves; order Anseriformes; family Anhimidae; genus Chauna; species Chauna torquata. The sequence continues at coordinate 73,495 of VXAL01016786.1, forward strand.
CAGAACCTGGGGAAAAATTTCAAACCTACCCTTCGTGTAAGGGCTGTGGGTCTTGTTCTTGCTGTTCATGCAGCGAGGTGTGAGGACAAGGAATCATGCCTTCCCCAGCACCTCCTGCAGATGAGAGCTGCTGGATGGGTTCATCCCGGCTCTGCGTAGGGATGGCTTCTGCTGTGGGGCTGGGATCCCTTTCGTCTGGTTCTGGTTGCCTCTCTTCGGGGCTGCAGACCAAGCATGGAGGAGCAGATTGCTGCTCCTCACCCTCTCTGGTTCTTTGTGCTTATGTCTCACAGGTGGACCATTTCTTTGCTTTGTCATATGGTCCCTTTTCTTCCTCTTTATAAGCTTTATTGTACTTTTTTATGTTGATCTCTAAGATCTGCTGTGTTTGTGATTTTGTCTCCTTGCAGTATGCAGTCAGATTTGAAGATTTACTCCATTTGCAGCAAAGAAGTGGTGAGCTGTGGATTGCACTCCCCTCTGAGCCATTTGGCTCAAATGAGTCGTTCCTTCCAGCACCTGGTACCACTGGAGGGGAAGGGGCTCCATTTGGGGTTCCCTGAGCCTGTCAAATGCAACTCATTTGTCCCCCAAGAGGTGCAGCAGTTTCTACCGGGAGGCTTGTGGCTGGGAGACCCGGTGTCGCTGCCCCGGCATGCTGCTCGCTGAGCTCGGCAGCCCGCTCTCAGTGCATGGTTTGGGCTGCGATTCTCCGCATCTTTGTGCTCTCCCTGTTCAGTGTTTGGTCTCAGGGAGGTCTGGGTGCTCCAGTCCCCACAGAGCAGCGCAGCTTGCTGTGACCTGGACCTATATCCCAGGAGCTGTCCCGTTGTCTTGAAAGCTCGGTGTCCAGACACAGTGGCGCCAAGCTCAACCCATTTTGCTCTCTTCCCCTAAATCCTGGGCTGCCTGTTCCTAGACCACCCTAGGCGTGCCAGGAAGAGTGTCTTTTCCCATACTGTCCGTACCTTGGTTTCCCACTGCAGGAGTCAGCTGGGTGCTGTTCGCAGGCTTACTGAGCCATTCCTATCAGTTATTAAAATAAAAATCCTATTAACTTTTTAGATTATGAGATGTTAGTCACAAATAATAGAGGAATTCTTTTCTGGCTGTGGGCAATTAACTTGCAGAGAAAGTATCTCATTTCAACAAAACCAATAAAAGAGATTTCTTTTTAAAGAATTTCCATTTTTCCCTCCTTGCCATTGTTTTTTCTCTTGTTCTTTTTTATTTTCTGTCTGTCTTCCAATTGTAATTGTTTTTCAGACAGCCCAGTAAATGGCTTCTCCTCTAGTGCCGCCTGTCCATCTCGATTACATCTTGCTTTTAGAAGCTCCGTGAGCTTCAATGTGCAGCTCCTGTTCTCCCTCCTGCAACGTGTCGTCTGCTGCTTGCTGGTCTGGGTGACTTGTTGCAGGTGCTGGGGGAGTGCTGGATCCAGCCCTGCCCGATGCTCCTGGGGTGATATGGACTTGAGATGTCACCTCCCTGTCATGTCATATGCAGGCTCCCTGTACCAAGCTTGGGGCACTGTCACAGCCCTCCACTTGCTCCTTGGAGGCCTTCAGGAGAGCTGCTGAGCTCCTGTTCCCACTTTGCTGCCTTCCCTTTTGCTCACTCCTTCCTCGCCTGTGTGCCCAAGAGGAGGAAGAAATTCAGTGCAGGCAGGTCAGGGGAGTGATCCCAGCTACCCACTGCACATGTCAGAGTGTGTCCTCCAGCCTCCCAAAGCTTCAAGTCCCAGACAGTGTTTGCAAGGGACCCCAGCATGTTTCTGCATCCCGCTACCCTTCCTGTTCTTGTTGCTCTGTTTATCACATGGCCCAGAAGGCATCTGTAAAGCTCCCCCACTTTATTATCTGCCAAGTAAGGAGGCTGCACATTCCTGGCCCAGCTGTGGATGTAAACGCCATTTGTCTGGTGGGGAATCAGAGCTGATGAGCATTAGCTAATAATGAACAGTCTTTGTTCTGGAGTCTCCTGCTCACCGGATATGTGGTTGGGTTTATTCCCTGTCCCTTCCAGTAGCCTCCTGGTGCCAGGAGACAGCAAACCACCTTCACGTGGTGCTGATAACACTGCCTGGAGCTTGCCATCACCATCAATATCTGCTGATACAGCATTGTTTTTCTGAGGTGAAGCCAGAAACACACTTTTCCATTGCAGATGCTCAGAGTGCCCATGTGTGGGTTAGGGCCTCAGGAAGGAGCAGCACATGGGAGCTTCAGGTGGTCTTCTCATTTCTATGTCTCAGGACAAGAGAAAGAGACCTGAAATGAAGTGTGGAGGTGTACTTTTCTGGAGAAAGTCCTCAGGCAGGGAGACAGCATTCACTGTGCTGCTGAGCAGCATGGCTTAAAGATCCTTTTGTTCCCTCAGGAAATACTGGAAGGGAGAAATCGGGCAGAAAACTGTGTGTGTATCCAGCCCTGACAGAGCAATGAACGTAAAGTCTCCAGAGTCAGGAGTGCTTCAGGGAAGAGCCTGTTTCCATCCTGGACTATAATGCTGGAGCCAGCCCCAAATTGCCCCATCATCTCCTTGGCCATGCCGCAGGGAAGGGGGCTGGGTATGGCTGGATGAGCAGGGACTGCCGTGGTGCTCCCAGGCGCACTGACAGCCTCTTGCAGACCCACGATGAACCTCTGGATCAGGTTCACGGTTTCTGGCACTTCCCTAGTCTGAGCCACTGCTAGAAGCAGGGATCATTGTCCCGTGGGCTGTCCCTGCACTCTGCCGCATCTCCTCTGCTCCCCCATTCAGAGATGTCCTGGACTCATACCGAAGAATGTTATTGCCCCTTCCATTATTGTCCCACTAAAAGAGCCTGTGGGCTGTGTATGGAAGGGGAGCGCTGTACCGGACCCTGGGGGTTCCTTGCCTGTCCTTCTGCTGGTTTCAGATGGGCTTGAAAGCATTCACATTCTCCCTTTAGTGCTTGGGATTTGGACTCCTGGAGGGCACCGGGGACCTCCAGCCAGGAGGGGCCATGTCCATCTGCCACAGCCTCACTGCATTTGTGGGGTGTCTCTTTAGTAGGCCTGCGCTGGTCCCTTTCCCTTGCCTCTCTGTAACCATGTGGCAGTTACTGGTCTTCTCCAGGGCTGCTTCTTGGTTGAGTAAACCTCACTGGGCTGCTGTGGGTTCACTGGTGTTTGTAAGGTGCTTCATTAGCTGCTCTTGGTCGCATTATTGGGATGTCTTCTGCCTTCTCTGCAGGTGCCACCTGCTCACCCTCCCAGCTCCCAGTGGTCAGCCCTGGTAAAAGCTTGCCCACTGCGTTCGTCTTTGTTTAGCATTGCAATTTCATGGGTGCTACCTGGCTGTTAGCTTGAAGAGCATGCTGTAATTTATGCTGGAGGACTGGTGTAACCTGCAGAGTGATTAGTATCTCTCCTCTGTAGCTGTGAGGAATATGTCCAAAGGGAGTGGGAGGCAACTGTGAGTAAAGGACGAGTAAATTGCCCCCCAAAGGAGCTGTGGGACTGAAGGTACCACCATGGGGCGAGGGGTACTGCCAACAATAAGGGCTGTGTCACAGGGAGAAGGAATGAGTCTGGTTTCTCTGTTAAACAGCTGCAGGGCTAAAACTCAGGCAGCCCTGAGGGCTAAAATGCCTGCATGGGGCTGAGTGGCTGCAGCAATGTGTGCCAGGTCAGTGAGCTCTGCTGAGCTGGATGTCCTTGTGGGTTTGAACTGGCTCAGGGGTAGCCCTGCGGTCCGTCCTTGCTCTTGGATTGCTGCTCTCCATCCCTACTGGATGCTGGCTGACCAGCATGCCCTCTGCACTCTTGGGAGATGCCACAGAGCTAGCAGAGCCCTGTGGTAGGGCTGCTGGACCTGTGGCTGGGACAGGAGCTCACAACTGACCTGTGTGTGTTGCTTGCAGCTGGCAGGACCACCACCAGTGAGGAGCTAGAGGACATGCTGGAGAGTGGCAACCCGGCCATCTTCTCCTCCGGGGTAAGCACCACAGGTCAGCCCTGCTCCAAGCCTGGCATGGTTAAAAGCCAAGCTAGCCCCTGTCCCTTGAGGAGTTGTCTGGTGGATGTATCCCAGCACATGAGTGACAAGCACTGCCCATACTAGAGGGGGATGCTGCCTTAGCAGGCGCTGTGTCCTGGCTGGTGGGGCAGCTCTGGGCTGAGGCAGGGCAGAGGGAAGGCTGCTGCAAACTGCCTGGCTAGGGTGGCCAGAGGCTCTCCCTGCTCCTTGGTAGTTGGGGGATGGAGGCTGTATGGCAGCCGAGCCTTTTGCACTCTGGCACCAGCCACAACCCTAAGGAGGGTGGCCTTGCACCGAGGCCCTGCTCTGCCCAGGTCCCTGCTGTGCCCAGTAGCCGCATGGGAAGGCAGATGGTGCTGGCCTGCCACATTCCTACTGAGTCCAGCGCCAGCCTCCAAGGCCTTTGCATGGCTCCGTGGGGCCTGGCTATGGCCTTGTGCTGGTGGTGAGCTGGGTACCATGGGGCCAAACCCCAGAGCGCTGCCAGGATCTTGATCCATCTTCTCCTTTGCCCCAGAATATGCCCTTCTTTTAAGCCCTTCTCTTACTCCTGTTGGTGACCCTGGTCCCAGCAGTGAGGGACGGCATGTGGGGCACTGAAGCGGGACTGAGCGTGATGTTTACTGCCTTGTCTTCTTGCAGATCATTATGGATTCAAACATCACCAAGCAGGCACTGAATGAGATCGAGACACGGCACAGTGAGATCATCAAGCTGGAGAACAGCATCCGAGAGCTGCATGACATGTTCATGGACATGGCCATGCTGGTGGAGAGCCAGGTAGGGAGACGCCACGGCCCATGGCCCAGCTGCCAGCTCACCCGGAGGGGCTGGAGGGGAACAGGGCCGCCGGCACGCTCTGCCCAGGCACAGAAAGGGCACTGGGGCCAGTAGCTTGGGAGGGCAGCCCTGGCGCATGAAAGCACCTTCTCCATGCCGGTCTCGTGCTGAGGGGAAAAGCTGCATCTGGCCACCTGGGACCTACGCTGCTCCCAGCAGGGCTGAGCTGGGCTCTCCAGGGCCAGAGGCACCTGTCCTGCACCCCAGAGCAGGGGCTACTGTGTGCCCAGGGCAAGAGGTGCAGTGACGGCCCTGGAGGAGGGCAGTGGGTGGCTGGCACCCAGGCATGGACGTGTCCTTCTCCCCTGGAGCCTGACCAGTGCTAGGGAGCCCCGTGTGGGCTTACGTGTGAGCACTGGGACCCACCGGTGGAGCCTGGGGAGCCCCAGGCTGTGCCACTGGCCTGTGGGGCCTGGCCATTCAGCTGGGCACATGCTTCAGTGTCTCTGCTCACCCCCCTTCTTGCCTGCCATGCTGTCACGGCCCGAGGAGACGTCAGTGGCAGGTAAAGCCCCGCCTGGCCTTTGCCAGTGCTGCATGCTTGGCTCTGCATGACTCCACTCTGCATGTTTGTGGCTCTTGTGTGGCACTGGGCTGGCCTGTGGAAAATGGGTGAGGGTATCTGTGGCATGGAGGTGTTTGCCTGGCCTGCCCATGACCAGCTGGCAGACCCGGCCCTGTGTGTCTGCTCAGTTTTCCCTTGATGTCTGCAGGGCATCAGGCTGTGAGCTCCTGGGACAGGTGTCAGGAGGGTTTGGCAGTGCCATTACATTCCTCGCTGCTCCCGGGAGAAGGATCCTTGCATCTTCTGTCCCCTCTGGCTGGCCCCAGTGCATGTGGGGTGTCAGTCCATGCAGGGCCACCTCCACCTTGTTCAGAGACTCCAGGTCCTCTGTCCTGTCCCCACTGTGCCGTTACTTTAGGCTCCTTGCGCCTCTCTGCCGGTAGGATTTGTCACCATTCCTGGGAGACCTGCCTGTCACAGCCTGTCACACAGCCCCATCCTGATCCCCCACAGGGCCCACGGGTAGTGCAGCCCCCGAGGTACACACACATGGTTGGAGGCAAGGGGTGTCCCCACGGTTTCAGAGGCCACCGTGACCATCAGTGGCCCTGCCTATTACTGTGGCCTTGCCTGCAGCCAGCGCCTGTGCTGCCACCCTACAGCCCAGCAGGTCGGGGAAGTGTGGGGACAGTGACCTGAGGACACCGCGCTGTGCTGGCCCCTGCGTGGGAGGCTCTGAGCTGCTGGCACAGGGAAGGCAGGGAGCAGAGGGGTGCCGGGCTGGCAGCCGCCTGCTCTGCCCCAGGCGTGGCACCAGTGAGGAGGGGAAGCAGCAGCTTTAGGCATGGCAGCCAGGCTGGTGTATCACAAGCATGGGATAGGAGCAGTAGTGTGCCTGGTGGGGGTCAGTGCTTGGACCAGGGTGGGAGGGTAACATCCCTGGGCTTGCAAGGCTCGTCTTCCCTGGTGCTGTCAGGCATTAAGGCTGAGAAAATAGCATTGCAGAGCTGCTGACCATGACCCCCAGCTCTGCAGCCCAGATTCCCTCTGCACTGTGCAGAAGGGCACTGGGGTTCAAGCCACTGCTCGTCCCTGGAAAGCCTGTTATTCACCCAAACTGTTGGACAGTCTCCAGCAGCTGTAGGACTTGGCTGCTCCCTGTGGGCAATGAGGAGGGGGCAGAAGGGAGTAGGTGGGCTTGGGGAGGATGCCTCAGGCCATGTTCCCACATCCTGGGGGCAGAGTGGGGCAGGAGTCCCTGCAGGACCCGGTGGTCCAGACTCACCAGCCTTGTGCCAGGGGCCTTTGCTCTTGGCAGGGTGCTTGCGCCGACTCAGGCAGTCATCTGTGCATGTTTGTGGCTTTGTGAGCACATGGTGCTGCTGGTGTGGTCTTTGCGCTCCCCTGTCATTCCTCCTGCTTCTCCAGTGTGCAGCGTGGTGTCTGCAAATCTTGTGGCTGTGATGCTCACCTGAGACATATGAAGTGCGGCCACCAGGCCAGGACTGGGGAACCCCCTTGACCCTTGCATGCCTCCCTGCTGGGATGTGCACAGAGGTCCCAGCCCTCTGGGACAAAGCCTGTGGTCTGGACCCCCCCCACACCCCAGGGCACCCCGGGGTGCCCACTGCCTGTCTGCCTGCTACACGCAGGTGACAGTCCCTTTATCTCCCATGCAGGGCCACTGGGAAGGGTGACGTCTGCACGGTGCCAGGGAGCAGCAGGGAAGGAAGGAGTTCATGTCTGCGCGCATGGGCGTGTGGGCTCTGTCCCTACTCTGCAGGGTGAGATGATCGACCGCATTGAGTACAACGTGGAACACTCTGTGGACTACGTGGAGCGGGCTGTGTCTGACACCAAAAAAGCGGTGAAGTATCAAAGCAAAGCGAGACGGGTGAGTCATGGCACTGGCTGGGTCTTGTCTTCCCCTGCCCACACTGCTGACATTGTCCATGGGCCCGGTCCCAGCCTGGCACCCCTGCCTGCCTCGCTGCCTGCACAAAGGAGCGAGCAGCAAGGTGCAGCCTCATGGATGCTCAGGCACTGCTTTATTCCCCCCACACTGCTGGGCACAGCGCGGGTCCTGCTGGCGACATTGACTGAGGCAGAGCTCCATAGCATGTGCTCCCTGAGGGTTTTTCAATGAGCCATGGGCCAGGGGTGCTCCTTGGTGGGAGGAAAAGGGACAAGGTGGATCCCATGGGCCAGGCCAGCTGTGGGAGCCACATCCCTTGCAAGGTGGAGGTGGTAGAGAAAGGCATGGTACAGCTCTGACCCCAAGCACAATGCCAGCTGCCTGCCCCATTCCCCAAGTCTGGCCCTACCAGCACACTGCCACGGCCCCACAGTAGCCTGGCAGCTCCAGGGATCCAGTGGGCCACCAGCTTTGCCAGTCCAGTGCTGAAGAAGGAGTCGGGGTACTCAGCCATGCCCGAGACAGCCAGAGCCTGTCTGGCTCCCATGGTGCTGGTCAGAGCCCACCACAGACACACAGGGATGGGGCACGTTGCAGCCCCAGCTCTTGGGGCCAGTTTGCCCCTGGCACTCATGGTCTCCTCTCCCTTCTCTCTCTGCTGGTGCTGGGACACCTGAGCAGAAGAAGATCATGATCATTATCTGCTGCGTGATCCTGGGTATCGTCATTGCCTCCACCTTCGGCGGCATTTTCGGCTAGACTCGCCCCACGGGACTGTTTGTGTGTGATGGACGGAGCCGCGCGTGCCGTGGGGCCGCAGCCACGCCGGTGTGAACCACGCAGCCCCGGAGCCTCCCAGCAGCATTTCAGTTTCTAATGCATGGTTGTTTGTGACGCTGTGTGTGCGGTGCGGTGCGTCTGTGTGGAGGGAGCACCGGCCCCGGGGTGCAGGCGGGGTGCAGGGGATGGTGATGGGCGCAAGGGGGACCTTGAGGGGGGGGGGAACCCAAGCGCTCATCACTGCTCCAGCCTGGGAGGCTGGCTGGGACCAGGTGGGGACATTGGGCACTGCTGCTCCTCCTGTGCTGGGCAGTCTGTGTTAGTGACACCTGAAGATGAGACTGATGATGGGCGTTACAGGGTCCTCTGGAGTGCAGAGCCCAGTCAACCTCCCCCAGCTTTTCCCATCACCTCCATCCAGAACTCTCATGTCCGTCAGCCACATCTGTGCTTGCAAACCACTTTCCTCGGGCTGCTTCTCTCATGGGGCACAGTCCCAGGGGTGCACTCTGCCACGCCCTGCTCTCCCTGTGCCCATGCCTGGCTGTGGGGCTCCATCCCTACTGCTCTGCTGGTGGTGGAGTTGCCTGCTGCCCTGGTGCAGGTGCTTGGGGCTGGACGGGCTGCTGCTGGCCACTGGGTGCCATGTGGTGGAGGACCCTGCCCAGCCGTGCCTGATGGAGCCTGTGGGATGTGGAGCTGCGTGGGGACATCACTGATGCTTGGGGATGGGGACAGTCATGTGGGGGCTCAGTGCTGCACCCCAGTACTGGCCTGACAGGGCAAGAAGCCACAGTGGTTTAAGGCCCGCAAGTTTTACTGGCTGCTCTCTCTGCTCCAAATCCTCCTCGTTCTGTTCTCAGTTCTGGCACACAGTGGCCCTGGCTCTCACTGCCACCAGGCCTGGGCTTGGGCCGTCAGGGTCTGGGGATGGCCTTGACACCCACAGCCCCAAGTGGTGCTTGCCTGGGAGCAAGGCTGGTCCCAGCCTAGCGCCTCCACGTAGGCACCCTTGGACTGGAGGTTGGAGGCAGGAGGGCTTTCTCCTGTAACAGTCCCAGGGAGCAGCCCCTGTTGCACCCATCCCCTGAAAGCTAGGAGCAGCAGCCTTCCTCCTCCTCCTCTGTGCCTCCAGGTCCTGAGGTGGGCAGCACCTGACCCTGCTTCCATCTCTTTGCCACATCTTAGCATCTGTCTGCCACCTCCTCCTGGCATCGTGCCCTGCTCTTCCCCCAGGCCAGTGGGGAGACACCTGCACACTGTGGGTTGCTGCACAAGCACCTAGGTGCCCCATGCTGTCAGCTGTACCCACTACATGGATGCAGCCACTGTGGGCTGGCCTGAGCCTGCTGGCAGCTTGGAGGGGCCCTGCGTTGCCACTGTGCTGTTGCTTCCATGCTGCTGCCTCAGGCCAGTGGCAGGGCTCTGCCCATGTATTCCTCGGGAGACCCCAGTGCTCTGACTGGCCCATGAGGTGCCAAAGCACCATGGAGGAGCTCCAGCAGGGTAGGTGCTGGTGCCACGCTTGCAGCCATGCACTGGGGTGGAGGCTGGACTTGAGCCCAGATGCTGGCAACAGAAAAGGGGCACTCAGTGGCAGTGAGTACTCCAGTGGCAGGCAGTGTGCTGTGTCCCTGCTCCAACCAGACCCAGCTGAGTGCACCCAGCCTCCATGGTCCCTGAGGGCTAAGGAGTGCAAGCTGGGGTGGGTGGGAGGGCAAGGGCAGAGCCGAGCCCTGCTCCCACCCCACGCTACTCCATCCTCTCCGGCTGCCGTAGCACTGGCCTTGTGCAGTGTGCCCACAGGTGTAGGGTGCAGGGCAGCACGCTGTGGCCAGGACACAGCCCTGCTTTCCCTTAGCGCAGCCCTCCCTGCCACTGTTACCAAAGGTCCCACAACATGGCCCCTGCTTGCATTTGGCCGCTTGCTGGGGAGTGCATCCAGCCTGGTCCCCTGTCCTGCCCAGCCCAAGCCCAGAGCAGCTGTGGCCATGAGAACATCCAAGACCAGAGCCCCCTTCTTTCACAGTCCTGTGACATCTAATGTGAGCTACAGCACTGGAGCCTGTGTGCGCGCAAGGGCTCGGTGCACTGGGACCCCTGCAAGCAGGAGCAGGCTGGCTCCAAGGCAGAAGGCAGGCACTGGCATATTCCTTGCTCTGTGGGCATGCCTGGCTACAGGAGACAGAGCTGGAGGTGATGCATGATGCCTGCTGCTTCTGCTCCAGTGCAGGTGCCTGCCACTGCAGCCTGCACTCTGCTGTGCTGAGCCAGCGAGAATGCTGGGACCCCTCCCTCTGGGAAGCAATAACACTCCTGCTGGTAGGGCTGCTCCTAGGCAGGCAGGCAAGAAAGGTCATCTCAGGCTCTCTCACCCTGCGGCAATGCCCACTGCTAGCACAAGGGGACATTTTTTTTCTTCCAGGAAGTGGTTTCTGTGGCACAGGCTCACACAACATCAGGGCTGTGGCCCACCCCCGTCAAGGCACGAGGCCAAGAACAGCCCCGGGAGGGGATTCATACACTTGCTCCTTCCTTGTCAGTACCACCACTGCCAGCAGCAGGAGCCAGCCAGTGCCATGATTCTGCCACTGGCACTTTGCTGTGATCTTGCAGGCAGTGGTGGCTACAGGCTCTGACATGAGGGAGGCAGAGGAGCATGCTGCCATTGCTGTCTGCAGGCCGTCTCACACTGTCCTTGCTGTGAGGGGAGGGTGTTTTGGTGCAATAATTACCCCTGCACTACAGGAAGCCCCATTCAGTTCCTTTTTACCTGCCTGTCATTGCATGTACAGACCAAATCATCAACAGCGTGGTTGTGCTTTGGGGAAACATTTCATTTTTTCTTTCTAGCCCCCAACCTCAGACCACTTGTCCTCTGGGTTACAACACCTCTGTTCCAAGTGCCACCTGCCCTCCCAGCGCTGGGAGCATGTCGATGCAGTATTCTACGAGCAGTGTGGGGCACGCACAGCTTGCACTTGAACTGGGGATTTTTTTTTTTAGGGTTTTTTTTGTTTGTTTGTTTGTTTTTTTAAGTAAGTAATGTACTTGAAGGCTTTCCAAGCCCCCTGTGGAGTTGTACTGTTGCTGTACTGTGAGCTAAGTGTCCTTGTTTTCTATGTGGATCTTGACCCTGGCTTGCTCTGTCTCACTGGGCTGGATGACAATGTATTGTTGCCTCTTTTCTCCTTCACCCTTTCCCTCCCTGCTAGCCTCCCTTTCTTCTCCCAAAGCTTTGGGTGCAAAACAGCTTCCCATTTTGTGGAATTTTTATGTAGAATAAACATTTGTAACTGTAAAGCTTTGGCTGGCACCTCTGTTTAAGGGGAAGGGAGGAAGTGACAGAGCAAGGGCTGGGGTGTGGAGATTCCAGCACCCCTGGAGCATTAACACATACAGAGTGGGCCTGATGTGAAGTGCACACAGGAAATCACGACAGGAAACCTCAGATAACACTTCTGCCCTTCTGCCTGGAGAAAGGTTTGCCCTTATGCGACACACACCTTTATACTGCCTGGCTACCTGCCGCAAACGGAGGGGAAGCTGGCAGGGAACTACGTGCTCTATTTCCCACCTCAGTGCTCTCCTGCACTGAGGACACAACACAGGAGACGGCAACACTTCTGACTTGTTGAGTGTTTAGTGAAGAGGCTGGACATAATGGCATGGCAGACATAAAGTGGATAGAACACTGTGCCACTCTGCCTTCATCAGGAAAACAGGGCTGGAAGCTTTGCAGTTAGCAGTTTGGTTGCACCTGAGCCAGTCTACACCTGCAAGAGCCACAGTGCCCCGTCCCAACAAGTCCCAAGCCTGGGGTGCTCATCTGTGCCATCCACAGGAGGCTCACTGGAGAGGCCAACATACCATCTTACATGTCAGCAATGTCCACAGCAATTCAGAAGTGAGGGCGGCGCTTTCGACCTGTGTATTTTGTGTCTGCTCGCACCTCCCTGTGGAGAAAAGCAGAGAGCAACTCAGTGCAATCCACAGGCCACTCTGGGAGGGGAAGGGAAAATAGTCCATGGCAGGAGTTTGAATGGGTGACAGCAAGCCAGCCCAGCACAGTCAGCCTCAGCTGAGGCAGGACCCAGCTAAACTTACTTGCCCTGTCGTCGCCTGCGCTCTTTCTTCTCAAGAATCCAGTCCCGGCTTTTCTTCACAGACTTGCCCTTGGCATTTCTGAACCGTGTCCTACAGAGACAGCAGACAGCAGCTGGGGAGGAACACTTTTGTACCCTGGAAGATTTCTGCCCAGACCTGGGCATGCCCTCTGCCTCATAAAAACAGACCCCCCGCCCCTCAGGGATGAGAGGCTCAGGAGCACTGAGGGCAAGGCCACAGGTCCAGCTTCAGACACACAGGGGGGAGGAAGGTTGCCACAAGCCCCGGCTTTGAGCCAAGGGACAGCTACCCTGGCTGCAGCAGGCCAGCACTCCCCTGTACCACATCTGACACACCAGCGGCATATGCTGGGCTCTGGGATCTCACGGGAATACAGGCTCAAGCAGAGACATCTTCCCCTTGTCTGCTTTGTTCAGAGTAGACCAGACAAATCCCAGCAAGTTGCCAGTTCTGCTACTGCCTTCCGAGATGAGGTACCCCCCCCAGATTAAGTAAGCAGAGCACAGCAGTGTAAGAGGCAGGAAAACATGGCATCCACCAGCTCCTGGCAGCCACGACGACTTTCCTCTGGTTTTTGTTCTCTGTCTCTCCCACTGGCTGCAAGGGGGGCTCCTCCCTGCACCACTACCATGGGAGGAGACCTGGCCAGCAGGAGAAACTACCCAGGCCACAGCTATGCACAGTCTGACAGCAAAGAATTTGACAGAGGAATGAAAGGAACACCAGGCTTCAGGCACAGCAGCCTGCCTCCCTACCAAAAAAAGCAATGCTTGGTGTAACCAGCACTGTAAACACCTTCCCTTCCACCACCACTCGCCTATGCTACAGCACTGAGCTGAAGAGCTGAGTGCTGGGCAGAAAGTGCACCTCAAACTGAATGCTCAGCTGCAGTTCCAGGGTAAGCATCAACGACAGCTCCCCGATACCACAGCAAAGCTCTTTAGTCAAACCAACCTGTTCCACTCCTTGTGTCTGGGGCCCTTCGGTAAGATCAAGCAGTGCCCATCTTGACTGCCAAGGGTCCTCCCAGTGCCCCCAGTCCCTTCCCTCCAGCCACTTCACGCATGGCAGCACTGTGGTCCTCAGCCAGCAAAACCGAGCACTTAACACCCCGACACTTGGGGATGACTTGAAGCTTCACCCCACACACAATACCTCTCATTGGTGAACTTTGCCTGGTGTATCTCTTCATCAGCACACTCAGTACCAAGGCCCTGAAAAAGCAAAATCAGTAACTTTAGTCTGGAGCAGAGAGAACTAAGAGTCACTGCCACCTAAATTAAGGGGAACACAGAGCTCTGCAAGGCAAGGGACTAGGGCAGGAGTAAACTGATCTCCCAGAAATTGTGGCACAGAAACCAGAGAGAGAACAAAAACACATAAGAAGCAAGCCACATCTGCACATGTAGTAGTGTCTGGTGTGACTCCTGCTTGCCCACAGCTCTTCCACATCACCCAGCAGCCAGGAAGGCATTTCTGCTGCTTGGTGGAGTTCCTCACCTTTGGTAACGTGCCAGATGCCCCAACAAAGAGACAGAGGAAGAACCTGAAGGAAAAGAATGAGGAACATGAAGCTGGGATTCAACATGCAATTCCCAGTCCTCAAGCAAGACTGGGATCTTTTATAATAGAGTCAGATCTAAGCTGTCATCTCTGCCCAGGACTTTATCATGGGAGCGAGAAAAACAGCTCATAAAAATCACTGCTAAGGCTATGCCTCACCCCACGCACGCCCATACACAGAGACACAGGACTCACTTCTTAGCTTTGGTGCTGTTGGGGTAATCTACTACCATTCCCCCAGTAAAGCCAGCTCTCATGGCTTGGGCTGTGATGAGCTCCAGCTGGAAAAAGAAGCATGTTCAAAAGTCATTTAGCAGTCACCCACCAGCAATGCCTGAGAGACCTCTGGGCTCAGCCACACCTAACTGTGCGTACCCAAGTTGGGTCAACCCTGTATCTGCTAAACCCTGCACCAAGCCCCTCACCCCTGCGGTACCATCCAGACACCAGTCTGCAGTATTTATTTGGTTCTCCCTGCTCCTCCACCTCTCCTGGGTTCACTGGAGCAGGCAGACTCTCTAGGAGAGGGATATGGGGCTGGATTTTACAGCCTTGGGCAATTACAGTACAGTGCTGATGAGTACAGCCCAGTCTTCAAACACAGTCACACAGGAAAATCCAGCGCAACAGATTTAGATCCTGTCCTGCCAATTTCTTTGATTCTAAGGTTCAACCCAGGACTAACTGTGAAACAGCAGAAATTGTGTAGGGCAGTCTCCTTATTGTTATTTTGCTTTTTTTTTCCTCCTAGCTCTTGCAGGGCTTTATGGAAGGCAGTAAGGACAGAGACACAGACTCGATGTGGGGAAACGCGATGCATTCAGAGCCTCAAACAACACCCAGCTTCTCTGCCTGTCCCTCTTCCCCACTGAGTGATATCCTGTACCTGTTCTGGGTTCTCAGGGTACAGCTGCAGGACAGCTCGGGATCCTCGGGCCTATGGGAAATAAAATCAGTCACAAGCCTGTCTTAGAGCAGCCTTCTCCTCTAGTCACTCAGTCCCTAGCCCCCACCTCCCAAAGCCTGCTGGAGAACTCTCCCAGGAAAGCTACTCAGACTGCAGAGCCAGTGTCTCCACAGCACAACAAGGCATGGGGCCAATAGCAGGGATTACAGAAGCACAGGGCACCAGGCAGACTGGAAAGCAGACGGGAAATAGGTGCTCCTGCTAGTCCTACATTTCAGTAGCATTTACTTAAAAAGTCTTGCACCAGTGAGAACAGAAAAATAGGCAGAGGCCTGACTGGGAGAGCATGACACTTACCAAGGCAGTATAAAGAGTTGAGAAGAATCGATAAAGGCGTTTTGGAGGACTATGCAACTTCTTATCAGCATTACAAAGCCACTGCACTGCGGAAATACTGAGAAAGAAAGCAAGATTCCCAGAACACTGAGCCACTGTTCTTTAGCAGAGCCCATCACCTCCTTTTGAGCTTCCTTTCAGCACTAAGCATGTACTAGGCTTCAAGGAAACTAATTCATTTTCTCCATATAACCCTGCCTTCTGCTTTACAGTAAAGATGCTACAGGAATCCCTCTGGAGACTCACTAAGTCATGCCACAACCCAACATGGCACAGCAGTTGTTCAAGCACAGCAGTTATTCAAGCACAGCAGAAATACCAGACATCTCCTCTAGGCCAGGGGCTCACACAATTCAGTGCTTGGTTGTGGCCCTTGCACAGGCCACAAACAGCCATTCAGGTTTTGCCAATGAGCAATCCCAAACAGAGCATTCAGACCGGTAATAGTCAGTCCCTGCTCCTTTCCAGTACCTTTATGAGGTATTCTCTAAGAAAAGCGCTTCTTTCCCCTTCATCCCAAAACCAATCATCAAACCTTTGCGCATCTATGAGGTCAGTCCCTCGATCAACGGCACAGGAATACTTTTGGTTTTCCACCTAGGCGCACATCTCAACCCTCCCGACAATATCCCCAACTTTATTTATTTCAATACTCTTCCTAGGTCACTACCACAAAAACAGACAAGCATCTCTTGGGAAACAGCTGCTTCTACAATCTAGAATCTCAGCAGCTTATCCCAGAGAGCTGGAGTCCCATGTGACTTGATTCGCATGGAGCGAATGGAGTGACCGATAAGGACAGTCACACTCATCTGTTATGCAGCATATACAAACTGTGTACACTGTACAAGATACGCAGTTATGCAGAGTATCAAGAAAATTCAGCTAGGTACAAACTCACCTGATACAACCATCAAACATGCCAGGCCTGAAGGGAATGCCATGACCCACATCTGCAAGGAGAAGGTCTCCTTCCACCTCCCTTTCCACAGCCACATCTGTGCAGAATGGAGGACAGCTTGGGGTACCAGCTCACGCCTTCAGCGATCACCTCTGACGCGAGGTGAGAGCTGCAGGGGAGGAGGGCCCACTCACCCAGCATGGCAGGGCTGATGTCCATGCCAATCCAGTAGTGCCCCTCTTCGGAGATATAATCCCCGCTCAGCCCAGAGCCGCAGCTGAAAGGAGAAAAGGGTGGCGGCATAGAAATCACAGAGATCCGGCCTTGCCGGATGGTGCTCCGGGGCAGCCACCACACAACAGCAGCCCGTCCCTCGCCGTTAGCCCGTAGCACCAGGGACGCGGGGCCCGGGTGCCCGCCCCGGCGCCGCGGAATGCCGAAGCCCCGCAGGCCCGGGTGCCGCGCCACGCCGCCGGGCCCCGCTCACCCCACGTCCAGCAGGAGGCACGGCCGGTCCTCGGGCAGCCCCAGCA
>VXAL01016786.1:90546-100902 GCA_013399475.1 Chauna torquata
CCCGCCCCCGCGCCGCCGCCCGCCCGCGCCGCTGCCGCTGCCCGCCGCGGGCCCATCCCGCCGCCCTTCGACTTTGACGCCTTCTACCGCGCGCACTACGGCGAGCAGCTGGAGCGGGAGCGGGTGCTGCGGGCGCGGCGGGAGCAGCTGCGCCTCCGCCGGGAGGAGGTCGCGGCCCAAGGCCGCTTCCGGCTCCTCTCTGAACTCTCGGTTGGGCTCATCTTCTTCCTGGGCTTTGCCCTGCTCTACGGCCTCAAGTAACGGTGGGCACCGACCCAGCTCCGCCGCTGTGGCAGGACAACAGAGCTCACCAGCAGGCCTGGCCCCTGGCTGGCAGGCCTCCCCTGCACCCACTTGGCTGGCAGGCACTATGCACGGGCTCAGCTCCTCAGGCTGCAACACGTCCCTTCTGCCAGTGTGATCTTCAGAGACAGCGCGTGACCAGCAGGCGCTATGTGTGGGCTCGGCTCCTTGGGCTGTGGCATGTCCCCTTTGGCAGTGTGACCTTCAGAGGCAGTGTATGGCCACAGCACATACGCTGAGATGTGTTATCTCTGTGAGTGTGACCTGCAGACAGTGTATGGCCACTGGGTACCACGTGTGGGCCGTGCTCCACAGGCTGCGTGCAATGTGCCCCTTCTGCCAGTATGACCTGCAGATATGGTGCCCAATGGGTTCGTGGACTCTGATTTGTGAACTCGGACATGTCCCTTCCATCGGCGCTGCTCTTTGACCCTGCTGGGAGCCACGTGTCTGTTCTCCTGAGCCGCAGTGGAGATTAAATGATTGTCAATGGTGTTTGTGTACTATGCGTGTTCATAGGGGATGCTGATGCTGAGTAATGACTCCCTGTGGTTTTCCGTTAATCTGAAACTAGCCACATCTGTGCTTTCACACTTGTTACTACATATTTGGGGCATTTTAGGAGCATTGGTCTCCAGACTGCATCATTGTCTTTGTATGTCCCTGTTCAGGGCTTTGCCTTGCTCTGTGGCGAGTACGAAGGTCTTGGCTTCAGCAGCCTGGAAGACTGAAAGCTGGGCCTGTGGCAGCCCATGTCCTCGTCAGCACGTGACATTGTCTGGAGATGCTGCCCAAAACACTTCGGTATTCAGAACAGCTTGTCCTGCGTAGGACAAGCTTGCTAGGAACTTTGCACGAGACCATCTTGCACAGGCCTTTATGGCAGGGAGCAGTACACTTCTGGGCACTGAGTGGCATTATTTATGTTTTACATGTGTCTAAGCATCATTTGCACGTAAGAGCATTTGCCTATTTAAGTACTGAAATGTTTTAGGAACTAAAGGTGGTCTCCAAGAGCTTCTTTGTTTCCTTGGGTGAAGGTTTCACCTGTGCTACGTGGTACTACTTGAAGAGAGTGAAGATTGGTATAACATGATATTGCAACACCTACCATGCCAAAGACATCATCTGCGTTGCTTTTCACTGTGTTTGCTGGGCTTGGCTATGCCTTCCGCGCAGAAGCCGAGCCCTCCCCTCTCACTGCAATGACCCTGGGTTATATTTTCTCCCAATACAAACTTTTGAAAGGCAAATGCCTCATGTTTTCCAGCTGTGGAGTTCTGTGAAACTGAACTGAGCCTGAGGCAGTAGCATGGCAGAGTGTAATGTGTATGGTACAGGGTATATGCTGCTATAGGAGAGTTTTCTGCCTCTTCTGGAAAGAATTGTACTACTTCCAGCTGTAGGCTCTTGAGACTGCTGTGTGTTTGGAGAAAATTCAGCCTGGGGGCACAAAGAGGGCTTTCCAGGATCCTCTTTGGTTGTCACTCCATCCCTCTGTGTGGGATTATAGTCCTGAAATGTCAGCATGTGAAGAGCAGAGGGAGCCTGGTGTTCAAGGGCATTGGTTATGGAGTGAAAGTCTCTAGAGCTGTGGCTCGGTGCCAACACACTGATGTACTTTTGTGCTGTAAGCCAAGTCTCTTAAAAGACCAGAGGCTGTTTTCCCAGGCAGAGTTTGGCCAGTAATGTTCTCTCGCAGGCTGGAAGAGCTTGGTGCAGCCATGGGAAGCAGTGAGTACTGTACGGGAGCACCTCTCTAGTTTCTGATATTGTGGCTTGCAGGTTTTTAAGGCAGCCCTGCCAAACACAAGTTGTCTTCTGGGTTGATTTTTCTGTATGTACTGCTGAGGCCCATGGCTGTGGGCTGTTAGTGCAAGCAGGCCCCATATCCAGCCGTGAACCAGCTTCCAGGCACGGAGTGGGTAGGGTGCAGTGCAGTATGGAACAGGAGGAACTGAGGTTAGCTGGTGTGCTCCCTGCGTTGCTCCAATCCCTAACACTGGGATAGGGAAGCACTCCTGTAAGCCAGCTGGCTCTCCTGCTCCGTGCACAGTGCTTGTGCCTGAAATCGGGGGTGAAGTACCCAGGCACCAAAGCTGAGCTAATCTATGTGCCTTATAGTAGGTGGTTTGGGCAGTTCATGTTGCTGGTTCTTCCTGTTCTTCCTCAGGTCTCCGTGATGTATATTGAGCATTAAAATTATCCATCAATAAACCGGTGACAAAATGACATGTCTTTCTTTTGATGGGCTTAAGTGGTAAATATTCCTTGTATTTGCAGGAAGATGGAGGGTGGGGGACAGGCTGGTGTTTCACTCAGTGATTACAACTGGGGAAGATGGTGTGTGTGCGGGGAGGTGTCTTGTTTACCCTGAGGCCCTGTTGGGGAGGATGAACGGGCTGCTTGCAGTCAGCGGGAGGTGGGTGGGATGGCCTCCTTGGGCCACTGCAGACTTCACTCCTGCTGCTGCAGAGCCATTCAGTGCCACCTCTGACACACCTGGGCTTCTCTGCACTTGTGAAATATCCTCTGGGCTCACTGCTTGCTCAGGGGCACAAAGCGAGCAAATGCTACATTTGGCTTTGCTGCTGAGTTTGGTCAGAGAAGGGGAAGCATGGCATGCAGAGTATGGAGGGATCCTTTGGGGCATCCAGTCTGTCACTTTTGGGGTGTTACAGTGTCTGGTTGTAACAGGAGTACATGCTATAAGACAAACTGGCGAAACCATAAACAAACTTAGGCCAGCCCCCAGAGTTGATAAACAACAAGAAAGACGTTAAGCAAAACAACCTTGAGAGCAAATAAATCAACATTGTGAACAAATAAACATCGTGACCAGCAATATTAAATGAATACAATGCTTATAATGAATTTGTTTTAACATGCTCTGGTCAGATCTGTTGTTATCCCAACCCTTTGTGCCCCACATTGGGCGCCAAAAGGACTGTTGCGGTTTAACCCAACAGGCAGCTGAGCACCACACAGCCGTTCACTCACTTCCCTCCTCACCCCCACAATGGGCTGGGGGAGAAAATTGAAAGTGCAAGAACTCATGGGATGAGATAAGAACAGTTTAATAAGAAAAAAAGAAAAAAAAAGAGAAACAACCAGCAAAAAGAATATACAAAATAAGTGGTGCACAACACAATTGCTCGCCACCCACTGACCGATGCCCAGCCAGACCCCAAGCAGCAGTGTCCCCCCCCCGGCCAATTCCACCAGCTTTATTGTTCAGCATGATGCCATATGGTATGGGATATCCCTTTGGCCAGCTTGGGTCATCTGTCCTGGCTGTGTCCCCTCCCAACTCCTTGTGCAACTCCCAGCCTCCTTGCTGGCAGGGCAGCACAAGAAGCTGAAAAGGCCTTGATTAGTGTAGACTGCTCAGCAACAACTAAAACATCACTGTGTTATCAGCATTATTCTCATCATAAATCCAAAACACAGCACCATACCAGCTACTAGGAAGAAAATTAACTCTATCCCAGCCAAAACCAGGACACTGGTCTCTCCAGATTATCATCTCCATGCTGGTTGGGCCCAAGTGCTCTGCTGTTCCAGGACGAATTTCAGGAGATCAGGCACATAGTGGCTGGAGGTAGTCCAGAGTCACAGATCAACCACTACCCTCCCCAGCACACAAGGTTTTTACCCCTTCATCAACTTGTGTCAATACTGTTATCAAGTTTAATATTTCTCCGCTTTCCCTACTTGTTTCCCTGATAGAGAGCTGTCAGGAGCAGCTGGATTTCCTTTAGCCAGGTGAGCACAGTCCTTGTGGGGTACCTGTGTCATGAGTGCCAGAGGAAATCCAGCAGGATCTAACTGTGACAGCAGTGGTGTAATGGCAGAGGATAGTGTGAGTTGTACAAGGCCACCAGGATCATATGCTCAATATGGAAAAGGGGAGGAAATAGGACAAAAGCAGGGCTTAGCTGTTGCTACACTAAGTCAAATGAAAGCTCCAGGCAAACTGGAACAAGTCTGGATGAAGCCTACCACAACCTGAGGCCTTGCAAGGTCAGGGCATAGCCCAGAGAGCTGCAGGCTCGGTGAGCAGAGTCCTGAGCAGCACTGAGGGGACAACGCCTGGAACAACCCCAGCCCTCACCTGCCCTGGGGTTACTGAGCAGAGCTCTGCCTCCCAGCCCTGCTGCTGCTGGGCCCCGCTGAAAGTTCCGGTGGAAGGGCTGCATGGTTGGCAGCACCCGCGGATGTGTGGATGGGTGGGCCAGCTCCCCCCCCCCCCAGTCAACAGCATCCCCTGCAGCGACTGCTCTGTTAATAGAGTTCCCTATTAACAGCCCTGCTGCCAGCTTGGCACCTGCTGCACAGGGAGGCCCAGCTGGGGCACTGTGCCATGGCACCACTGCTTGCTGACCAGTCCCATCCCAGGGTTTTTTTTATTCCCCAGCAGAGTGGGGCTGTGACTTGAAGGGTCTCTGGGAGGCTGACCGCTCTGGGGCACCCCTTCTCTGCCTGGTGTCCTGTCCCTCCCAGGCTGGGGCTGCTGCTCACCCACTTGGCCTCCAAAAAACCAGGGCTGAGGGGCTGGGAAGGCCACGCAGCCGTCAGGGCCTGCCCTCAGACCGCCTCTCCCCAGTTCAGCTGCACAGCAGCTGGCAGAGGGGCTGAGCTGAGGGGCCCAGCGCAGAAATGAACGTGGGTGTGCAGTTGGTGGCAGCGCTTTCCTCCTCCCTGGGGTGAGCAGGGGAACATGCCCCCCACTCCCCCCAAACAGGCCTTGCGGTGGCCCCGTGGCACACATATGCCTGCAGGAGAGCTGCTGCGCAGTAAGGAGGGGCACAGAGGGATTGCCCTCCCCGGCGGGCACCCTGCTGCTGGCAGCTCCTGCCTGTTACCGATGCTCCCATCCCATGGCTCTATGCTGGACTTTGTCCTCAACCCAAGTCTGCTTGATTGAGGGGGCTGGAGCTGCCGGTATGGCAAGGCGCTGCCTGCGCACCCTGGGAGCCAGGAGGCAGACAGCCGGTGGTGCCATGCTCCCCAGAGGCGCGCGGTGCACTAATTGCACATGTGCTCCCTGTCAGGACCGCTGCCCTGGCCCCAGGCTGGACAGGACCAGCTCCAGGTCTGGGGCCTGGGAGAACCTCCCCAGGGCAGGGAATCACCTTGCACCACAGCCTCCCAGAGGACAGAGGACCTTGGCTGAAGAAGGGTAGTGGCCAGCCCTGCAGGACCATGGGGCTGCTATTTTGTCCCACTGCCACCTGAGCTGGGCAGGTGCCTAGGGCTCCCACAGACAGAAAGCCAGCCAGGGCCACTGCAGTCCTGCAAAGGCTCCTGACTCACTATGGTTTTGGACTGTTACCTTTAATAAGGTAGAGATACACTCTCCCTCCTTGGGCTTGGGAGACACAGCTGCTCACCTTGAGGATTCACACTCATGAGGCCAGATTTGGCCCTTGCTGTGACTCGGTACCTGCTTGGGGCCAGGGCAGGTCGTCTTTGCACTGCTGATAAACCCATGCAGCACTGCCTGGGAGTACCCAGCCCAGGGAGCCATGCAAGGCAGGGACCAAGTAGAGAGACCTACCAGTTGTGCCTGGCTGGTTTTTGGATGGCTTGGCTCCTTGTAGATGGTCACATGTGCCCAGTGCTGCTCCTGGTCCCGTCTTGCAGGGAACTGACACAGCTCATCAGCATTGCTGACATTCGGCCCAAACAGGTACCTGCCCCTGGGTTCCAGCATTCTCTGTCCTCGTACTGTTACCTTGGGGGTGCTTTCCTCCTGAGCCAAGTGCTGCGATGGCCTTCCTCTTCCAGGTGGGCATCCAGATCTCTAAGGAGAAGCCTTGTGTTTGCCCACCAGCACCCCTTGCATGTGCATACTCAAAGCCCTCATAGCTCAATGCACAGGTCACTTGGGCCCGTGTTCCCTATGCTGCTCCCACAGCTCCCAGTCATCTCACGCAGCCTCCAGTGCAGCTCTGGGGGTAGCCTGGACTGCCTGAGGGGCTCCAGGACACTGTGCATCCCAGCCCCCTCAAGACATAGCCCTGAGATGGTCCCATGTGGAGCTTGCTCCAGGAGAGTACTTGGCCAGTGGCCACAGTGAGGGGCACGAAGCAAAGACCAAAATTACCGTCTAAAAGATGCTGGTTTGGGACAACAGGGTCCTCCTGGATTGGTTGCAGGCATCTTCCTTTCCTGTGCCATGGGTGGTGCTGCAACAGACCTGGGCACCCAGCAACCTGCCCTGCTTGAGGCATCCACAAGGTTCTTTCCCTTCTCTGGGAGCTGGGCGTGGGGACACGATGCTTCAGTGGCCGTGGGCCCTGCTGTGGCTGCATGAGGTGCAAATAATGAGTCTTTGGTGAAAGCACCAGTGCAAACCCTACAGTGAGGGATGTGAGGGTCATAGCCAGGGCCCTCGGACCCTGTGTCCTGCACAGGTCACCCTGGCCAGACCCTGGGCACTGGCCTCAGGGCGCTGGGATGGAGGAACAGCAACCTCTTAAGATCTGTAGCATGAACCTCCTTTCCAGTAAAGCTGAGGGTTAAACTGGCCTCCCAGATGCTCCTGCTCGGTCCCCTTATTTCCCTGGTCACGTTAAGCACCGTGGGGCTGGCACAGGAACCCAGCCAAGCTCAGGTGCCAGGGTTGCCATCCTGCTGGTCCTTCCTCCCGCCAGGCTGGTGTGTGGCAAGCCAGAGCCTGACGAGCAGTCAACCATGTCCTGGCACCATTTGTTGAAGGGCTGAGCACAAACTGAGCCTGGTGGGGCCCAGGAAAGCAGGGGGTGCTCTGCAAAATAACAAATATTCCAACAACCATAGCCTCCTGGCCTGCCAACAAAGCCACAGAATTCATCTCAGTGGCTGGTTCCTGGTTTATCCTAGGAACCCACAAGTCAGGGTCGGAATTAGGAGCATGGTGGGTACCCTGCGTGAGGAGAGAAGTAGTGCCCATCTCCTCCCTGGGTGCAGGAACACTCATGGGACTCTGCAAGCTGAGTGGTAGAAGGGGTGATCAAGCACTGCCAGCCAACTGTCCATACTTTGGGGAGCTTTGTAGCCAGAGCCTGGGCCCCATGCTGGTTTGGATGATTCTAAGCTGTTCGCACAATAGGGCCAAGCTGGAGGGTGGACAAGAAGGT
The DNA here is from genome assembly GCA_013399475.1 of Chauna torquata. Lineage (NCBI taxonomy): Eukaryota > Metazoa > Chordata > Aves > Anseriformes > Anhimidae > Chauna > Chauna torquata. Next base: position 97,974 of record VXAL01016786.1, read on the forward strand.
AAGAAAAACAACAACAACAACCAACCAACCAAACAAAAAGAACCCAAGAAAACAGCTGCAACCAGACAGGGGCTGAAAGCATGAGAAGAGCCTGAAAACAAATCAAAGGCTAGAAACAGCATCAGCATAAGAGACACCCCAGAACAGGGAGCAAGTACCCCAGGGTGCCCAGGGCAGCAGCTGGAGGACACAGGGCTATCCTGCCTCCTCCCAGCTTTGTCTCACCATCCATTGCGAGAGATTAAGGAAAGCCAAAGAGGAGTCTGGACTGAACCTGTGAGCTGAGGCCTTCTGCTACCTTTTCCAGTGGTAGCTGAAGCCAGGGCTAGTGCAAGAGGGTGGATGGGCAGCAGGTACTAAAACAGGGCTGCCCCCAGGCTGGTGAGACCATCTGCGGCAGAGCCACAAGCAAGCCAGGCTGCCGGTGGGGTATAACCCCCAAGGGAGTGAGGGGGGTGGCTACTGCCACGAGGTTCCTCTGGTTACCACAAGCCTTCACCATACACAGGGCTGAACTGGTGGGAGACAGCCCTTGGCACCTGCCTGGGGGGACAACCACGCTCCCTGCGCCCACCTTGTGGAGGCCCTCACCATTCACGGGGTGCCAATGGACTGGGCAAAGAGCATGGGCAATGCCTGGGGTCTCCCCAGGCCAGGGGACCCTCCTTCACTGCCAGTCACCTCTAAGCCTGGTGAGTGTTCCCCCCCAGCCACCTCCTCCCCACCCACCCTGTGCCTCTGGTCACAGCCAGGCCAATGGGGGAACATGGAGTGCAGAAAAGAGCCTTTATTTAGAAAGCACATGGCGCTCAGAGCTCCTGGGCCCTCTTCCCTGCTGCCTCCCAGCCACCTGGGCCCCTGATGCTCCTAACGACCCTCACCCCCATCTCCCATCGATGTTCCCCTTGCTGTGGATGCAGAGACCTCTTCCCCCCACCAGCAGCTCCCCAAGCACAGCGCCCACTGCCCAGCCACAGTCGCTGCCTCGCTGCACCCCCTGCCAAGCAGCTCCTTCCCTGCGAGCACCCACCCCTGTATCTGCCCGACGGCCACCGCAGCCCCTCAGGGCCGTGCAGGCAGCCCCGCATGCTCCCCAGCCTGCACTGCGCAGCCCCCGGGGAACATCCCTGTCCCTGCACTGCTACCGGTGTGGTGGCTCCTGCTTCTGGCGGCGTGGTGGCTGCTGCACACGGAAGGGCCGGGGGGTGAGCAGGGGGATGTGTCGGGCAAGGCGCAGGGGTGAGCCCTTGCTGGGGGTGTCGGGGCAGGGGGCTGCTGGCTGCTTTCCCAGGGCTGGGAGATGGTGTTTTGGAGGCACAGCTGGCACGGCGAAGGGCACAATGGCCTCTGAGGGGATAAGAAAAGCAGGCACAAAGCCGTAGCGGAGATGAAGGGCTTTGGGGGCTGCTCCACTCCACAATGGGGCAAGGCGGACTGGTGCTGGGCTGACTTGGGCACCCGGGCACCCCATGGGGCCTGCAGGGCCTCTGCCTGCCCTGCCCTTCTGCAGCAGCTCCTGCAGTTTCTCCAGCTGCGTCCGACAGATGTGAGAGCGTGCGCGGCTCTGGCAGAAGGACTCCAGAAAGGCATCAAGGGGCAGGTCTTGGGCCAGGAACTGCTCCATCTGTGCCTACGGGACAGGCAGTGGGCAGTGTCAAGCAAAGAGAGCTGTGGGACCACGGAGGGAGCCCAGATGGCCGAGCCCTGCTAAGCCCCTGGACTGTTCTCCAGGGACCTGCACCCAGGAGGGCACAGAGAGGGGCCCGGGGCCCAGGCAAGGAAGGGGCAGTAGCACAGCAGTCTTGCCTGACTCACCTCTGACTCTGCCTCGGAGGCATCCAACTTGGCTTGGAGCTGGCCTATGGCACTCTGCAGGCTCCACTTCTCCAGGTATGCCTCTGTAACGGGAGAGGACAGAGCTGCCTACAAACCTCACCCCGGATGTCCCTGCTGCTGGGAGCTGTAATCTTTCCCACCCCCAAGCACAAGGGGAGCTCTCCCCCGAAAACAAAACCCCCAAACACACCCCCGGAGCTGTCTGCACAGTGGGGCTTGCATCCCACCGTGGCAGCTGAGGGCTGGTTACACCTTACATGCAGGCAGCATGCCCCAGTGCTGCTCCTGATCGTGGCCAGGCCACTTCCCCATGGGGGTCTGAGGGTGCTGAGCCTACTCTGGCCCTTGTGTTAGCGTGGGATGCTCTGGCCGTGCTGCGTAGCCCTGCCCGGCTCTTCCTCCCCTCCTCGGACATGCTCCACTCACCCAGGCGCTGCTGCTTGTCCCAGCACATTTCTCGTATCTCCCTCAGCTCCTGGTACTTAATGGCTAAGGAAGCCTTCCCATCCTCCAGTCGTGGGCGCAGGGACAGGTTCTCCCTGGCCAGGGTACTGTTTGATGCCAGGCACATCTCCTGCTCCAGCTGCAGACTCTGAAACTGGGAGGACATGGGGTTAGCGCAAGGAGAGAGAGCCGGAGCCACCCTGAGCCACAGTGCATCTGCTGTCCCCACCCTCTGCCCTGCCTCAAAAGTGGCACGTCCTGGGGAAAACACAGCCACGGTACACGGCAGGTGATCTCGAGGTAACAAAGCTCACATCTGGCCTACCCGGCCTCCTCTGAAACAGCTTCTGAAAGGACTCATTAGCTCATGAGGATGTCAGGGGAGAGACTCCCTCTCTCACTGCACACGTCTTCCACGCAGAGCGTGCTGTGCTTCAAGAGGCCCAGGGGACAGATGCTGCAAAGAGGCTGAAAATCACTTCGCCATAACCTGGCCCCGTTCCTGCCGAGCAGCACGGGACCCACAGAGCCGGCTCACCCCAGCCACCTTGGCGTGAGCTAGGGGCACGCAGACAGGCGTGGGGGGCACGGCCGGGGGCTGCCTGCCCCGGCGGCGGGGCGGGGGCCCGGGCAACCCGGCCCAGCTCCT
>VXAL01016786.1:101061-167452 GCA_013399475.1 Chauna torquata
CGCGCCCCCCGCCCCGCCCGCCTTAAAGGGGCCCGCCGGGCACGAGGCGCCCCGCTTCCGCCCCGCGCCGTCCGCGGCTGTGCGCAGCCCACGACCGCTCCGCGCTTCCTGCCCTGCGCCCCCGTGTGCATCCTGCACCCGCTGTGTGCTTCCTGCACGGCACCTGCTTTGAGCTTCCTGCACCCACTGCGTGCTTCCTGCACGTGCATGTATGCATGTATGCATGTATCCTGCATTACAGCACACTGTGCGGATCTTGCGCTGCGGTGTGTAGCATCCTACACCACGCTGTGTGCATCCTGCTTGTCACCGTATTGGCCTTGCCCTGCGCTGCACTTGTACATCCTGCGCACATTCTGGCTCTGCTGCACCTGTCGGCTCAGGAGAGAGTTACCCTGCCAGAGCAGAGCACCAAGGCACCGTGGCATGGGGGCCACTCTTGAACGCTTTGCTGCCTGCTGCTGTCCCCAGCATCCTCAGGCTCCAGGTGCTGGGAAGCGTTTCTGCACAATGAGCCGTGTCAGCCTTCTGGCTGCCCACCTGCCCGTGGCTCCTTGCCCTCCTCTGGCACAGAGCCCTGGTGCTGGTGGCCCAGCCAGCCCCACTTCCTGGAAGGCGATACCTGAGTCCCAAGCTCTGCCTGGACCAGCATGTGGTGCATGATGGGACTCCCAGAACCACCGTGCCCGGTGCCTCCGCACCCTCACACCAGGTCAGCTGGGGTGGGCTGGGTACCTGTTTGGGCTGCCGATCCCCTGCCATGCTGGCAGGGAGCATTGCCAGGACTGCATGTCACACCAGCATGTCACAAGGGAACAGACACCTAGTGCTGTGCCTGCAGAATCCTCTTGCCTGTGCACCCACTGGTGCAAAGCCCCCAGGGAGCAATGCACACTGGTTTCTTGCAGCAGACTGTCCAGGCAGAGGTCAGGGCAGGCTGGGAAGCCCTCTGCATGGTGCTGTGTGCTGTCCTGAAGATGCTGTTTTACAGAGGTCTCTCCCCAGTTATAGCTGGGGAGAAGGTCCAGAATTTCCAACTGTCCTTTTAGCTGCTTTGTGCACAAAGGACACTCCGTGGCAAGAGGTGGCGAGAAACCCAGCCTCACTGATACTGAGAGAGGAAAGCCGACAAGGGGTTGTAGATTCCTGTACTTCATTCCCCTCCGGTACGTGCACCTCTGCAGAAGGTGCTCCCAGCCCCTCTGCCTGCTTGCGCACTGTCTCAGTTCACATCAGCACTTCTGAGAGCTCTTGTGAAGCTGGCAGCTGGGTTGCAAACAGCTGGGGGGGAAACACCACCCTCCTACGAGAGGTGGCAGAACAGGGGAGCTGCACAGGTGGCAACAGAGCTGAGCTGTACAGAGATGGTGCATGGAGGGTGCTCTGCTGGCACCCCTGGGGGCTGGCCGGGTCCCCTCTCTGGAGCTGCCAGCTCTGCGCTGCTGGCACTCACTGGGCCCTTTGCAGGCTCTACGCTTGTTGGCAGACCAGACACTGGGGGTGCAATGTGGGGTGCAGTGCATGGGTTGCAATGTGTGGGGCAGCGTTTGGGGTGTACTGTGTGCAGCGCAGTGTAGCATGTGGGGCATGGTGTGGGGCAGCATGTGCGTTGAAATGTGGGGTGCAGTGTTTTGGGTACTCCATGGGCTTGGTGAGCGCAACATAGTGTGAGCGGGACTACAGGGGTCCTGCTCCTTGTCTCTGTGTCCCCAGTGTCTGCACGTCCCTGTACCACCCTGTAGCTCTGCTCCCCTGTCCCCGTCAGCCCCCCGTGTCCCCATCTGACCCTCCATTAGGAGCAGGGTTCTGGGGTTATGGTTAGGGTCAGGATCAGCGTTTAGGATTAGGGTCAGAATCAGGGTTTGGAGTTAGGGTTATGGTTAGAGCTTAAAAAAAAATCAAATTTGGGCAATATGAATGGCCCAAAGCTAACGAAAAAGGAGATGAGGTGCAGAGCGAGGAGCAGGGAGCAGGCCACTCCGCTTGCTCAGGAACACCAGCTGGGCGGAAGCAATGGCCTCCCTAGCCAGGACCAGGCCTCTCTGCAGGGCCAGACTCCTCTAGTTTCTGCACCCGGGAGCTGGGGTGCCCTCGCTGGCAGCAGGGGCCCTGCTGGCTCTGAGCTCCGGACGTCAGGGGACCGTGAAGCCCTGGGTGGCGTGGAGGGAAGCAGAGCTGATGGCTGAGAAAGGAATGAAGTGGCATCAGATGTGCCATGTCTGGGGAAGGGAGAGCTGAGAGTCCAGCCCTGCTTGTGATGGGGAACTGCTCGCCACAGGGTGTTGCTAAACATTTGCAGGGATTCAGAGACCTAAAAGAAAAACTTAGGGGGCAGAAACTTGACTGCTCAAATCTTCATCAGCGCTGCTTCAGGACACCTCTGTGCTGGAGGCTGGGAAACTCTCCTCGTATCTATGCCCTGCTCTTACTCTTTAGGTAAAAGATGTTGCCGTGGAGAAGCTGGGGAAAAGTAGCAAACCAGGAACTCACGGGAGGAGGGGAGTGCATCCCAGAGAAGTTCTACATTAGCAAAAAACACAGCTGTAGTGAGAGCCATGCACCACCACTGGAGTGAGGATTGCCCTGTCCTGGGTCAGCCTGGCCAGGGCTAATGTTTCCATGGAGAAACTATTTGGTGGGAGACGGCATTTAATGCCCACTGCTTGGCCTTGGGTGTATGGTGGTTTCACACTGATGGGCAGCCAAGTTCCACCATGCCGCTCTCTCGCTCCCCCTCCTCAAAAGAGCAGGGGGAGGAAATAGGATGAAAAAAGGCAAATGGTTTGATGTAAGGACAGGGAGAGCACTCAACAATTACCATCACAGGCAGAACAGACTCAGCATAGGGAGGTTAATGTAATTTATTAGATATTACTAACAGACTAGAACTGAGAAACTAAAAGCAAACTAAAAACACCTTCCCCCTCCCCATCCACCCTCTTCTACCTCCTCCCTCCGAGCAGCACAGGGGAACAGGGAATGGGGACTGCTGTGGTCAGTCCGTATCGCATCGACTCCGCCGCTCCTTTGTGGTCACTCTCTTCCTCCGCCCCACCATGGGCTCCTCCATGGGCTGCAGTGTGGAGATCTGCTCCGCTGTGGTATGCCACAGGCTGCAGGGGGACTTCTGCTCTGGTGCCTGGAGCACCTCCTGCCCTCATTCTGCACTGACCTTGCTGTCTGCAGGATTGTTTTTCTCTACGTTTTCTCACTCCTCTCTCCCAGCTGCTGTTGCACAGCAGTTTTTTCCCTTTCTTCACTGTGCTCTCCCAGAGGCACAACTGGCATCACTCATGCCTCAGCTCTGGCCAGCAGTGGGTCACTTTTGGAGCTGGCTGGAGCTGGCTCTTCTCTAACATGGGGCAGCTGCTGGGCTCTGCTCACAGAGGTCACTGCTGCAGGCCCCCCCTGCTACCAAAACCTTGCCATGTAAGCCCAATACAATGTGTCACCTCAAACCAACTCTGGCTACTGGAACTGAGCAAAGCAAAGCTGCCAGTGAGCTGCTTGGGGCTGGAGGTCACTGCTGTTGGGTGGCCAGGAGCCCAGCAGGATTTAGGAAGCTTTTGGATGTGTAGTTTGGAAGGAGCTGTGCAGGGCCGGTGCTGTTGTAAGACAGATGAGAGCCTGGCTGCACACTGGGATGTGCTGTGGCTTGGGAACAAGATATCAATGTAGAGATGCCCACCTGCCATGCCTATCCTCCTGGGCCAGTGGGTGCTGGCCCTGTTGCACTGTGAGGATATTTTGGGATGCTCTCCTGCATCTCCTGGCCTATGTCTCTCCACTGCCCTTGGAGAACCTTAGCAGAAGACAGCAGTGCTGGGACAAGGATCATTAGTCTGGCAGTGCAAACACAACTCCAATTTTGTGTGTCACCTGGAAACCCCAGAGGCCCAGGAGCAGCAGCAGTGTCATTTCACAGTCTGCCCAGTGCCACCAGATGTCATTAAGCCTGCTGGCTCTGGAAGCCAAATCCGCTCTGAGGACAGCAGGGGTGTGTGGTGGGGAGGGCACCTTTCTGCCACCCATCCTCCCCACCTGATGCTACTGTGGCCCAGGTAGGAGAGTCAGGAGAGCCTCTACTAGCTGACGCCAAGTCCATCATGGACCTTCCCTGTCACTGCCACCCTGTGGTGCCAATTGCAAGGCAGGCATGGCCTTTGCTCAGAGGGTATGTTCCCTTTCTGTCTCAGAGGATAACTGCTGTTGGGAGAGGCACTTTGGGGACCTCTAGTCCAACGCCTGCATGGCAGAGTTGACCCTAAAACCAGATGAGACTGCTTGGGGCTATGGCTGATTGAATTTGGGGTGCCTCCAAAGCTTGAGATGCTCCCATCTGTGGAAAGGGCCATGTGACACTGCAGAGTCTCTCCAAGGCCAAGTGGAGACTCCAGCCAAAGCAAGAAACTCTGGCATGGGCTGGACTCTGAGGTCCCACCAGTTCTCTGCACTCTGCTTTGGGGGACGATTGCTTGGTGCTGGAGGCTCTCAGGAGAGCAAGTGCAGCCTGCTTCACCCAAGAGCTGCTCTCAGTAGATGTAGCCTGGAGTAATCTTTCCTCAGACATCCCCAGGTACAGATGCCCCCAGTGCTCTGCAGTGCTGAGGGTAGTTCTCTGGGGTGGTGTAAGGTATTTTCTGGCTCAGAGATCGTCCACTGCTCACTTCTTTTGGTATCTTCTAATTTCTCAGACCTTTCTGAACTGTTGCCACTGGGCACTGGGCTTTGCAGCTGGCAAGTGAGGGCTGGATTTTACCTTAGCTGTTGGTCCTGGAAGTGAAATTCACCGCTGGTGCTGTGCTGCCCCAAGACAAAGCCAGAAATATTTTGTGAAGGTGAAAGCGCTTCTTGAACAGTCCGTCCTAGCAGTGCCACAGTGTTATGGGATGGAGGAGCTGCAGGGACCTTGTCCTGCAGCCTCACAGCATCAGCTCTGTCTGCACCTTTCCTGACAAAGGTTCATATAAATTGATCTTAGAAACTTTGGTATGATGAGCTACACTCTGCTCATTCCTGTAATGGGCTCCTCCCTCATTACAGTGTCTCGTAATTCAACTGCCTCCTAACATCTAACCTACCTCTCTTTTGCTTCCATTTATGTTCACTGCTTCTTGGTCACAGCGGACATATCTACTTACAACTTTGAAATCATGTTTCTGTAGGATGAAAGCATGACTGTGCAGACAGACAGGTAGCCAAGACCGACTCCTGACAGATGCAGACTCCCAGCAGGAGCAGGTCCTTGGCACAGGGACATCACCACAGCGTTTGACGCTGTACTGTGAACTCATCCACTGATGATGTGGAAAGAGTTCTCCCACGTGCTACCTGCCTTCTGAACCCTCCTGCACAGAGTTACAGGTCCTTTATCTCAGTGTAACTAGTTTTAATTCTCTTACATCCATTTCTGTGAGAAACACGTGAGGCTTTTTCTCTCAATAAACGCCAATGCTCCAGTCCTAGCACCTGACATGGGATTGACTGAGACTTGGGTCTCAGTGGGAGCCCGTAAGAGATACAGAACAGATGTTCATTAATGAAGAATGAGCTCAAGGAAGCAAATTTATTTGGATGCTTTACCAGACACCACAGAGAGGCACAGAGTATATGGAAATTTGTGGCATGTAGCTTCTTTGCTTGCTGTGAGTTCTGGAGGCAACTAATAATCACTGATGAAAGGTCACTCCAGGGTTCAGTGTTTTCCTCCCACAGGGAAGGCACATGTGGAATCCACAAACTTCACAACTTTTTTTTTCTTGATTATGAACATAATAAAGAGGAATCATTGGCAAGCACAAGGAAAAAGAGCTGAAGAAAGGGGAGGCCTGCGCTCAGAGAGGGAAGAAGGAAAGTGACATTTCACTAAAACCCTGATACCCTTAGGCTCCCCTCTGTGCTCCAGAAAGGCTCAAGCCATGCAGACCCTTTGAGAGCATCCAGTGCATACAGGAAGGGGAAGAAGCACTAACAGTACAGAGCTGGTTTGATGAGGATAAGGGAGGATTTGCAGTCCCCTTTGCACAGGCTACCCCATGTCATGCCACCCTTGAAATTCAGCCGTACAGAATAGCACGCTGAGTACCACCACCCGCCCTCATAGCTGTAGGCACAGTTCTTACTGTAAGTGTCCTGATCCCGGTCTTTTGTGGAGAACTTCATGTTGTCATGCATAGTGTTGGGATTGTCTGAGGTCATAGCATCCCCTGCTGTGCCTGTGTAGGAGCCCAGCCTCAGCCGGTAGCCATGGGACTCATCTTCCACACTGAAGAGGTTGTAGTCTGCGAACTTGATGTTGTTTGAGGCGTCCCAGATGACAAATCTGACCTGATAGACCTTCTGCTTGGCGATCTGATGGATGTACTCGGTGCCCAGCCAGTACTCACTGCGCACATTCCCAAAGCCGTATTTGTAGGTGCTCCAGGACTCAGCCCAGGTGACGGTTGTGTCTTTCTGGTTCCTCTGGATGACTGTCCAGCCCCCATTTGTCACATTCATTTCACAGTACACCACAAGCTGGTGGAGTCCTTTTGGCTGGATGATGTAGACACCACTGCGACTACCGGAAGGGATCTCACTGCAGTCCTTGGGCCAGCCTGGGGCAGGAAACAGAGATGGTTCTTATATCGTAACCCATACAATGAGACACTGAAAGCACCTGATATTTCTTTTGTGCCTATAGCCTATAGCACACACATTCCTGCCATGTGCCCACAGGAGTAAATTAAAGTCTTGAAATGATCAAAGTAAGAGTTGGGCTTCATGTGTTTCCAAGACAGGATTCAAACTGATGGGGACACACAGTGAAAATATCTTGGCCCAATGAGACTGAAGCCAGACATTGCCTTCAACCAGCACACAATGCAACCTTGTCCAGGTCGGAGTCACTGTCACCACACCACTGCAGTGCTGTGGTGATTTGCCTGTAGTATGTTGGTGATGTATCATCACACAGATAAATGCAAATCTGGGTTCTAAAGCCACCTGTATGGAAGGATTAGAGATTTATAGTCATCTTAGAAACCCCGGAGAGAGTGTGGTCGGGACATCCATATTGCTCATAATGAAATCAGCCTTTGTGATCTCAATAGGACAAATCCATTGGTTTTCTCTGGGCTTACCCAAGTAGCTCTTTAGAGCTTTTCTGACTTGTTTCATTTGATTACACAGTCTTTCCATGCTTTAGAGTGTCAGTCCCTTATACAATGAACAGATGTGTTCACCTACACACTTCTGGGAGAGGACTTGCTCTGCTCCCAGTACCTGTGCTACTGATTATTCCTACCCAGTGAAGCCATATCTTGTCATATGGGATGGTGTTGACTCAGTCAGTTCAGTTATGCAGTCAGTCCCTGTCTTACCCAGCCTTGTCATTGACTGTATAGCAAAAATAGGATAATAACCAATCACCACAACCCAAAGGCAAATAATGAATCATCACTTTACAATTTGGATCTTCAGGTAGAAAATTCCCCAGGCCAAAGATTCTCATCACATACTAAGTCCAGGACATGGCTGGTGCTAGGGTCCATCTGAGATTATGAGCTGACATCTCTGTAGCCTATCAGAAAATCAACATTGAGAGCAGCCCTGTAGAGAAGGACTTGGGAGTGTTGGTTGATGAGAAACTCCACATGGCCTGGCAATGTGCACTTGCAGCCCAGAAAGCCAACTGTATTCTGGGCTGCATCAAAAGAAGTGTGGCCAGCAGGTTGAGGGAGGTGCCTCTCCCCCTCGACTCTGCCCTTGTGAGGACCCACCCGGACTAATGCATTCAGCTCTGGGGCCCCCAACGTAAGAAGGACTGTTGGAGAGAGTCCAGAGGAGGGCCATGAGAATGTTCAGAGGCTGGAGCACCTCTCCTGTGAAGACGGGCTGAGAGAGCTGGGGTTGTTCAGCCCGGAGAAGAGAAGGCTCCGGGGAGACCTTATAGTGGCCTTCCAGTACCTAAAGAGGGCTGCAGGAAAGCTGGACAGGGACTTTTCACATGGGCATGTAGTGATAGGACAACGGGTTTTAAACTGAAAGAGGGCAAATTCAGGTTAGATATAAGGAAGAAATTCTTTACTATGAGGATGGTGAGGCACTGGCACAGGTTGCTCAGAGAAGCTGTGGATGCCTCATCCCTGGAAGTGTTCAAGGCCAGGCTGAATGGGGCTTTAAACAACCTGGTCTAGTGGAAGGTGTCCCTGCCCATGGCAGGAGGGGTGGAACTAGATGATCTTTAAGGTCCCTTCCAACCCTTACCATTCTATGATTCAAGGATTCTATGATTTTTCCTGGGAGGAGCCAGTGCACATGTAGGACGTGCTGAGGTGAATGAGAGCTATTCACGAGCCTCTAGGCTCTTAGCAATGGTGAAATCTTGCGAGCAGATATACTTCTTGAGAACAGACTTACCATGAGTCACTGGTGGGTGAGGGGCAATGTCTCTGACCTGTCGAACGTGTTTGTCATCCTTATCTGAATTGACAACAACAGAGGAGACAGGAGTGAGTGTTGAGAGTACACGTGTCAAATGCCTGCTGGGAGAGTGTGATCTTCTCCAGATGATATTCCTGTTTTTTTTCTGTTGTTGCTGCTCATTCCAGAGGGACTTTACCACTTCAGATATCAGCCAGTTGGTAGTTCAGGGGAATTTACATGATGTTAGCATGGGGGAGATGCTTCCTTGGTGAGAAGGGTTTGAGCACACTCTGTATGGGAAGAACCTCAAATGGTGGTAGCAACAATGGGAAGACAGTTGCTAAATCACAGTAGAAGCAGTTAGGAAGAGACTCGGGAAGAAGATGGATTAGAGAGGAAAGACACAGGAAAACTGGTTCAGGTATCATGAACTGGAAGAGGGGCTCTGCTCAGCTGGCAGAAAAGCATTTCCAATTGGAAGGGTATTGCTGGAAGAGAGGATGGTTTAGAGTGAATTAATGCAATTCTTTTGCAAGGACATCTTGTGTATATCCACTGATAGTTAAAAAATAGCAGCATGAATCACAGGCTTATGGAATCACAAAAAACAGTCCTATCCCCTCTCTGAAACAGATGCGTAACCCTGCAGCCACTGCTCTCTGAGATCCTCAAATGTCTGCTCCCTGTTTCTCTCTGAGCTAGTGCTTTCCTATCCCCTCTCTCTTAGGAAGTGTGTAACTTAATCCTCTTGCAGTGTGTATAAGCCCATTCCTTCTCTTGCTACACCCAGAGCACGCTTTTTCCTGCAGCCAGACTTTATATTGCTATCACATCCTCCTCCATGGTCATCTGATTTTGGAGCTAAATGATTCAGTTCTTCAACCTTCCCTGACACAGTCTACCTGGCATATTTCTACCCCCTTTCTGCAACTCTCAACAAATGTGTCTTGAAGCTCATCAGTGAACGTGGTGGTTGGCCTGAACCTGTGTGGAGTGGGAAACACTCTTGTACATGGTTTGGAGGACTGTCTCAGCATGGTATTTACTTTTACTACAGCCATATGAAGCTGTTCACTAATGTTTGTTTGTAAGCCAAAGTCTGCCCCTGCTCCCTTCTGCCTTCACTTCCTGTCCATTTGGAGGCACACCTCCACAAGTCAAAACTTTCAAATGTTAGCCTGTCTTATCTGGCATGCCTCCTTGCTTAACTACCTTGCATTCACACTGCTCATGTTTTCAGAGCACCATACCAGTGGTCTGAGTGAGAGATGAGGGTGAAGCTCAGAGCACACCCCCTCTTCTATACTCATACTTGCACTTCTCAGGGAAGCCTGAGCAAGAGCTCAGTCATGGGTGCTCCTCATGTTGACAGTTTCTTGACAGATGACCTTTGCAGTGAAGGCTGATGTGAAACCAGTATCGAACACTTGGACCTTGACCTTTTCTGCTAAGAACTCTTCTTCTTCCCTTGGAAGGGAACTAGCTCTTTCTGCACACACAGCCCCATTTTTTTTCCTGTGAGAATTTCTAGGAGACTTTCTCATTGCTCCAGTGTACCCTGGTAGTCATAAGTTACTCTGTGCTATCATCTGATTGATAGGCCTATGTCAGTGCCACTACTTACTACAGACTCTGACTGTTACTACAGACTCTGTTGTAACTTCAGTCATTTCCTCTTTGCATTCATTTCTCTCTTGAATTCCCTCTCTCTGCTGACCTCGTGATTTACAGAGGTAGCTGATGTTCTCCCTGTCATCAAAACACAGTGTGACTGTTTGCTTTAACATCTTTAACACTGCTTCTCTGAGGAAGAGCCAAGCCCATGGCTCAGAACACCCTTGGCTTGGTCTTGCTGCCAATGAGATTGACTTGTCCCTTCCCCTGCAAACCTGGGAACTCTGAGGTTTGGACGATTGGATTCATGTATGAGCGGAAGAACTTCGTGCCACACAGAAGACAAGGCAGGCTGCAGTCAGAGGAGAACCCTGAGATGATTCATGTTCCAGTAAGGTAGCCTAAATGGCATCAGTATTGTCTGCACATAGAGCAATATTTAGTCCTTCCTCCATGACACAGGGGTGGGGTTGGGCTGGGGTGGAGAGCTACATAGGATCTGACTGAACATGACCTCATCTGCCTCTCCCTATTACGGTGGTATACTTACCAAGCTGGAAGGATTCTGGGCGAACATTCATAATTTCATCCCATGAGCCATTGAAGAGATGCAAGTTTTTTATGTCAAAGGCAAGAAGAGGAGCTGCCAAGACCAGCAGGGAGGTGCAAATCAGGAGACAAAGGCACTGGGTAGCTGAAATGGGAAGAAATTGGAAAAAAAAAGAAAAAGCACATGTCTTCCATGAATCCCATTTGATTCTTGCAGAGAAACAAGTGAAAATAAAGTTCTTTATTTGTAGAGCTATCAAATACTCATTGACAGGAGTCATCAGCAGTGGCAACTGATGTTGGTGATTTTTGAGACAGAAAAAAGTGTAAAAACCTTGTCCAAAGCCAAAGTACTTGTAATCAGAAATCCCTGCGAAAACCAGGTCTTGGAGCGAGAGATAACAAGTAGGGTGGGCCTGGAGGGAGGAATCCTCTTTCCTCCCAGCTCCGATCATGCTCCTGTGACACACTTGCATGTATTTGCTGGTATGAGCTGGGAGTACACTTGCCTCCAGCCCAGGCTTGCGGGCAGTAAGAACCCAGATGTGTGGGAGGGGACATGCCCCAGGCAGGACTCTGTGTGTGTTTCTGGGCCGTGCGTGAAAGCAGCATGACTGCAAGGGGCAGCACAAACTTGCAAGAGCTATTGCCTGGCTGGTGCAAATTATCTCCTTTATATGGTTGTATGGCTACTTCAAAATGCCCATGTGTAGCCAGCTGCCCCAGTTTGTTCTTGTTTGGAGCAGCTAGGGAAACCAGCACACTTTTTGCAGTATTAAATCTAAATAAAACAATAGAAAATTTATCATGGTTCCTAAAGAGTGGGACATTGTGGAGACACCTGCCCATACGGAAACCAGCTCCATGATATAATAGATGCAGCTCACCCTTGCAGATTACTAATGTGATCCTTTTGCTGTTTGAACAGGAGCAGAGCCAAACCTACCCCTGCACTGCCCTGGGATACTTGGGTTTGGCCTAGTCCCCTGAGATGACTGAGAAGAAAAATGTTCAAGCTGGGACCACCAGCCTGGCACTGGCTAGTAGAGTGATTGCAGCCATCCTAGAGATAAGCACCCCTTTCTGGGAATGCTGAGAGTCGTCCTAGCCATTTGCGCTGGTTACAGTTCTACGGCAGAGCTCTTTTAAACCACACTGCAGTCCAGCTGATTTACTTCTCAGTTGCTACATAGCATTTAGTGTCTTGATGCACTCATGTTTAGGGGCATGTTTAAAGACATGTTGTAGTTAGGCCACCAGAGAAGCAATGCTCTTTCCACTGCTGGCCCATTGCCCCATGAATAGTCCTGAAAGATCTGGCTAGGATGGAGATGCGGAGGAGAGGAACAGCCACTCCTGGGTGTTCTTCTGGGGATAGCAGTGTGCTTTAAAGCATCTAAACTCCAGATTTTGATACCTGTTCAATATTGTTTCTTAGACAAGAATATCTTAAAAAAAAAAAGAAATCGATTTTCTGTGCTAGGGTATTTAATATTTTCTCTGCAGAACTGAAAATTACAAAGAATGTTTGGTAAGTTTGCGGCTTGTAAAATGGGCTATCTGGCACTCCAGGGCTACACTGATACAGCGTGCACATAGCAGAACGTGCAGTCTCCTGCTCCAGTTCCCACTCCAGGGCACAGTGAATCCAGGTAGCATAATGGACTTAGTGTTGGGGTAGCCAGGGTGTGGGGAGAAGGGAGCCCTGCAGCAGACAAAATGCTCTGGGACCCGCAGCGCATGCAGTGGTGCTGAGTGGCGCGGTGCTGTCCCCTCCCAGCCCAGCCCACACTCACCCATGCTGTCTCTGAGGGACCCTGCGGAGCAGGAAGCCGGGCGGGTTTGGCCTGGCTGGAGGGGTGTCCAGCCCGAAAGTTATAGGGCTTGGCAGGTAGGGGGTGGAGGCAAGAGACCCAAACCACAGCACTTGTCTTCTGGTTGGCAACAGCACCAGTGGTTTATGGCTTATTTGCTCTTCATCATTAAGAGATATGTCCTCAGACAAAGAAGGCTGTGTCTCACAAAGGTGAAGAGCTTTCTTCAGAGGCAAAGCAAATAATTAGGTGCCAATGATGTAGTGCCTTGAACAACCTCAATTTACGGTGTCTGGTTTCCCCCTTCCCCACTCCCTCCCCCACATCCTGCTTGCAGGGTTTGCAGGGTTTCCCCAGGGAACGGTATCCTCTGAGCACCTCTGAACATTTCAGATCATAAGTAAATACCCAGATGACATTCCCCTCCTGTATGGAAATCAAACATCAGGGGGTAAATTGCTCTCTCCAGAGCAGGCATTGAGCCAAACAGCCATTGGGGACCCATTTAGACCTTTGACTACCTTCAGGAAAGAGGTACTCAAGTGTTCCTGGCAAATTATGCATTTTTTATCTAAGCACTGAACTTCAGAAAGTGCCTCTCCAGGTGCCTCCTGACGTGCCTGCCACAACCACCCTGCCTCTTACACAATGTGCGTTCTCTCTTCCCCCAGCACCACTGGCCCTGCAGCAGTCCCAAGGGAGTTTTGGGAACTGTGACATGGCACTGATGTAAAATGGTCTCACTTCAAGCCTCTCCCTGCAAATAGGAGCACTTACAACATGCAATTCTTAAAGAAAATTCCAGTCCATCCTTTTTCTAGGGATTGATACCCTAGAAAGAAGAGCAGACAAAGGGGAGGCCTTAATGCTGTCTATAACTACCTCATGGGATACAGAGAACGTGGATGGAACTAGATTGTTCTCAGAGGTGCATGGTGATAGGATGAGAAGCAATGGATCTAACTTGGTACATGGGAAATTCCAGTTAGAAATAAGGACTGTTTTTAGCATGAGGTTAGTCAAACACTGGAACAGGTGCCCAAGGAGGCTGTGGGATTTCCATTCTTGCAGGTTTTCAATACTTGACTGGACAAGCATGTGAACTTTATAGATGTGCTATGAGCAGGGAGGTTGGACAAGATGACCTCCAGAGGTCCCTTCCAACCTAAATTAATGTGTGACCTTGTGATTCTGTGACTATGCTTAGAAGTGCACAGGGACAGGATGAGAGGCAATGGACACAAGGGAAGGGAGGGAAATTACAATTAGGTTAAAAAAAATATCATCCTGAGGCTGTTCAAACACTGGAAAAACAAAACAAAACAGAAAAGTTGTGGGATCTCCATTCATTGACATATTCAAAACTCACCTTGACACAACCCCAAGCAACCCATTCTAGGCTGTCCCTGCTTTGGCCTGGAGGTCAGACCAGCGACATTTAAAGTTCCTCCCACTCTCACTTACCCTGTGTTTCTCCAATTCCCTGAAGAGCACTCCTTCCTCAGCCCCTATACCCTTGTATTTCTTCAGAAGTACAGCCATGGTGCCAGGCCTTGCGCAAGATGAAGAGCTGGCTGCAGCAGAACATGCATTGTGCTCCCAGGAAAAGCCTCTTTATAAGCATGAAGAGCTTATACGCAGAAGCTGAGAAACACAGTCTGAGGGCCTGCGGAGCATGAGAGACCTGTACAGCCAGATGTGATTTGCTCTTTTAGGGTTAACTGCTACTGGCATGGCCCTGAGCACATTACCACGCCCTAAAGGCTAGCAACCAGCCTCACCTGGGACCTTCAGTTGGGTCAACCCGTGGGTCTATGAGGCCCATTTCAGCTCAGCCCTGGGCCTTCAGTCTGAGCCTGAACTACACTGGTCGGGTACTGGGCTCCAGTCCTGTCTCTGGCCTTGCTTTCTAGAATGGATCCTAGACCTACACTGTAGGTTACTCGTCTCCTGGATGGACCACTCAGATCCATGTTGTAGCTTAACTCCAGCCCTGTCTCTCTTGTCCAGGATCCTGGACCTGGTTAGTCAACCAGGCTTGCCTTGCCTGTGGCTATCGCCAACACTCAGCTGCCTGCTATGCTCAGCCCCTGCAGCACAGAGCCCCTTTGGCGAGAGCACTGCCTTCTTGCCTCAGCTCCTGACTTGCCACCCCTTAGGGAGCCTTCGCTGCTTCCAGAGAGCTAGCTCAGGCCTTCATTCTCCTCCCTTAAGTCCTGCACAGTGCCATGTGCTCTGCCTCTCTGGAGTGCGGTGGCTGGATGTTGTTCTCAGCTCTGCTTCCAGCTTCTCTCTGCTCAGTTTCTCTTGCATCTGTCTTCCTAGAAAGAGATCCTGCTTCACCGTGATTTAGAAAACCCTTGGTTGATAGCTTTGAAGACATCATTGACTGGAATATTTGAGCTAAAGTTAAAATGGGGCTCTCTGCTGAGTTGTAGATAAGCTGTCCTGTTCACAAAATGCTTCTCTGAAGGAAATACCATATGTATTTATTTGGCGCAGCCCAGTGGAGCCTGCTATACAAAGCAGCAGCGGAGGACTTGCTCTCCATGCCCTGTGGGGCTCATGTTCTCTCTGCATTGGGCAATCTTGTTGTGAGCAGTGGGCCCAGTAGCAGCAGCTTGCCTGCCAGCCCTGGCACAGGCTCTCTGAGGACTTGCATTTCTCAGCTCTGGCGTTAGCTCCAGTGGTCTCTGACACAGGGCGGCCTTGGGAGCCCCTAACTCACCCACTTCCCCTGCCCACACAGAAAGGGAGCATAGCCATTCTGCATGGGGTCCTTCTTCTCAGCGTAACCTGGGTCTTCCTCCACCCATGGACTTGAAAGTGCTTCTTTTATACTTCTTCCAAACTAAATGAGGTTAAGGACAAGGGGATTGGAATGTTCAGGCTCCCACTCTCTAACCAAGCAAGAAGGGGTGAGATCTAAGGGTGCAGATGGAAGTTGATCCAGGGAGCCCTTACCTCAGAGAGGGCTGGATGCCAGTGTCCATCCAGACCTGCACGTTGCACTACCTGACATGGGTTCCCGAAGTATGGAAAGTTTGGTGGGAGCCTCAGCTTGATGCTGGCTTGGTGTGCACACCAGGTTTAAAGCTGTGCCATGAAGAAGATATGTCTGGTCTATACGCTGCTGAAATCAATGCTTGGCTGCCAGGAGAAAAAAGTAGAAGAGCCACATCTTTACTGTCTCAGAATTGACTTAACAAAGTGATGGAGCCGTCTGCAACTTCTGGCCTGAAAAGCAGCCCTCCCAAACCACCTGCCCTGAGAGCACTTTGCCACAGGGAGCAACCCCTGGTCAGCATTGCTGGGGCTGGGGGCTCTGCAGGGCCTTGCCATGCCAAAGACAGGGTTTGGGAAGGAGAATGTAAAAGGGACCCACAGGCACCTGCTTGTCACCTGGAGCCCTTGCCCTCTGCTCAGACCATGCAGATTAGGGTGACAAGGGACATTGAGTATGCAGTGACTTCTCCTGCTGGACACTTGCTCCAGCCCAATGACTTAACTCATTGATACTGAAACCTGCCAGTGGAGAGTTAGTAGGCAGGAAGGTCTCTTGAGGATCTGTACTCATCTTTCCAAGGTCACCTTTGGAACTGGGCAAATAGGAAACCTAACCTCTCCTCCCTTGCTAGTTTGTGTGTATATGTCCTTAAAAGCTGGGTCTCTCCACTTCAGTTTGATCATGGCTCTCCAGAAATTGCTCGAAGTGGGCAATTCGCATGTAGTGTTTGTGTAGCTGGAAGAGTCAATAACTGAAATCCCTCCTTGTGGAGGGGATTATTTAGTACTTATTTTGTACTAGCTGGAAGAGCATGACTCCCTCCCTCCAGGGGGCTTAGTTGTGCTGTCATGGGATCTGAAAGCTGCTTGAGTCACAGTCTGCAAGTGTCTCCTAGTACCTCTACAAATAACAACTGTGAACACAAGTGGGTGTGTGCAGTGCCTATAAAGTCACCGTGCAAAACTTGGTGTGGGAGGGTGCACCACTGGGTTCCTGCTCTCTGCTCAGCCGTGCTGTTGTGATGGGTGAGTTATCTTCCCAGAGGCACACTGCATTCATATGTGGTGCTGGGCTCAAACGAGACCTGCACAGGGTAAGTATACAAAGGCACAAAATGACTGGCAGGACAGTGACCATGATCTTGCCTGGGTGATGCATGGCCAGGCACCATGGTAGCAGAAGG
The DNA here is from genome assembly GCA_013399475.1 of Chauna torquata. Lineage (NCBI taxonomy): Eukaryota > Metazoa > Chordata > Aves > Anseriformes > Anhimidae > Chauna > Chauna torquata. The sequence continues at coordinate 117,635 of VXAL01016786.1, forward strand.
GATACAAAACTAAAGCACCAGACAATATTAAACCATGGTGCCAGCTTATGCTTTTCCCAGGCTACTTATGCCCTGTATTCCCCTGTCCTGTCAGGGAGGTTAGCGTGGAGCCCTAAATTTCAACCTAGTTCTCTTCCTTCCTGATCAATGCATGTGGCACTTGTGATTGCACAGGGGTCCTTCCTTAGGCTGACTGGCATCTCCCTCAGTACTGAGCTGGTGCAGAGCACAGGGGTGTGCTGGTGGCCAGCAACAGAGGGCTTAGGCTTATGTCACTGTGTGGGCCCAGGAGACTTTCTCCTATCTGCCTGGGGGCTGGTATCTGTACAGTAGGACCATTCCTCTGGATCTGGGTCCCATGGTTCTGCCTTCCCTGGTCAGAGCTTCCTGGGGGCCATTGGCAGGGGCTGGGGGGGCTGCCCAGGGATCCTGACGGTGCTGGGCCCTTCCTTCCCCAGGGCTCCAGGATGGGTCACACCGGCTCCACAGGGACCTTGTCCTCCTGCCTGTGGTGATGGCAATGCTTCTCCTCTGTGTGAGTGCTGGCCCAGCAGTGCCCACTGCCAGCTCCCGGAGTGGTGAGTATGGACCAGACTGGGGGCAGTGACTGGGCACCAAGGCAGGAAAGCCTGGCTCAGCACTAACCCTTGGGACTGCTAAGTGTGATAGGCCATCATGCAGTCAGGCTGATGCACTGCACAAGAACTCCTGCACACTAATCTCTGGACTGTGTCTTGTAAGGTAAGCAGCCTGATACCTGTCAGGCCATCCTAGACCTCTTGGTGGCTCCAGACTGAAACCAAGGGGTTTCTGTGTAAACACTGTAACTTGGCAGGATTGCTTTGCAGTGCTTTTTTCTTTTTCTTTTTACACTTCAGTTCCATCAGAGATCCTTCCAAACTTTTTTTTTTTTTTTTTAGCTGTTTTTGATTAGGAGTCTTTCCTTTCTCCCTGCAGGGATGGTAACATTCCATGCAAGACCTGTGTGCCTAAGATAAGCAGAATTTCACAGGCTGAATCTGAAGTACCCATAGCAAATTGTCCATCATCATGTCAGACACAAAGCAAGAAAAACAAATTAGATGGCAAATTAATTTGGCAAGTAAATGATGACAGATCAGTCCTGCTAACAGATAAACTGCAGCAAGCTGGGGGAAGAGATCCCTATCAGATCAAGGTAGAACGTAACCTTCTTTGGCAATGCCATGACTCCCAGGGAAAACAAAAATTTTCATTACATGTCCTCATCCAGTGGAACATTTTGCACACTTCTGATCTTTGCAGGAGCTTCAGCTTAATATATCAAGGGCCCACTGTGCAGGCCAGCTGTGCTCAGAAGACATGACTGGCATGTGGAAGATTTTTTTCCCCCTTCTTTCTTGGCCAGATGCATCAGCAGGCTCCAAATGAAATAATGAGTTACGAGCAGTAGAGCCCAGGGCTCTTACCAGGGCTACTGTCTTAGAAGCCTTCACTGCCTTAGAAGCCCTGTGGATGAGCCAGTGGAAGTGCCTATGCAGAACAGACCACAGATAAAAACAGCTCTTTTTGTGCTGAGCCCTTACTCTCTTGTAGGAGCTCCTTGTTGCCCTGACAGACTCATATGGCCTTCTCTCTCCTGCCCTACTCTCTGTTTGCCACAGCTGCTGTTGCAGGGTTCCCCGCAGACTGCAGCCATCTCCGCAAGACCAGCCCCAGCGGGGTGTATGTCATCCAGCCAGCAAAGTCTCCCCCACGGGTGGTGTGGTGTGACATGGACACCGAAGGCAAGGGCTGGACTGTTGTCCAGAGAAACTCCCACGACACTGAGATCACGTGGAAGCAATCCTGGACCACCTACAAGTATGGCTTTGGGAACGTGCAGGGCGATCATTGGCTGGGCACCGAGTACCTGCACCTGCTCACCCAGCAGGGCACCTACAAGGTCCGCTTCATTGTGCGGAATAAAGCCAACGTCACCCATTACGCTGAGTACGACATCTTCAGCGTGGAGAGCGAGGCCAGTGGATACCCACTGAGGCTGGGCCGGTTTTCTGGTGATGGGGATGACTATCTGACCAGCTACTACCCCAAGAAGGGGGGCATACACGACAACATGAAGTTCAGCACGACTGACAGGGACCAGGACCAGTACAGTGGGAACTGCGCGAGCAGCTACGGGGGCTGGTGGTATGACAGGTGCCAGAATGTCCTGCTCAATGCCAAAAAGTACATCCTCTGGCCAGGATTCTGCGACAGTGGCGACTGCACATCATCCCTCATCCTGGTCAAACCCACAGATGTGTGCTAACCATGCCGGAGGGCGCAGCCTCCCAGGAGGCTGTGGGAATGCCACCATCCCCAGCCCAGTGCCCCACTCCTGTGCCTACCAGCAGTCCTGTGCCAGCCCTGGCACATGTCCTGCGCTGCCCGCAGCTCCCACACTGTCACCAGCTGAAACACCGCAGCTCTGGGGCTCCGGAACTATCACCTGGAGCCCCGGGCACACGAGCAGCTTCACCCAGTGCCACTGTGCTGGCCAGCACTGGGACACAGGCACTGGTTTGGGGTGGGTGAAGGGGAGAAGTGCAAGTTCCATTTCCTTTGCAATCGGTGTATCCCTGCTTCGCTCAGGCCCCGCTCCCTCCTCAGGCCCTGTCAGCCCCACAGCTCTGCTACCCATGGTGGGAGAAATCAGCTACAATAAACCCTGGAGACAGACTTCACTGCCTCCTGTCTCCCTGCTGCGGTGACAATGTGGAGGGGGGGTCGTTCTGTCTAGTCCCCAGGATGGTGGTCTTGGGTGAGGGCGGGTGTATTATGCATGTGTGTTCTCACAGATCCCTTCCTTGGCAAGGAGGTACGCCTGCCCAAGAGATTCCAAATTTCCCTGGGACATACAGAGCACAGATGATTTTCTCCGGCAGTGCTGGGCCAGGTCATCTGTAGAGCTGATTCTCCTCCCCAGCTGAGCCAGTGAAGAGCTGATGTGGCATGCAGGGGTTTTGTGCTGATAGTTCCCTTTTTTTCTGAAATGCTTGAATGCTCCTCAGTGAAAGGCCTGATGCCGATTCTCCCTGCTGCTGACTATCCCCAGCATCAGCTTGTAACATGAACTTTTGTCCCTCTGGTGTGGTTGTTGTACACAGCTAGGTACAACCGTTGCACCTAATTCTGTCTGCAGTTTGGTTCTCAGGTCTCTGGATGCTTCCAGTGGCTTATTCCAGCCACTGTGCACGGAACTGAATCAGTCAACAGGGCCAGCAAAGCCCAGTATCTCACAAAACCCTTGCCCAAAATCTGCCCCTGTCCATGGCTGGGTGGTTGCTCCATGCTGGGAAGGGGAAGAGACCCCCACAGAGTGGGGTGTGGAATGGGTGGTGAGCTCCCTGAGAGCATGAGGGGAGGCCATGTGGTGTGGGCCAGTCAGTCCAATTGGACTGCAGAAGGGAAATGTGGCTATGGATCTCCTTTGCAATGGAGGGAAGTTTGAACTTAGGGCCTGAAAGAAACCACTGTTCTCCTGTGTCTTTGAAAGAACAGCTGAGCTCTGGGAAGGTTTGTGACTGTGAACCCTGAACAGCTTTGGACTATCAGGCCAAGATCTCTGACTGAGTTCCCAGTGCAGCCTGCAGAGCTATGGCAGCACCGTGTTTCTGAGGTGGCTGCACAGGCAGCCTTGGCTGTCCTGGAGTCACCAGTGGGCCTGCAGCCCTTATGTATGGGAAGATGAATGCATGAGGGTGGTGCTGGCTGAGAAAGACTTCCCAGTTTGAGCTGACTTGAGAGTAGCATTTCTGGACTGAGAGATGTGTCTGCTGGTTTAAAAATTTCCACTCCAGCCTGGATGTGCAATCTAACTGAATGGGACAGGCTTGGCAGAAAAGGGCTTGGGGTTCCTGGTGGACAACAGTTTGCCCAAGAGTCAGCAATGTACCCTTGCAGAGTTGAAGGTGAAGTGCATCCTTGGCTGTATGAGCAACAGTGCAGCCAGCAAGGGTGAATAAAGGGATAATTCCCCTCTGCTCAGCACAAGACCACATCACAAGTACCACTTCCACTGTTGAACTCTCCAGTCCACAGAGATGTCACCACACTGGAGCAAGCCCATATGGATCCAAGCTCATCTAGGCTTCTGGAGCTTCTGGGATTCCTGCCACACCAGGCTGCCTTAAATTTTAATCTTGCAACGCCCCAGTCCTTACCCTGGCTATCCCAAACATGCAGAGCTGCATGGCCTGGCAGTGCTATTGTCCCTTTCTTCTTTGCCCCTTCTCCCAGTAACCTCCCAAGGCCTGGGCCAGCATTCGAAGGCCTGACAAGGCAAGATGATGCTGACCTGGCCTGGTGGCCCTGTTTAGGTCTCCAGGTCAACAAGGGTGTGGCTGAACTGAGCTGGTGCTTCCCTCCTACCTTCACCTCTTGCTGTTGGCCATGTGGTACTGTATCCCCTTTTTGAAAGACCCCCACCTCGAAATTCAACTCCTTGCACTTAAAGAAGTGCAAGTTTTTAATTCCCCATATGACTCTTGTGAAAAATTTCCCCTTTGATTTCTTACTGCACCAGGAGCCTCAGGTCTGCTCCTGGCAAGAAGCTGGCAGCAGATGAAGGACGTTTTCATGTCTGTGCAGGTTCTGAAAACAATTTTATTCTGAAGGATGAACGCAGGCTACAGCAGAGGTGTGGTGTGTACATGGTCATTCTGGGCTCAGAGCGGCTTAGGTCAGGTTAGCTAGTAATGAATGATATTTTTCTGCTGAAGTCTTCATCTATAACCTCAAAGGAGAAAGAGAAGGAGCCCTTGCTGGATCAGGAGGGTTTTAGCAGATTTTTCTCCCCAGCAGCAACATGCTTGGAAATTGAAGTGTTCATAAAGTCTTGTTCTACTAATTATCCTAAAAACCCACCATGGGTGCCAGGCCATAGACAAAGCATCACTACTTTTCAGAAGAAGAGGAAAAGCAAATAGCTCTTGATATACAGGAACACCCCCATTCACACCTAGCAGCCAAGCCAATAAAGAGGGGCCCAGCAGAGCAGTGGTCTGGCCATGTCCAGTGCTGAAAGAATGCTAGTGGTAAGAAGCTGGTCTGATGAGGATAAGGGAGGATTTGCAGTCCCCTTTGCACAGGCTACCCCATGTCATGCCACCCTTGAAATTCAGCCGTACAGAATAACATGCCGAGTACCACCACCCACCTCCAGACCGGGATGCACAGTTCTTTCTTGAAGTGTCCTGATCCATGTCTTTTGTGGAGAATTTCATGTTGTTGTGCACATTACTGGGATTGTCTGAATCCATGGCATCCCCTGCTGTGCCTGTGTAGGAGCCCAGCCTCAGCCGGTAGCCATGGGACTCATCTTCCACACTGAAGAGGTTGTAGTCTGCGAACTTGATGTTGTTTGAGGCGTCCCAGATGACAAATCTGACCTGATAGACCTTCTGCTTGGCGATCTGATGGATGTACTCGGTGCCCAGCCAGTACTCACTGCACACATTCCCAAAGCCGTATTTGTAGGTGCTCCAGGACTCAGCCCAGGTGATCTCTGTGTTGTGCCGGTTCCTCTGGATGACTGTCCAGCCCCCATTTGTCACATTCATTTCACAGTACACCATGATGGGGTGGAGTTCTTTTGGCTGGATGATGTAGACGCCACTGGGGCTGCCAGCAGCAATCTCACTGCAGTCCTTGGGCCAACCTGGGAAATGAGAGAGAAAGTACTTTAACAAAAGCCTGTGTAACAGAACAAGACCATGCTTCACCCTGTGGCAGGCCAGATGGACATCTGGCTAGAGTACCTTGGAGGTAATCAGCTGCCCCAGTCAGGTCCCCCAGAGAGGTCAATGTGCTTGGCTGGAGGTGAGAGTGGGTTGTCCTCAGCCCTTTGCTCCTCTTCGCTAACAGGACACCTAACAGGAGGCTGCCCCTAGGGAAAGGTCCTAGTCCTATTGGTGTCAGGCCAGGAGACTGATATGGACACTGATGAGCTCCTCTGGATCTCCTGAAAAAGGAGTTATGTGGCTAAAATGGGGTCATGCTGGGCAGAGAGATGAAGATGACCTTGCCCCTGCCTGTGACTGAGGGAAGAGAAGAATGGCCCCTTCCAACACACAGATGCCTTCATCAGCCTGCATGGTGTACGTGCGCACACACACACACACACACACAGAGCACTGCAGCCTACATTGAGTACACTTCCTCACATCCACCACCCTCCATCCTGGAGCAGGGTCAGGGCTAGGGATGATGTAAGGCTCTTCTCCACCCAGAGCTGGCTGTACATGAGCGTGCAACAAATGGATCCACTCTTTGCTGGCTGGTGTGATCACCCCTTGCCTTAAGCTCACTTGGTTTAGGATTGCACCCTCCCACTGCAGTTAAGGTCATCCTGCCAGAGGGGCAGAGCTCCTCTCCTCAAATAAGCAAAGCCTGGGGCTAATGCTGCCTCTCCCCATCCTGCCTACCTGTATATATTACGGAGGAGTTTTCTGGATCTGAGGCACTGTCACACACTCTCCCCCAGGTGTCACTTTACCAAGACTCCACTGGCCAATGACACTGGTTGTGCCAGCTGGGCTGGCCCAGACCAAGGAACTGAAAGTGAGAGCACTTGATGAGAGCACTGTGATGCCCATAGGATGCTACGTACTGGTTTTCTTCAGAGCACTTGCCGAAGCGTTGGAAGGCGTTTTCTTGAAGATGTTTAGGGTTTGTACAGGCGTGAAGAGGCCTGGGGCAGCCAAGACCAGCACACAAGCAAGAGGCAGAAGGCACTGGGTTACTAGAAAGGGAAAAGATATAGAAAAGATGAAATGTGACACTCCCTCCAGAGAGGTGGGAAAGCCCATGGTTCCAGCACTGCACAGTGTAACACGACCATGTGAGGTGCAGGAATGCACCAAGTATGCTTGGTGGCATCAGACTGGTCTGTGCAAGTTGGATAGCATTCCAAAAGGCCTCAGCTCTTTTGCCCAAGGGGTAGGTATCCTTACCCTTTCCCCTTGGCTAGCTCCCAAAAAGCCATGCACGAGACAGTGTCAGGTGGAGCAAAGCACCCAACAACTGACTGAGCCAAGTTCTCACAGGAAAACATTCCTGGCCTCCAAAGCAGGGAACTGGCTGCAGCAGGCCAGAAGGCAGGGCACAAGCTGCTGGTATACGAAGGGGTGTCAAGCAAGCAGTGCGTTCAGAGGGCACTGGTGCCACCATTCACCATCAGTGTGCACGAGGAACAGTGCACAGATCCTCTCCCTATTGCTGGGCTGACCTACCCACGCTCCTCCCATTGCTAGCAAGGAGTGCCCCCCTTCCCAGTCCCTCACTCACCCATTGTGTTGGTGTGGGAATGCCCTCTGAAGCACAAAGCTGTGGAGCTGCAGGTCTCACAGAGGCATTTGTAGTGCCCTCTGCAGTGGGCGGGGTGATGGGTCCAACCCCCTCTTGGCTTCTTTTCTCCTGGAGGAGGAAGTGAGACTAAGATCTTTTTTTGACCTTCAAAAACACGTCCTGAGAAGAAGGTGACTGTGGTTCTTGGTACATAGCTTCAAGAGCTGCAAAGAAAATAAACCCTGTGCCAGCAAGAGTCCTTGGAATGCTCTCTTCTATGAATGCTTAGCTCCTTGGACGAAATTTTTGCTGGGAACAGCATATTTGGGAGCTTTGTAGAGTGCTGCTCAGTAAATAAACACTTGGATGCCAGTCATCATCCAATGTGGAGAGCAAACACTGAGGATGCCCCCGCCCCCCACCATTACAGCAAAGGTGCTGCCAAGTCGAGTGGTTCCTGTTTAATGTGCCTTTGTCAAGCCCAGCCTAGCTCTTGGTGAGGAAGTCAGAGCAGCCCTGAGACTCCCAGAGAGACTGGCTGTTGTGGAACCGTGTTTGGAGTGGCTGGTGGTGTCTGCAGTGCTTGACAGCAGGCAGAGGGGTGTGGTGGAGGTGATCTGAGGAAAGCAGGAGACCCCTCTGTTCCCCAGTGGGCCATGGTCCTGAGCTGCAAGGGTGCAGCTGAAAGGAGCCTGCTGAAAGACACTGACTAAAAGGTCTCTGCTGGTTATTCAAGACAGCTGTGGTCTCTGGGGCACTGGGTTTGGGAGACTAGTCGTGCAGGATGGATGACTACAGAGGAAAGCAAGTATCTGCCCAGGAATGGAGAGAACTTGGGTGGATGGAGGGCAGCCATGGGGTTCTGAGCACGTACAGAGGGGAATGGAGGGGTCTGAACATGCAGAGAGGAAAGGAGAAAACCTGACTCTGCATGGAGGGTGATGGACAAAATCTGAGTGTGCACAGAGAAGAGTGGAGGAGATCTGGAGGGGGATCTGAAAGTTGATGGAGGGCAGTGGTGGGACTCTGAGGCCACTTGTCACGGAAAAGAGGGACGTGAGTCTGCACAGGGGGCAGCAGACAGCACTGAGCACACAGTGAAAGAAAAAGAGGAAATCTGATCATGAGGGGAGGGGAACAGAAGTGCACACAGGGAGGAATGGAGGAAACCTCAGCATACAAGGGAGGGGATCTGTTTGTGCAAGGAGGGGTTCCAAGTGAGCGTGAGGAGGGAAGTGGGGAGGATGTGAAGGTGGAAGGGAACGAAGGGGTTGTTAGTGTGAATAGTGGGGAATTGGAGAGGTCTGAAAGGTCACGGTGGGGAATGGAGGACATCTGAGAGTGCTTGGAACTCAATGGAATAGAATGGAGGGGATTTAAGAGCACTAAGAAGGGAACAGAGGGACTTTGAGGGTATATGGAGGGGGTATGGTTTGTATGCAAGGCACTCAGAAAGGAACAACAGGGACTGGAGCATGCACAGAGGGGAGTGAAGGAAATCTGAGCATACATGGCTAGGAACTGTGGTGTTCTAAGGCACGGGTAGGGGAGCAGAGAGGAGCTATGAGCACTCAAAAGGTAATAGAGGGTAATTGAGGGCTCACGGAGAGGAACAAAGGAAATCTGAGCACACACGGAGAATAATGGAAGGGACCACATGTAGGGAATAGTGAGTGCCCTGAGGAAAACGGAGAGGATCTGGACATGTACAGGGGGAATGGAGGGCATCTGAATGAACATGGAGATAAATGAACGGTTTTGATGTGCCCTCTGATGCTCCCCAGGGTCTTTTATTTGCCCTCTGGTGCAATGCAGAGGCTTCTATTTGTTCCTCTGGTCCTCTAAGATTCACTCCATTTACTTTTTGGTTGCACTCACCCAGAGGCCTCCATTCTCCCTCCTCCATTTGCCTTCTGGTGCAGCATAGAGCCCCCCATTTTCTTTGCAGTGCAGCCTGGTGGCCTCCATTTGCCTTCATTTTATGCCAGAGCCCTCTGTCTGCCCTCAAGTCCTCTCATGCTTTCTCATGCACCCTGCTTCCCTTTGCAAAACTCATCACCCCAGGGGCCCTGGCAGGGACCTCTTTGTGCAGGATGGAGGCCAAGCCAGCAGGTCCTATCAGGACCAGAACTGGAAGTAAGAGACTGGACACAGACATAGCTGCTGCACAGCTGCTAGGTAGCACAGGTGGAGGCCAGTGGCAAAGCCTCAGCTTAAAAGTGGCTCTCAAGGGAAAGAAGGGGCAGGCCCTCACATCTAGCTTTTTTTTCACAACAGCCCTTTTCAGTGAAGGAGCTGAGCTTGGACTTGGCTAGCTGAACTCAGACAACTGCACTCCTAGAAGGGGAAAAGAACTCAAGACACTGACAGCAGCCTACCCTCACAACCAGTAACGTGGAAATCTCTGGAGCAACCCACACAGTGCCCTGTGGTAGGGGAAGCAACCCCTGATGGCTCCTGGGGCCAGCTACTGCCTTGGGATCTGGGTCTTCCCTTCCTACAGGGAAGCACAAGGGTCCCAAGCACCAGTCAATTACAGATTTGTGTTTCTAGAACTAGGACAGAAGGATAGAGACCCTGGGTGCCCAGGTGCCATGGTTACTCTGAGGTGTCTTGGGTTACAGCCCTCCCATAGGTTCTCCTCCCATCTACAACACTGATAGTGGTTGGGGTGTGTTGGGGTTGGGTAAGGGTCTGGGTGCTCCAGGGAAATTCAGAGGCCACAAAACTATGGGAGGTCCTAGAGTCCACTAGAGGATTGTTTGGGAGGCTTTGCCCATCCAGGAGGGTGAGAGTAAGGGGTACTGTGAGGTGGCACCTTAACAAGTGTGCTCTGACCTGGCCCACATTCCTTCTATTCGAGTAAGGTGTTTTCTGGCACTGAGGAAGCAAGACAATGTGACGACTTATCTTGCTGTCTTGTTGGCGTGCAATGGCAAGATGTAGAAGGACCTCTTGAGATCATCTGATCCAACCCCCTCTTCAAGTAAGGTCAGCTAGAGCAGGCTGCTCAAGAAGGCATCTGCAAAGGTATGTAGAAGGAGAGTGTCTGCTCCTTTAAGGGTATCTGGTCAAGGATCTCATTCATTACAACAAGGGATGTTAAGAAAGGAAGGAAACCATAAACAAGAACATGCAGGAGCCCAAACCTGACGAGCAAATGATAAGGGAGGCAGTGATGGGGACCAAACCTGGTCAATCACACTGATTGATGAGGTGTGAGAGTGTGAGAATGTCTATTCCAGCAAGATTATCTGATTGGAGACCCTGTCAATTGGGAATGGAAAAGGGGGGAAGCCAGAAACCAAAATATACCAAGACACAGACCTGACCAAGCAAACATGGAGACAGTGACAAGAAACAAACCTCCCAGTCACACTAACTGATGGACTGTTGAGAAACTACAGGCCCCAGTTCCAGGAGGATCAACCTGGGCTTTGCAACTGATAAGACTGTAAGCCAGGGGGGCCTGGACTGGAAGGTGTGCAGGAATCAGTAGAGCTCTGCAAACCCATGAGGGGATGTGCAAAGGGAAGGGAAGCAGGGAAGAACAAAGATAGGTAGAAAACTGTATAAAAGGAGTTGGTTACTTGTAAGACAGGGCAGGTCAGTATGCTTATCTGGCTGAGCCCTGTGCCTGAAAACCACGGTCTGTATCAGCTTCTTATATTTTCTTATTAAATCTTTTCTTAACTACCTCTTTTGCTGCATCCTCATCAAGTTTGCAGATGACACCAAGCTGAGTGGTACAGTAGATATACCAGAAGGGAGGGATGCCATCCAAAGGGACCTGGACAGGCTTGAGAGGTGGGCCCACGTGAACCTAATGAGGTTCAACAAATCCCAGTGCAAGGTGCTGCACCTGGGTTGGGGCAATCCCAGACGAATACAGACTGGGAGAAGAACTCACTGAGAGCAGCCCTGTGGAGAAGGACTTTGGGGTTCTGGTGGACGAGAAGCTCGACGTGAGCCGGCAGTGTGTGCTCACAGCCCAGAAGGTCAATGGCATTCTGGGCTGCATCAACAGAGGTGTGGGCAGCAGGTGGAGGGAGGTGATTGTCCCCCTCTGCTCTTCCCTCATGAGGCCCCACTTGGGAGTAGTGCATTCAGATCTGGGGCCCCCAGCACAAGAAAGACGTGGACCTGTTGGAATGGGTCCAGAGCAGGGCCACGAAGTTAATCAGAGGGCTGGAGCACCTCTCCTATGAAGAAAGGCTGAGAGAGCTGAGGTTGTTCAGCCTGGAGAAGAGAAGGCTCCGGGGAGACCTTGTTGCAGCCTTTCAGAACTTGAAGAGGGCTTGTATAAAAGATGGAGAGGGACTCTTTACATGGGCAGATAGTGATAGGACAAGGGGGAACAGTTTTAAACTAAAAGAGGGGAGATTTAGATTGGATGTTAGGAAGAAATTCTTTACTTAGAGGGTGGTGAGACACTGGAACAGGTTGCCCAGGGAAGTTGTGGATGCCCTGTCCCTGGAGGTGTTCAAGGCCAGGTTGGATGGGGCCCTGGGCAACCTGATCTAGTGGGTGGCATCTCTGCCCATGGCAGGGGCCTTGGAACTAGATGAGCTTTAAGGTCCCTTCCAACTCAAGCCATTCTATCATTCTATAGTCTCACTCTATCCTCTGTGTGTGTGTGCTGCAAGGTATAAGTGCCAGGTGAGACCTGTGTGTGTGAGTGAACTGTTCATGATAACTTTCTTGTCCTTGGAGACATCTCCCTGGGTGTTGTCAGAAACATTTTGCCCCATGTTTCTCAGACTGCTCCCTGTCCTGCCCTGTTTGTGCCCTTGGTGTCCCTGTCTTTGGTGTCCTCTGCTGTGGGGCTGCAGCAAACCAGTTCCCTTTCTGCCCTCAGCTGCTCTGTGACATGTTGAGCCCCTTCCATGATTGCTGTGGCCTGGGGCAGAGACAAGAAAAGAGCCTGAGAGGTCTGAGAGCAAGGGAGAGCCCATGCCCTGTGGCTGCCTCTTTCTGTCACCCTCCTTTGCTTGTTGTGTATGCTCCTGTCATCAGTATTTAGGATCAGAGTAGCTTCAGCGCTGTCCTTCACTCCACACAGCTGTCCATCTGAGCGAAACCAGTGATTGAAAGGGTTGTAATTCTTTTTTCCCCGAGTCCACTTCTTAACAGCACAAGAAATAGGTAGACATCACAAAAATACACTGAGTTCTTAATGGGAAGCATTATTTTTTATCAGAAATGTGAGATGCAGCCTCAAGGATGAGTACATGGTGGCTCCATTGTCTTACCAGATAATTGCGAGACAAAAAGGTCCTTACTCCTTGCTCAGGACTGCCGTGCTACCAGTGTCCTCTGGCTTTGGGGAAATCCAGATAGGAATCCAGACGATGAAAGAATTTTTTACCAATTATTTGAGACCATAAGAACCAATGGGATATGGGTATACTCTGCTGAGTTTGCTGCCTGTTTTTTTTTTTTTTTATATCTTTCTGGTAGCTGTTCTTTATAACATAAATACAGGTGCATTTAAAGGCAACATAGAGCACTGGAGATACCGTGATCACCATCATAGGGGGGGGTTTAATATTGTCTTCAAGGAATCATGTACCATTCTTCCTCTACTATTCAGCAGACATATTGTCTAAAAAATCTCTAGCTGTTGAAATGCAGTGTCAGGAGCATGAAAACTATTTTTCAGACTGCTTGTGCACTGGCCATTACACACTTTTTGTCTGTGTAAGCCCATAGATTTCTGTATGCAAGCCCTAGAGCCACAAATTTCTGTCTCCAGCATACTACAGATTTTTAGATCTTTGTGGTTCTGTTGTTATACTGTTCCCATACAGGAATTCACACATTCCCAGGAATACTGCCTTCCATCTGGCTGCCACCTCTTCCACTTCTTGCTGAGAGACACCCATGACAGGGGTCTTTTGCCATATTCCTTATGAACACGCAGGAAAGCACTGGTAACATCCCTCATAGTTGTTAATGCACATTTTCCATGTCTTTGTAGTCAAACAGTCCAGAGTGACTTCTCCCTCCACGCTCCTCTTGCAATGCAGCAAACATTTATTGTCCAGATCTAACTAGAACATATAAAAAATCTAGATTCACTTCACTCTCTCAGGCACATGGACGAAAAGTGTTTATGGGGAAGACAGATGGTTCACAGAGGTGGACAGAAAAAGAACAAGAGACAACAGTCTCTCGAAAAAAAGTTCAATAGAAGAAATTCCAGGTGGCTAGAAAAAAAGAAAAAAAAAAAAGTTCATTGTAAGGGTAGTTAAGTATGGCAGCAAGGGCAGAGAGGCCAGGACATCTATGTCTTTGGAGATTTTCAAAACTCAACTGAACAAGTCACTGAGGAATCTGATGACTTTGAAGTTGGCCCCACTCTGGGATGGTGGTTGAATGGGAGACCTCCAAGAGGTCCATTTCAGCTTCCGTTACTCTAGGGCCAGCTTCCATTTGCTAGGTCCACAGTTGAATATTTTACATCACTTTGGATTTTTCCCCTCTCTTGATTGTTATGTAGTGTAATTACAATGTTGTAGCAGAGAATCACAGAATCACAGACTGGTTGATGTTGGCAGGGACCTCTAGAGGTCATCTGGTCCAACCCCCACCCGGCTCAAGCAGGGCCACATAAAGCAGGTTTCCCAGGACCACTTCCAGGCGGCTTTTGAAGATCTCCAAGGAGGGAGACTCCACAACATCTCTGGGCAACCTGTGCCAGTGCTCAGTCACTCGTACAGCACAGAAGTGCTTCCTGATGTTCAGAGGGAACCTCTTGTGTTCCAGCTTGTGCCCATTGCCTCTTGTCTTGCCACCGGGCACCAGTGGCCTGTGGTGAAGCCTGACTCTGTCCTCTTTACACCCTCTCTTCAGGTATGTATACAGACACTGCTGAGATTACCCCCTGGGCCTTCTCTTTGCCAGGCTGAAGAGTCCCAGCTCTCGCAGCCTTTCCTCATAGAAGAGGTGTTCCAGTCCATTCATCATCTTCATGGTCCTATGCTGGACCCTTTCCAGTATGATCAGGTGTCCTTTGTACTGGGAAGCCCAGAACTGGACCCAGCACTCCAGAGGTGGCCTCACCAATGCTGAGCAGAGGGAAAGGATCACCTCCCTTGACCTGCTGGCAGTACTTTGCCTAAGGTAGCCCAGGTTACCATCAGACTTCTTTGTTGGCTCATGTTCAGTTTGACATCCACCCAGAACCCCAGTGCCTTTTCTGCCAGGCTGCTTTCCAGCGGGGTTCCCCAGCATGTCCTGGGGCCTGGGGTTGTTCCTCCCCAGGGGCAGGACTTTGCGCTTCTCCTTGTTGAACCTCATGAGGTTTCTGTCACCCATTTCTCCAGCCTGTCCAGGTCCCTCTGGATGGCAGCACAACACTCTGGTGTATCAGCCACTTCTGTGGCTGATAAATTTTGTGTTATCTTAAAAATTTGTAACTACAAAGCATTTCCTCAGATCTTCCCATTATACTTCAGGTATTAATTCATTTAAGAAACTGAAGTCATTATCCATTTTCTCCAACAGAAAAACTTTGCATTAGTTCTTTTTTCATGCTCAGTACTACAAAAGATACTTTTCATACTCAGGTTCCTGTCTGAACAGCCATTAGAATCATGCAAGAGCTCAAACTGGGCACTGACAGCTCCAGGACAGAAGGCCAAGGTAAGCATATTCCTATTACTTAGGTCAGGACTGACTAAATGCACTCATTAGGTACTACACAATAACCGGGTCTGCATTAAGGAGTTTAGGTATCTAGTGCCTCTGTCAAAGACTGATGAATAATTACAGTACCACTATAAAGTTACAGAAAAATGTTTATCTCTACTTCCCCTTTCCTTGCTGATAGGAGTGGTGTTTGCCAGTAGCTGGGGGAGAAGGGTGCTGAACATTTGGCCCTGGCCGTGCAAACCCTAGCATCCCTGGAGGTACTCCACAGTAAAGTGTCCCTGAAGATAGAGTCATTCTGTCCCCTCTTGGGGCCAAGATGGATGAGTTTTATGGCTTGGAGACCATGTTCCCAATAGCTATATTTACTGGTTGTTGGACCAGTCTGAACTGTTACTCACTGACTGGTATAGTGAGTTGCCAAGCAAATATTCTTGTGTAAGTTTAGAAGGAGAGTTGTATGATCATGCATTCCCATCCCATGTCCATCATGCGTTGCAATCCCTGAGCTGGCATGGGAGACCTCCAATTGATTCAGAAGTGTTTGAGACTGACTGCTGATCAAGCCTATCTACTCCTCCTTATTGCTCACAGCTCCTGCCTGATTCACCCTTAGGCATGGCTGGGCAAGTTATACTATACCCTTGCAGCTTTGGATCTGACCTGCTTCAGCTATCAAGTCATTGGATTGCCTGGGTGCAAACTGGGGGCTCTGCATTACACCATTATCCTTGCAGTTAGGTTCCCACAAAGCCTCTTCCCAAACTTTTGGTAAGCCAATGGAATGTTTTATAGCCCATTGTTCATGTCCTTCTTTTAATATATCTCCAAACCACCAGCCTGACACTGATGACCCACCCCATCCTCAAGATGAAAACTGCTACCACCCATCTGTCAGTCCTAGTAATATAGGATCTTTATGTTGTATTCCCCATAAAAAATGCATTAATCCTTTAGAAAAAGCATCTCACAACCAATTCTCAATTTCAGTTGCTAACAGTTGAGCATGAGAGCAGTAGATAGCCAGAGATACTGTTTGATCTCATACCTCAAAGGTATTCTTTGTTAACTTGGCTGTTGCTTTCACTATATGCCGTATTTGACTATCCCAGGTATTTATCATTGTCGCTGCATCAGATAATAATCCAAACTTTGTAACTGTTTTACTTTGTATATGATTCAAAATTCCCCCTAGTTTGCTTATGCTAGTTGTGAAAGTTTTAATATCAAATGAATTTAGGATTCCAGTTCCTGCACCTACACCTGTACTTGCCAAACCTCAAGCATATTTACATGCCTTTGCACAAGTGTTTCTCAGTGCGGAGATTTTAGTGCAGAGGACAAGACATGACTTAATGACCTATACAAGTTTTTGCACCATTTGGGAACAGCCCTAGTGGATTAAATTCTCTGACAGTACCTGTGATGAGAAGTAGTAAACACTTCTGAGGTGAACAAGAAAATATATCTGCTTCTTCCCTGGGTTGGGCTGTACGACACCCCAACCACACCCACCGCTCCCTTCCCAGAGTGTGAGTTCCTCTGCTCCTTTAAACCTTTCTTTCTTCAAGGGACAGGACGGCACAGTCCCTGCCTGCTCGCACTTGTTGTCCAGCATCCTCATTTGGTAACATGGCAGGAGGCAGTGCAGCAGGTGACGCCCGGGTCCTTCCTGGGACACCCGGGGAGTCCCTCAGGGCTCTCCAGCCCTGTAGCCTCCCTGGGTAGGGCAGGGGCCTGGCACATGCCCCCTGCAGGGTAGGGACCCTCTGCACATGGCTGTCCTGGGGCAGGGCACACAACTACTCCTGTCTCTGTGATCCCCTACAGGGCTGAGCCATTTCCTCCTACCCAATAGATTCTCTCTCCCAGAAATGAGTAAGAAATTATGATTATAATTCGTAACAAAAGCAAAGCCAAGTTCTCTACCGCTTCATACACGCAAAGAGTTAGGGGGAAGAACCCAGGAATCCCAGTGCAAGAAGAGCAACTGCAGATATTTTGATCCTCAGGGATGGATCCATGTGTCAAGCTCTCCCTGTGTAAATCCAAGTGAATGTGAACTCCCCTTGGGGTCCCTGGTGTCCAGGTCTGTGAGATGCCTGGGAGTCACAGGGGTCTGGGAGGCTCTGGAGGTGTCCGGAAGCATCGCCAGGAGGCCCTGGAAGAAGGAAGGAAGAATGGAGAAAGAGTAGGAGGGGAAAGGAGATATCCCCCCCTATCCCCATCTGTTGGGGGGCAGAGGAAAGGGGATCATGGGGCAGCTGGGGGTCCTGGGACATCTAAGAGTGAAAGTATGGGGCCTTGGGGGCCGTGGGGTTAACTGGGTCAACTGAGTGTAACTGGGGGGGCCCAAAGGGACTATGGAGGTTCTGGGGAAATAGGGGGAAAGTGACAGGGTCTCAGGGGCAATTCGGGAGTCTGGGGGAAGCAAAGTGGTCTGGAATAGTCCTGGGTGCAAGTAAGCCTGAGGATGAACCTGAGGGTTATGGGAGTCCCAGAGGAAGATACGAAGCCCTGTCAGTTTAGGAGTCACAGCAATCTATGGCCCCCCTTGGACACCTGGGTCCCCTCACATTAGTGGGGATTCCTGAGGGACTAGGAGTTCAGGGGGATTCAGGAATCCCATGCTGGTCTTTGAGGGACCCCAAAAAGCATGGGGATTTTGAGGGTTGAGTTTACCAGGTCAGGAGTACTCACAGCAGCAGCAGCACAAGCCCCATGAAGCCAAGTGCCAGACCCAGCTCCAGTGACACCGTGGGGTGCAGGGGGGTCCTGCCATGGGGCCAGTGCAGCACAGCTCTGAACCGAGCCTGGAGTCCCTGCTCTGCCTCCACGCTTCCCCCTGATACTGTGGGGACCCAGGCACCTCGGGTCACAGTGCATTCCTTCCCAGGACCAGGTGTCGCTGCAGCCCCTGCTCCAGCCAAGACCTCCTGGCCCCCAGGAACCCAGGCATCCGGGGGTTCCTGCCCAACCACACATTCCCCATTGCCCCAAAGAGGAAACAGGCGTCAGGGAATACCTGCTCCACTCCAACCTCTCTACCATGGACCCAAGTGTCCAGGCACCCTGCTCACACACATTCCATCCCCTCTCCTGTGGACCCAGGTGTCCTGGGGTCCTGCTCCACCCCACACTGCTCACTGCCCCCGGGGGACTCAGGTGTCTGTGCACACCATTGAGGTAGAAGTACTTGCGGGCCAAGGTCTCAGAGGGGGCCCCCAGGCGACAGGCAATGGTTCCCAGAGTGGGGTCCTGAAGGGTCAGGCTGGGAGGTTCCCCTATACTCCTCTGCAGTTCCTCAAACAGTGCCAGGTCCTGTGTACGTATCTGGGGCAGAGGGGAACATGTCAGTGTTGCCTGGTCAAATGGGTACGTGCAACAGCACCTGTGCCATGCAAAGGCACTTGTGTCATGTGCATGCTAGTCATGCCCTCCTCATGCTCCTTCTGCCCTTTGCCTCATGCGTGTGCACTGCATCTCATGTCCCACACATGCTCCTCATGCCTTTGTGTATACCACACAGGGATGCACAAGCACAGCATATGCACACATCATTTCCTTCACACAATTGCACAGGAATCTGCACACATGAGTGACCCACCTCCTGCTCACACTCACCCTTCATACAGGTGCTCGCTTGCTACTGTTCTGTGCATTCTCTCACACATGCTACTTACAGTACATTTATATCTACTGTATAAGCAATGCTTCCATTTATTGATAGTCCTCATGCCAGTCACACAAGTGGCCTTGCTACCCATGCCCAGTCCTCTTATGAATGTCTATGCACACTCTTGCACATGCATATGCTACTCACATCCTTGGCAAACATCCAGGTAATGGGCAGGTCTGGAGGGATGGCAAAGGGCACATCACAGTGCAGCGTGATGGCTTCATCCTCGTGGGCCCACACATCCTGAACTGGGAGCATTGGCAGGCATGTGAGCTCACATGTGCTCATGCGCTCACAGAAATGATTGCACTTCTGTACGACTGCACATGCTCATGTGCTTACAGTGGGCATGGGCAGGCAAGCATCCTGGCACTCTCATGCAGTCATGATGGGCCTAGCAGGCATGCCCGCATGTGAGAGAGGAGAGTTGTTCCCAGGGCCCTTGAGGTACCCAGTTCTGGGGTAGTGCTTAGCCCAGCCTGGATGTCTGGGCCCGCCTACCTGGGCAGTCCAGGGGGAACTGGCAGTCCACGAAGCGGCAGGCTGCACACTGGAAGATGCGAGCGGCTGGCTGGTGCCCTGGGAGGGAGATGCCTTGTGGTCCCAGGGGTGTGGGAGGGATACTAGGGGACAGGGGGTGGCAAGACAGAGGGATAGGCACTCACCACAGGGGGGGATGCAGGCTGGAGCTGGTGGAGGGAAGCATAGTTAAACTGTGGATCATTAGGCGTCCATATCCCTGTGATGAGCTGTCAGAGCTCAGCCCTTGTCTAACCCTGGTATGACATCCCATGAAGTGTCTCCAGGAACGGGGTGCCCAGGGTGGGGGTCCCTGGGGTGTAGATTTCTGGGAGGGGNCCCATACCTTCCTCCAGCTGGCTCAGCTTCACCCAAATTATATTGATGGCTTCCTGCAGAGACACCTCAAAAGGCTCTGGGGGGTCCCAGATGTGCAGGTGAGACTACTCCCTCCGCCCTCCCCCCCGCCCAGATCCCTCAACCTCAGCCCCACATCCCTCCACTCCCAACCCCACAGATCTCCTGTACAACCCACCCAGATCCCATATACCCATCCTGGAGTTCCATATATCCCTAAATACCCCCTCAAAGCCCCAGACTCTTTATACGTTGAAGCCCATATACCCTCAGGATTCCTCAAATATCCCCTCATACAACCTTAGACCTCCATAAATCCTATATTCCCCCAGATCCCCATTCAAGTCCTCCATGCCCCTAATCTCTCACGTCTCATCCCCACACAAGTCCCTGCTCACTCATTTCCTTCTGCTTCTCCAGAAAATGCAGGGCATCCATGATGATCTCCCGAAGTGCCTCACGCTGCCCTGACCCTAGGACCAGTACAAGGGCATTGGGATCACTACAGGGTCAAGATTGGAGGTTCAAGGATGGAGGGTTCCACTAAGGGCTGGGGGTGTTCCTGGAATCCTGATTAGGGTTTAGGGGTTCTGGGAAGGGTCAGGTAGCCCTGAGGATCCCCAAGGTCTTGGATAGGGCTGGGAGTTGATAGAAGTCCCTAGTTTGTCCCAGGTCAGGGCTGTGTGATCCTCAGTGTTCCAGACAAGGTTGGGGTTCCCAGAGATACCTGGGGTCCAGGTCATAACTGGGGGGAGTGCCAGAGTTGAGGGGTGCCTGGGGATGGTCTCTGGGGGTCAAGGTCAGGACTGGGGAGAACTTGGTATGGTTGGGGGTCCCCAGGATGCTTGTCTGAGTGGGGTCCTTGTTCAGGAAAGGGGGTCCCAGCAACCCAGGGTCCTGGCCAGTGTCAGTGTGAGGGCCTTGGTTTATGGGGGGGCTTCCCAGAGGGCTCTGGGGTCCTGTTCAGGGTGTGTGGAGGGGGTCCCATTGAGAGGGTGGTTCCTAGAGTGCCAGTCCAAATGGGGGTACCTGGGCAAGGGTCCCTGTGCAGGGATCCCCATTGGGATGGGTGTCCCCAGGGTCCCACCACGCACCTACAGTCACAGGGGCAAGTGGCACAGCAGCCTGGGCAAGGGCCTCCAGGCAGTGTTGGTGTTGGAAGTCCTTGGGAGAGGTCCTGGTAATGTCATGGCAGAGACGGGTCCACTGAATGGGGGGCCCAAAGCAGAGCAGGCAGGGGTGCACCCCAGTAAGCCAGGGAACCAGGACTGCCCACTGCCACAGGCCAGGTCCCACTGGCTGGATGCCTGGGTCTCCAGGGAGCCAGGGGGCCAGCACCAGCATGAGGGGCACCCACCACCACTCCATGTCCCCAGACCATAGCACCTGTATGCCTAGGTCCCCAGGGAACAGGGAGGGGTTCCTAGGCGGGGCCCAGGCACTTGGGTCTCCAGGGAACAGAGAGGTTCCTAGGTGGGGCCCAGGTGCCTAGGTCCCCTCCTGGGGGGACTGGGGATACTTAGACATATGGGTAGGACCAAGGAAATGATGAGCCCTTGGCAGCCAAAAATGTTGCTGTGTTGGTGAGTAGTGGGGTGGACTTAGGAAAGGGGATGTCAGTCTGGGGAACCAGAGGGGAATTTGGTCTCCCCTAACCCCAGCTGGGAATTAGAGATTCTCCGGTGTCCCATGAGATCTCATGATCTCTCTCCTACTGCTGAGACTGAAAACTGTGTGAGAGAAGAGAGCTCTGGTAGGTACCGCAACGTCTGCAGGCCCCAGACCTTTGCTTTACCCTCTACTGGCCAGGGCACTCTGGTGCATCCCAGAGTGTACCAGTACACCCCATTACATCCCAGTGTGCCCTGGTATGTTGCACTGCATTCCCATGCACCCCGGCTTTTTCCCTGGAGTACCAGGCGGGGCTCTGGGTACTGTATGGATCCCCAGGGACACAGTACAAATGCTGCAGCTGAAGAGTTACTGAATAGAGCTTGGGAGAGAGCTTCTTGGAAGCAGGGCCAGAAACTCGGTCCCTGTCTCTGAGCTGTCCTTCCCTGCCCCCCCTACGCTCAGATGCTGCTAATGGCAGATTTCACACCCTCTCATGGCAAGTCCACACCAGCCTGGGAACTTGGCTTAGTTCCACTAAAAAAAGAAATAATTAAAGTTTTCTGGCATGGCTGGCAATGACCAGGACTCTACAGCTAGAGAGCAGAGGGAGAGGGAGCCAGTATCTAGATTAGCAGGATTTCACCAGGGAAGCTGTTTCTTTTTATTCTTCCTCCTTGTGTCCATATCAACCCTCTTCTACTTCATCCACCAACCTTTGCAGGACTCCACCTTCTTCCAAGTGTGCTCTGACTGTTGTGCACAGCAGCTACAACACTAGGGAAGAAGTCTCTCCTCTCTGTCTGAGACCCTCCTACCCCTCCCCTTTGTCAGCTCTGGGATGTCAGACTGGCAATACAGAGGCTGTTCCCCGGGTTCTGTACCCACTGTGAGTTGGCCTTGAAGAGCTCTGTATTCCCATAGCTGCCTCCTGACTGGCTGCTCAAAGTCTATTTTTCAGAGAAGTTTATTTTTACCATTCTCTTTAGTGCTTGTTGTCAACTTCTTTCCACCCTCTCTTCCGCACGTGCATGTGTAAAAAAGTTACTGGTGCATGTCTGTGTTAAAAAAAGTATCCTCTATCACCTGGCAAAGGAAAAGATTAAAAAACAGTAGTTTCCCTCAACACAGCGAGGCATATGTTATGACTATAGTTATCCCTGTTCCTACATCTAAGAAACAAAAACTTTGCTTGTGCACCCATTCTACCTTACAAAGTATTGACTTGCTGATACCATTAGTTTGGAGTAAGCGTGTACATTGAACAAGCGTTATCTCCAGATTTTTATTTCTAAATGTATGGAAAAGGCTGTGGAAAAGTGTGTATGAAAGATTGTGGCCATTCTGGCATTTCCATTACAGAATTCAGGACTTGCCTTTACTGAAAAGCACAAAAGCACAAAAGGTGAAATTTTTCACATAACTAAGCATGGGATGCTTATGATGAAGCTAGTGTCATGTCACTTAACTATTGAAAAGATAAGTCATAATCAAATCAATAAACATAGTATTTTGTAAGCATGCAGCACTTTCACATAGCAGTATGAACAGTATTAGCAAAGAGGTAAAAAAAAGGAAATCTGTGTTCATTTGTCAAAGTTTAGGTCAGGAAAGACTAAATACGCATTAATTACTTGCATGCATTACATACTTGAGTCCCTGTGAAACAGTTCAGATATTTACTTCCTCTGTGAGTAATTAGTAATGGAAAGAACACTACAAAATTACAGAAGAGTGGTTATCTCTACTTCCTTTCTCCTTGCTGACAAGAGTGGCAGCTGTCAGTGGTTGGGAGAAGTGAGGTCAGGAGTCCCTGAAGGGACAGCCACACCATTACCTCTCCAAGCTGAGCTCAGTGCGTTTTGCAAGGTGGAGAGCATGCTACATGTTGTATAATCTGTGCTGGTTGGTGGGCTGCTCTGAGCTGTTTCCCACTGATTGGTGCAGCAAATCACCAGTCAAATATTGTGTATGTTAAGTTCTGGTATGTTAAGTTCTGCTACTTCAACCAATTACATTTTTTTTATTTTTTTGTTTGTTACACCTACCTAGTTGTGTATCATCTAACAATTTACATCTCTAACAACTACATAGCAACATATCGAGGGTTATACTGTGGGTGTGCAAGGTCAGTCTGATTATTTGAGTGATGTCAGCCAAGATATTGCTTTACTGGGAACACCTTCCATTTATTGGGGAAGTATCCTGATGTGTACAGAACTTTTATCTGGAAGCTATTTTCTTAAATGTCTGCTCACTCAAATCAACAGTGGTCACTTTGAAGCTTAGTCATATTGACAGAAAGAGGGGGATGTTTCTGCTGAAAACAGGCTTGTAGCAAGATTTCACAGGGTCTAGAATTTCAGCCTGTAGCTGAAATTGCTTTACTTTTTCTCTCTGAAGTCTGAACACAGTTGTTTGTAGTCTTGGACTAGAAAGTCACTGAAAGCTGTGAATGCTAACAAAGTAAACCTCTATTAACCTGTCTGTTTTCAACATGCTTTGATGCTAGAGTGGGAACAATTAACAAAATAAATTTGTTTCCAACCATTTTTACTCATGCTGATTGTTCAAGTAGTTCTTAATGTCATTTGGACTTCACTGTTAATATCACTGTGTTCTCACTGTGGCCCAGAACAGCACTTGCTTGGGCATGTAAGACAAATACTGAGGGCCTTCTGTTTTTCTAACACTTGAAAAAAATAATTAAAAAAAACTCATGGAGAGGAAAAAAGAAACAGCTGTGTTGTGGGCTTAAAATATTTGGGATTGAAGTTTTTAATATCTGTTTGTGGAAACTCTGTGTTGAAGAGGGCGGGGGTGGAGTACAGAATTACCAAAGTGTTAGGCTATAGCAGTAAGGAGAGCATCACTGAAGCACCACCATCCCCCTTCCACTTAGATAACCAATCACAAGAATAAATATCAGACAACAATAAAGTTTTCTGGTACGGTCACATCTAATCTATATTTCAGCTTACTCTCAATTATTTGTCCAGCATATACAAACAGTACATGAAAGAGAATCTAAAGATGGGAGAAGGTACTCCCACTTGTTGCAGATTCAACTTGACATAAATGTTCTCATTTAGGCACAAACAAGTCCTATGAATCCACTCCAACAGTCTAAGGGAGGTACAGAGAATCTTCTACCATAAATGTACAAAATCTTGAATTGCTTGAATTTGTGCGAAGTAAAATATAAATTCACAATTTCATGGGTGACTGTTAGCCTCAACAGTAAAATTCTCAGAATCCTCTCACTATCCATGAGAAACAACCATGTGAACCTCTGAAGGAAGAGGACAATGTTTCATTCCTGCAGTCAGGCTGATCCACACAGACAGTTGTCAAAGCCATGACAGTTGCATGTGTGCTTTGTAGAAGAACAAGGATAGGTGACCATAAGATACAGAGAACTGGAGAGCCATCCTAGCAGGTTGTCAATGGATTGCTTTAGAATAAGCTGTCACATATGGACAATGTAAATAATTTTCCTCATCAAGCCTAATCAATAACTCACTAGGCATCTAAAAGAAGATATATGGAATGCACATGAGAAATATAAGCTGAAGTAATAGCTCATGCACTTTGCTGTCATCAAGGGTAAAAATCACTGCTCTTTCTCAAGTTTTTTTTGTTGTGCCTCACCAGAGTTACCTGGTATACAGCTGCAGGCCAAAGGCAAACTTTAAGGTGATGCTAATAGAACAAAGGAGACTTTTAGGAAAAAAAATGAGATCTCTTTAATATCCAAGGCCACCTGGGCAGGAACCTAAAGTAAGAGCTATATCTGTGCCACCTCCAGTATGGCTACCCAAGATATGAATTTGATGGATGGACGATTAGATGGATATAGAATTGGCTGGAAGGTCGCATCCAAAGATTGCACTCAACAGCTCAATGTCCTAATGGAAACCAGTGGTGCCCTTCAAAGGTCTGTACTGGGACCAATACTATTTAATATCTTCATTAATGACATAGTGGGATTGAGTGTACCTCAGCAAGTTTGCAGATGACATAAGCTGAGCAGTGTAGTTGATACACTAGTGGGAAGGGATGCCATCCAGAAGGACTGTAACAGGCTTGAGAAGTTGGCCCATGTGAACCTCATGCAGTTCAATAAGGCCAAGTGCAAGGTCCTGCACCTGAATTGGGGCAATCCCAAAAAACACCAGTACAGACTGGGGTTATGAATGGATTGAGAGCAGTTCTGCAGAGAAGGACTCGGGGATATGTGGTGGTTTTACCCAGCTGAGCAGCAGAACTCCACCACAACTGCTCTCTCACTCCCCCTCCTCAAAAGATGAGGGGGAGAAAATACGATGGAAAAAGGGCTCAAGGGTTGAGATAAGGATAATTTAATTAAAGGGAAAAGAAAAAAGGAAAAAAAAAAAAAAAACAAGCAAAGGCCGTGGGGAATCAAAGAGAGAAAAAATTCTTCACTTCCCGTCAATGAGCAGAATTCGGCCACGTCCTGGGAAGCAGGGCAATACGTGCAGAGGTTGTTCGGGAGGACAGATGTCTTCATAAAGAGAGCCCCTCCTTTCTCGTTCCCCTTTCCCAGCTTTTATTGCTGAGTGTGACACCAAATGGTATGGGATATCCCTTTGGTTGGTTCAGGTCAGCTGCCCTGGTGATGTCCCCTCCCAACTGCTGCCCAACCCCCGGCCCATTGGGTTTGGGGAGTTTGGAGGGTTTGGGTGCTGTGCCAGCATGGCTCAGCAATAGACAATGCACTGGTGTGGTATCAGTGCTCTTCTAGCTACAAGTGCAGAGCACAGCGCTGTATGGGCTGCTGCTGGAAAAGGTAACTCTATCCTGGCCAGACCCAGTACATGATGCAGGTGGATGAGAAATTGGATATGAGATAGCAATGTGTGCCTGAAGCCCAGAAAACCAATCATATCCTGGGCTGCATCAAAAGAGGTGTCATGGGCTTGTTGGGATGTTTGCACCTTAAGAGAAGAGAATGCAGAGTAGAGAGTGGAGACTGTACTTGTAACTTCAAGATTTTCATAAAGTTTTCCACTGCTATGGCTATTTTGCTAACTTGACGTGCTTGCTTCCCTCCTTCCTTTGCTCCCATGCTGCATCTTCAGGTTGCCAGGAAGACTTCTGCATGATGCACATAACAGAAATGCATGTTAACTGGGCCCTGCATTGCTTGACAGTGCCATCCAACCCTGGGCTGTAGTCAATGATCTTACACGTAAGTCATTTCAGGTGGTTTTCTTTTTTTATATTTTATATTTTATTGATTTTGAAATATTCCTGTGTGTAAACAGCTTTAACAGTATAACTTCAAGGAGGAGAGCTCTTAGGATGATACGTTTTCTTTCTTTTTTATAGGAGATAAATATTATGGCTTCTTCTTTGTTAGAAATAGGACATTTCCAGTTGGGCACTCAGGAGGATGCCCATGAGTTCTTATGCTGCACTGTGGATGCCATGCAAAGAGCTTGTTTGAGTGGAAGCAGCAAATAAGCATAGACAAATTAACTTTTCAATGTTCCCTAGCCCTTCGGGATCCTTTATTTACTACCATCAAGGAAACACTATGTCCAAGGCTTTCAAAAAAAGTAAAACTCTTTGAGGAGAGAATTCTCTGCTTTACCTCTGAGCCCTAATTACATTTCCAGTTTGGACATTTCAAGTAACTACAAATGTCCATCAAATATCTGGGGGCTTTCTGAGATCCAGATGCACTTTCCTAAAACTATTACTACCTTTGGAAGTGTCTGTGCCCTTCTGCCTTTCTGCGGTAAACAGCTTATTGTGTGACTCAAGTAGTAGGTATTAAGAATCTAAATCGGCGTAGTCAGTCTACTTAATGAATTGTTGAGCATTCCTATTTGCATTCCAGTAATGTGCTTGAGCTGCAAAGCGGTTTCCAACTCCTATGAGGCATTTCTTTATGTTGCTTTGGATAACACAGAATCATAAAATCACAGAATCATAAAATATCCCAACTTGGAAAGGACCCACAAGGATCATCAAGTCCAACTCCTGGCTCCACACAAGACCACCCAAAAATCAGACGTGTTTGAGAGCATTGTCCAAACACTTCCTGAACTCTGGCAGGCTTGGTGCTGTGACCACTTCCCTGAGGAGCCTGTCCTAGTGCCTGACAACCCCTCTCAGTGACGAGCATTTTCCTAATATCCAACCTGAACCTCCCTTGTAGCAGCTTCATGCCATTCCCTTGGGTCCTGTCACTGGATATAAACATAAGAGGGCTTCTAATTGGGCAGCAATATAAACTTAAGAGGTTTCTAATTGGGCTTCAAGACTTCCCAAGGCACCTGTAGCTTTCTAGTACAAATGCAGTTGACTTAAAAATGTATACTGCTAACACAAGAGAGCTTGGTGGTGGGTGGGAAGCGGAACGGGCTCTGTCCTACTGTGGAGGCCATGGCAATGGTCTCCCTGTGTGTTGGGTTTCAGCTGGACAAATATGAGCTGTCTTATCTGCACAAATGGTATACTCTCCTCCTTATTCCTGTTGTCCTCCCTCAATACACATCTGACTTCTAGACTGATGGGTTGTATTGTTTTCATTACTTATGACCACGCACCCCATCAATAGCTAAACTGTGTGGCGCCAGACAGGTAGCTATTGATAGTCCAGGGAAATCACTGGAAAATAAGGTAAATGTTCAGCATAATACCCTCTTTCTGCCTACTTCTTGACAATGCTTACTGATTCATGGTAGGACTCCTCAGCATCAGGTGGCTGGGTATTCTTGTAGACTCCTAATAAGTGTCTGGGATATGGTGTTTCCAGCAGCTTCGTGCTCTCCTTTTTCACTCATCCAGGCAGCCTTGTCTGTCACTGCAGCTCTGGAGGGCTTTGTGAGACCTGAGCACCTGGACAGTGAAAACTGCTTTAAATGTAGCGAGATGATTACTAAAGACATATTAAAACTAGGCCATGCATTAAGGTATTGCATGTCTTTGAGGAGAAGTTATCCATCCACTTGGTTTATACACACAATAATAACACACAACACAGATTTTTTTTAATGCCCTGAAATCCTCCAGGACTTGGAAAGGCAAGTAATTTCTGTCATTCCATGGGAATATTTGGAAAGAATTGAGAAGAAGTGCAGACACTTGGTCACATGAGGATTTTTTTTTCCTGCTGTTGGCTACACTGTAGGTGGTCAGCCTTGCTAACTGTGAAGTTGCACACTGAAAAAAAACAAACCAAACCAGACCAACCAACTAACCAACCAAAAAAACAAAAAAAACCCCACTCCAATGGCCAGGAGTCAAAACTATGCCGGGTACGACAAAGATTACCACTGTGGAACTTTGTATCTAAGTTTCACAGAATTTTATAGAGGACTTGTTTTCTTTCCTTGCTCATGAACGTTCTCCATGGGTTGAAGGCTTTCTTGCCTAGTATTTTCATTTTAGAACTGGAAAAAGGGTCTGTTGAATTTGTTCCACTTAGGAGCTATCAGCAGTATTTTTGCTGATGATATCAAGTGACCGTCTCCCATAGCACACTACCGGAAAAGCTGGCAGCCCATGGCTTGGACAGGTGTACTCTTCACTGGGTTAAGAACTGGCTGGATGGCCAGGCCCAGAAAGTGATGGTGAATGGTGTTGCATGCAGTTTGCGGCCAGGCACTAGTGGTGTCCCCCAGGGATCAGTGTTAGGCCCAGTCCTGTTTAATATCATTATTGATGATCTAGATGAGGGGATTGAATGTACCATTAGCAAATTTGCAGATGACACCAAGTTGAGCGGGAGTGTCGATCTGCTGGAGGGTTGGAGGGCTCCGCAGCGGGACCTGGACAGGCTAGATAGATGGGCCAAATCCAATGGTATGTGGTTCAACAAGACCAAGTGCCACGTCCCGCACTTTGGCCACAACAACCCCATCCAGCACTAGAGGTTGGGGACAGAGTGGCTGGACATTGGCCACGCAGAAAGGGACCTGGGGGGACATATTGACAGCAGGCTGAACATGAGCCAGCAGTGTGCCCAGGTAGCCAAGAAGGCCAATGGCATCCTGGCCTGTATTAGGAGTAGTATGGCCAGCAGGACTAGGGACATGATTGTCCCCCTGTACTCGGCACTGGTTAGGCCGCACCTCAAGTAATGTGTCCAGTTCTGGGCCCCTCAATTTAGGAAGGATGTTGACGTGCTGGAGCGTGTTCAGAAAAGGGCAATGAGGCTGGTGAAGGGTCTGGAGCACAAGTCCTATGAGGAGCGGCTGAGGGAGCTGGGGTTGTTTAGCCTGGAGAAGAGGAGGCTCAGGGGAGACCTTATTACTCTCTACAACTTCCTGAAAGGAGGTTGTAGCCAAGTGGGGGTCGGTTTCTTCTCCCAGGCAACTAGCAATAGGACAAGAGGACACAGTCTTAAGTTGCACCAGGGGAGGCTTAGGTTGGACATTAGGAAGAAGTTCTTCACAGCAAGGGTGATTAGGCATTGGAATGGGCCGGCCGGGGAGGTGGCTGAGTCACCGTCCCTGGAGGTGTTTAAGAAAAGACTGGATGTGGCACTTAGTGCCATGGTCTAGTTGACAGGGTGGTGTTAGGTCATAGGTTGGACTTGATGATCTCAGAGGTCTTTTCCAACCTATCTGATTCTGTGTGATTCTGTGTGTGTGTGATAAGTTTCAGTTTCTTCTGTCTTTGTTTATGACAGTAGATTAATTTCATTGCTTACCCTGTGTTCCCTTACTTTTCTGAGAGCCACGTAACAAATCTGCAACCCACACTTCCATTTCCAAGGGTTCCAGGTGGTTCTGTCTCTGTCTGGGACTCCTGCCATGATATGAGCTGTTGGCAAGCCTTCCTTTCTGGCATTGGTAAAGCTACATGTTCAGGCACTATGGCTGCCTGTCCAAGGATAACGTCCTAAATCCTTTATTCATTGTTGGGGCAGGTTGCCCTTTTGCGCCTTGCTTTAAGAATCCATGTATCACCAACCAGAAAGCTACAAGTGATCAGGAAATGACTGCTCTGTATTAATGAACCTGAAATGCAGTGTGCGAATCCATGAAATGAAAGGCTGCCTTATGCAACCGAATATTCCTAAATAATGTAAGGATGTGTGAAACACAAAAGCTTGTCTGACTTCTTTTCGGAGGGGAAAGAGTGTGCATTTCAGCAATTAGCTCTGTGCTTTGTTTCAAGGTGTGAAAAGATGGATGCTGTCTCCATGAGGTTTACAATACATTGGTCATCCAAAGTTCTTACAATATGTCTGAAAAGATTTGAAGATTTCAGTGGTAGGAGGATTAGCAAGGTGTGTGCACTACTGTACTGCAGCTTTCTTTTTCTGAAGTGGGAAATTTGCCAAAGCAGCATGCTCTTCCAGAAGTTGTTAATGTTGTTTCTAGTGTTCCCTTCTGGTGACAGGAAAGTTCCCATGGGTAGACAAGCATACACTCTGCTTCTAGAGAACTGTTTTTGCTGAGAACAGTTTTCTGCAACCCAAATTATTAACTGTTGCATTAGGGAAAAACAATGTGCCATGAGCACAAAAGATGAATTTATACAGTTCTAGCCTTTGTTCTTTGGAAGCTATTTCATGAAGTATTTTAAGATTATTTTTGAGTCTTCTTGGTCTCTCCATAGGATGTGGAATATCCTGAGTACTTGGATCTTCACCCATTCCGTATCTCAGACAGCAGGAGAACCACTCCTCTACAACTTATATGCTGTCCTGGTACATAAAGGCTGCAGCTGTCATGCAGGGTACTATTTCTGCTACGCTAAAGTAAAGAGCAACTTCCTACCAGGGTAAAATGTGTGCGGGTGAGAGAAACATCTCAACAATTTTCTGGAGACAGGATCTCTAGTGAAGGATATTTATTCACAATTGCAATGGCAGGCATCCTGCAAGTGGGAGCGCCCAGAAAGAATACATCGAGGCCTTTTATACCCTATTTCCCCCCATCCCCACCCAATGCTAGGGTCCTCCCCTGTTTCCTCACTGGCTGAGTACTCAAGGTTCACAACCTACCCAACGCTTGTTACTATGTTCTGTATGTACAGTTTGGTTTGACCAACTCCCCAGTCTCTCCTTTTGCCCAGCAACAGACACTTCCGCCTCATCCTGCAAAACCACATACCTGACCCAGCATCTTAAGCCTGTACTACCCGATGCCCAATAAAGCAAACTTAGTGGAATTTTCCACTGCAAAAACACAACTTTTACTTCTCATAGTGAGTGAAGAGAAACTTTCATGGCAATGTCACTGGTAGCCAGGGTTTTGGGGAGAAGGTGTCCTTATGGGTTGGATTGGATTTGTTTTGGTGAATTCCTGGTTCTGTGGTTTTCCACCTGTGTTTTCATTTAGCAACCATGCAGTTCATCTCCAGACATCATTCCCTTTATTTACAGGCCAGTAAAGGACTTTGGTATGAGATGAAAGATGAGTGTGCTGTTCTTTGTGACATCAACAGAGTTCTCAGGTAGCATGCTTATCTCCTGTTTTATGTCAGGTAATAACAAGTATTAAAATGTGTTCAGAATACATTTACTTTCCTGGGTTTGCTATTTGCGTTCTCCTTCTGAGTGTTTCTCTTTCTGTCCTAGAAGAAAATTACTGCCTGCATTATTCAGTTCTGTCTAATCTGAAATTCCCCACACCAACTGTTATTTTTTCTTGCTGGGCCTTAGGCTGCTGCCCATGTGTAAATTGCGATGTGTCTGCTAGCTGAAACTGGCTAATGTAGAGAAGAGGAGAAATGAAGGTCATGGGGGGGTATAAAGATGAGGTCTTGCTCTGAAAGGGGCAGACCTAGGAAGGCGATGATCTGATTTCCCATTTGTAGTCCTGGTTAAGTCTTCTCTATATTGTAGAAACCGCTCCAAGAAAATGCTGGGCTGGGACAGAGCAAGAGCAGGCTGCAAGAACAACCTTAAACTGAGATCACTCCTTTATCAAGGCACTATGATTTGACACTTGGAAAAGAGGCTTTTTGTTCACCAGCACCGTCTTATACCTGTTNGGCTGGCTTTATGGGACCATGGCATCTGCCTCAGAGGTCTACGGTAACTTTGGGAAGGTGGGTCATGGCACCAGATGGGCAGTGGGTTTCTTTCCATTGTTCTATTTTTCCTGCCACACCACAGCATTCTTTACAGCCATCCTGCTATGGCCACAGTAATTCAGTTAGTGGCTAGCTGTGGAGCCATGCTGCTTCAGTTCTCAGTGCTTGGAGACTTTCTGTACCACACTGGATGAAGCTCTGAGCCACACAGTCTGACCTCCTAGCTGGTGCTGCTTGGAGCTGGAGGACTGCAGGACTCAGGCCTTCCTGGTGCCCTTCCAACTTGAGTGAAGCTGTGACCCAGTGATTTTCCTACACTTTTTTCCCAGCCTGCTTCCTCTCCTATCCACTTAGATCCATCTCTTTTGTCTGCCAACAAAGGCACTGTGTATTTTGTGTAGAGTGCCTGTGGGGTGTGCATGGTCGTGCAGGGCTGTGGACTTGAAGCCTTGGCCTAGTGGAGAGCAGCAGCTCTGGGTGCTGAGCAAAGGCAGCCCCTTTTCCCCAGGGACCTCTACTGGTAGTGGGGGTGGGTGGGGGTGGGGGGTGCAACATGCGTGTGGGGGAGCCAAAGAAGACAAGGCTGGAGGGGAGTCCTTGATGTTGGCAGGCTGACAGGGTTTCTACTGCTTATTTTCAGCCCTTCAGGAGACCCTTTGCGAGGCCCTTAGCCATCCATTCCCACAGCTTCTGGGGTTTCTCCACTATTCTGGTCCTTTCATGAGGAAAACTCAGGACCTTGGCATGGCTGTTTTTGCAGGATATGGCAGTGGGTGCAGAGGACTGTCCAGACAGCAACTCTTCCACAACAGTCAGTGCAAACCAGCTAGCATGGGCAGGTCCATGGGCAGCATCTGAAGATGGGCCACGCCTCATCTGCCTCAGCACGCTAAACAATGCCATTTTTGTGGGCTTCTGCTTGCATCGCCTCTGCTTTGGTTTTATAAGGTTGTCCAGAAGGCAAGTTGCTTGCCTGCTCTGGCATCAACCTTTTGACCACGTTCTGTACATCATGTGAGCAGACAATGACTATGAGGAGTAGAGTCAGCCCTCCTGCCTGCTGTCAGAGGAATGGTGCTGGGGAGTGGGCTCTGAACAGATCCCGGTGGTGGGGCTATGATCTCTGAGCCAGTTCACAGACACCACAGACTATGACCCTTCAACAGGGTGGAGAGGGAGGAGAAGGAGGCCTCCAGGCTGTGACCAAACCCTCAGGGATGACCAGCTACCAGCAGGCTACTGCAGCAAGTGCTTTTTTGGGAGCCAACCCTGTCAAGGGAAAGGGCCTGGCGCAGAACGCCCCTGGTGGGGCTATGATTACTGCAGCATAAACTACATCCCCGCAGTAGAGTGGATGAGGAGGGCTTCAGTGCCTTCTGCCACTAACAGTTGAGCTGCTTGTCAGGAACGAGGAGACTTGGTCTCTTGGGAAAGGACAGAGCACTGTTTCAGCGGGAGCATTCCCACAGAGTTGATCTGACATGTGAAAGCCTTTGAGCAGGGAATCAATGCCAGGTGGAATGACCCCCTTCAGATCAAGGATGGTAGAGGAGGAGGAGGTACCTGAGGGATGGGCATGCTGCTGTGTGTGAGGGTTCCCAAGCCCTGCCTGTCCCTCCTGGCTGTTCAAGCTGCTGTGTGTGAGCTGTCAGTTTTCTGGTGCACCGATTGTGCCTGTCCAGCATGTCAACCCTGTGTGGTGCAGTGGGCCTGTGGGGCAAGGGCATGGGATGTCACTCAAACTGATGTGTGATACAGGGTAGGGTGTGGGGCCCAGGCTACAGAGTTGGGATGGGGTCCCATCAGTGGGCAGCTTGGGTGGTGTCCCTAGTAAGGTATGAGGTATGATTTGTGGGGTGTAGGGTGTTGTCTATGTGGTGGGCATGGGGTGAGCTGCAGGGTAATGTGTTGTGTTGTGTGGAGTGTGGGCTGTGGGCTAGGAGGTGGGGTGCGGAACATGGGATGGGATTTGCTGTGGGAAGGTGTACAGGCCAGCGTATGTGTTGAGATGTGGGTGGGCTGTGGGGCCATGCTATGCGGCAGGTGTGAAGAGGGCTATGAGGCAGAGAGAGGAGCTAAAGTCTGGGCTGTGGTGCTGGCTGTGGACCTATGGGGTACAGTATGGGACAGGGATAGGGGTTGTGTGAAGGGACTGTGGGATGAAGGTGTCAGGGTTATGGGGCCAACACAGGGGCAGAGGGGTGGCCATGGGGCAGGTTTCTGAAGCAGGAACAGTGCTATGGGATAGGGAATGCAATGGCTTTGAGGTGTTGTGGGGCTACGCAGCATCTAGGTAACTGTGGTTGCTATGGGGAAGACTGTTTTGAGCAGTGAGGCCACCACCTAGCCCTGTGGCCCAGCCCCAGCATTTACCCCGCTGACACAGTGGGGGTAACCATAACACCTGCCTCCCATACCAGGGCCGAAACTCCTCTGTTCCTTGTAGCAGGGCTCTAACCCCTCAGCTGAGCAAGGCCTCCTAGTCCCGTAGTTTTCTCATGGCACAGTGCTACTGGAGACCCAAATCCTGCCTCAAGTTCCCACCTTAGTCCCCTGTACTGAGTTGCCATGGAGTGGGTGGAGAAGGGCCTCTCCATGCCCCATAGCAGGGACTGGGTCCATCCCTGAAAACTCATAACCCTCAGCCCCACACGCAAGGCACACAGAACTTCCCACAGTGGGGTGTCAAACTGTCAGCAAGCCCCCAAGGCTCCAGTGTCTCTTTGTGAGCGTATTCATCTGTGTGTGTGCATGCTGCCATGTGTGCACATTTTCATACTCCAGAGTGTGCAGTTGTCCATGTGTGTGCAAAAAAGGTGTGAGTCAGCGTGTGCAGGTGAGTCCATGCCTGTTTTCCTTCTTACTAGAGGATGTGCTGACCAAAGCAGTTCCCGTCACAGTGCAGGAGGTTCCTGTGGCCACAAAGGCCATGGCTGCAGCCAGGAAGCTCTGACATGGACCTGGAGAGCTGAGACAGACAGCCCTTGTCTACTGAGCTGTGCTTCTTTGCCCTCCAAACTCTGCCTCCACTGCTAATTGCACATTTTACTTCACATCAAGAAAAGAAAGCCACAGGAAATTGGAGACTTGCTTTACTTCAACAAAGTAAACACATGGATGTAGCTGTACAGGTAGCAGTCACCAGTAGGTCACCCTCTTTTCCAGGAGGTGAGACATCCTTCCAGTGGTAAGGAGGTAAAAAGAAGCAAGGGATTCAGTTTTAAACCCAGGGAAATGCTGCTGGCCTTGCTTAGCTCATCCACTATGCGATCCATGAAGTTTCAGGTGTCTGTGATGTGATACTAGTTCCACTGTCCTGGAGACAATTAAAAGGTCCATGCCTGGGGCTAAGTCAGACAGGGGCTAAGACCCTGGACTGAACAGGTATTATCCCTCGGGGTCTTGGTGCCTTGGTGTCAATCCTCTGGGAGAGGAAGGACATAGGAAAAGACACCTACATGCAACTGCATACTTAAGGCTGCTTTGTAGCTGGACAAGTTTGAGTTGCCAGCCTCATGAAATTCCCTTCATGGGGGACTTTTTCCTCCAAGAATAACACAAGCTGTACAGTGCCTTGTAGTGCCAAAGAGTAACTCTTGGCACCACTGCTACCATCACCTTGCCACAGACACCTGGGCCTGTTTTTTTTTTTCTATTTAGTTAGTTGGTTACTCATGTAGAAGGTAAACTAAGAAATATTCTCTGGCTTTGCCTTTCCCAGTGCTTTGGGGATACCTGCAGGAGCTGGCACCTGGCTAGTGCAGGTGCTTGTGATGTCAGCAGTGGCTAAGCAGCTGGAATCTCATAGCTTGAGTAGTTCCTTGTAATGTCACTTGTGGCTGAGTAGCTTTTAGGGCAGGTTGAAGCACCTGGCTTGTGCAGGTTTTTGCATATGGTGGCTGAGGAGCTGAAAGGGCTGGAGCAGGAACCTTGCTTGTGCAGGTTCCTGTGATGTCACTCATGTCTGAAATGCTGATGGCACAAGAACAGAGACACGGTTTGTGCAGGCACTTGTGATGTCACCGGCAGCTGAGTAGCTGATAGGATTTGATAAGGACTATGACTTGTGCAAGTGCTTGTGATGTCACTGGTGGT
Organism: Chauna torquata; assembly: GCA_013399475.1. Taxonomy (NCBI): domain Eukaryota; kingdom Metazoa; phylum Chordata; class Aves; order Anseriformes; family Anhimidae; genus Chauna; species Chauna torquata. The sequence goes on from VXAL01016786.1 coordinate 153,879, forward strand.
TGAGTAGCTGATAGGGCAGGAGCAGACCCATGATTGTGCAGGTGCCTGTGATGTCAGTTGATTATTTGATAGGGCAGCAGCAGGCCCATGGCCTCTTCTGGTGCTTGTGATGTCACTACTGGTTGAGAAGCTGAGAGGGTAGCAGCAGGCACCTGGCTTGTGCAGTGGACGACTGTTAGGACTCCTCTCCTGGTTGCTGCTGCTAGTTTGCGGTAATTCCACTTCTGACATCAAATTGTTATAGAAGTTTTACTGTATCCCGAGGCAAATTATACAGACATTTGCTTAAGTATAAAGAGATTTAATGAATAATGCATTGGACAGAGTCCTACTGCTATAAGTGGTTCTACAAGGAGTCTGCAAAGACGCAGCACAAGGTGATACCTTTTATACGCTTGCACTTGCACTGATCATAGAATCATAGAATCATTTAGGCTGGAAAAGACCTCCAAGATCATCCAGTCCAACCTTTAACCTAGCACTGCCAAGTCCACCATTAAACTATGTCACTAAGCTCTGAATCCAAACATTTTTTGAAGACCTCCAGGAATGGTGACTCAACCAGTTCCCTGGGCAGCCTATTCCAATACTTCACAACCCCTTCAGTGAAGAAATATTTCCTAATATCCAACCTAAACCTCCTCTGGCGCAACTTGAGGCCATTTCCTCTTGGCTTGTTGCTTGGGTGAAGAGACCGATCCCCATCTTGCTACAGCCTCCTTTAACGTAATTGTATAAAGTGAGCCTGAGCTCACTTTCTTCCAGGATAAACAACCCAAGCTCCCACAGACGTTCTTCATAAGACTTGTTCTCCAGACCCTTCACCAGCTTTGTTGCCCTTCTTTGGACATGCTGGAGCACTTCGATGTCCTTCTTGTAGTGAGGGGCCCAAAACTATGTCAGCATCACATAAGTGCTGGCATCAGGTGCCTTAGCTGGCAGTGTTGGAGTATCTGAAATGGACATTTGCCGAGCCTGGAAATTAAGAGCACGAAGAATCAGTATAAAAGAGCTAGTGGCAAAGGAATTTAAAGGAGAAATCCTGAATCAGCATGAAGTTGTCCTTCTGTTATAGAGAAGGTTTTGAAATATTTCATGAGAAACACGAACAGATGCCACAAGTAGTTTGTGAATAAGGAGAACAGATCAGGAATTAAAATAAAAATGCCTGAAAGCTTTTTGTGCCTGCCATAGAAACCTTTCACTTTACAGAACAGTTGTACAAAGATCTTGTGTTTCATTTTTGTTTAGTTTCTGTACAAAGTGCTTGTGTGTTCTGGTTTTCCCTGTTGAAAGGCTTTGTTTATGTAGTTCTCTTATCCTCATGTAACAAACCTCCTCTCCAGGACTAAAACATTCCTCCTCCCACTTTATAGTCTTCCTCCTCTCCAGCAAGCCTAGATTCACCAGTGGCCAGGTGTTTCCTTTGGCCTTGCCCTCACTTGCCCTCCTTTCTCCTTTGACTGATCTGGGTCTAGATCTGTAAATGGCTGTGTTGTCCTTTGCTCCAGCTGTACCAAATTGCTAACACAGTCCTACCATAATGGGATGAAGAGTCTTTTTGCTAATTTTGGGGAAAAATATGCAGTGCAGGTGAGTAGGAAAGGAGACAGTGAAGACTTCCTCCAGTTTTTGTTTCTGCTTCCCTGGTAAGATAGGGCAGTTCCCAACTCTTTCTCTATTGGGAAGAGTGATGGGAGAACTGATGGATGCTCTTTGGATGAAAGGCTACTCAAACAGTCTCATCTTCCTAATGGTAATGATTTCCATTTGCTTTTGATGTTGTAAATAAAGATCTGTTTTTAGAATGTTTTGCCCATGTGTTGTTTTTAATTTCTTTATGATTACATTTGCAAGACTAAAAACCAAATCACTCTGTTGTTCTACTTCAACTGTACAGAACCTGCTGCCTCAGAGCTTAATTTCAATGATGTCCTGAGCAACAGTGCACCTTTAGTGTCTAGAAATACAGATTTGAGCAAAGCTTCTCTAGCTTAGAAATAGTAGGACATTCACTGCTGTGCAAGATCTGCCTGTGCAATTTCAGAAGATGCTTTGTATCTTCAGTAGTATCTCTGAACAAATGGTGTTTCAAAAGCTGAACTGCAGATACCGACATTATCCTGTGTATGCTCAGTGCTACCTGCTTTGCAATGATTTCCATTCTTGAGCAGATTTTTCTCAGAGACAGAGACTGCCCCTATGGCAGTACGGGCTCATTCTTCTTCCAGCTGTGTCGCCATGAGCAGACATACAGCACAACACAGCTGAACAGTGCAGCTGAAACTTTTAGCAAGCCTTTTCCTATTTTTTTAACTGTTCTTTTTCTCCAATCATATGGCTTCCTCTAGAGCTTGATAAATATCTATTTTTTTCAAATCCTTTCTGTTAACCTTGAGTTTTAAAGTGAAAAATTGAAGGTAAAGTGCTTGTGCCTCATATGAGTTGGCTCTATCCCTGTGGAGCCTGAGGAGGTAGGTTTTGTCAAATGTATTGTGTTCAGACCCAAATGTTGATAGAAGAGAGAAATTGGAGCAGTGAAAAGTTTGTTCTGTGAGAGTTGCCCCCATCTGATTTCTGCCTGAGAACAGCCACAGAGTTTGCTCTCATCTGGCCAACAGCAGAAGCCTGAGGGCACTGTGCAATCTCCTGCTCCTGGTATTTCTCTGGGCTCTGGTTTCAAGGTCTTCCTACCTGTGTTTCCAGGTTGGTGCCTATAAAAATATTTGTGCAAGGTAGACAGTAGACTTTTAGTAGACTACAGCAAGGTAGACAGTAGACTTTACAAAGGCTTCAATGTGTAGTAACTTGTATGTGTCTGTCAGCACATACCATAAGAGACAGACCTAAACAAAGCACAAAATGCACTGCCTTTCACAAGCTGGTTCAGCACGATGTTTGGCATGGAATATCCTTTTGGTTAGCCAGGGTCAGCTGTACTCACTGTGTCCCCTCCCAGCTTGTTGTACATCCCCAGCCTACTCACTGATGGGGCATCATGAGAAACAGAGAAGGCTGTGTGAGCACTGTTCAGCAATACTTAAAACTTCACTGTGTTAGCAACACTGTTTTGGTCACAAATCCACAACATAGCACTATATGAGCTACTAGGAAGAAAATTACCTCTATCCCAGCCAAAACCAGAACAATCTCCACCCCTTACTCCATATCATTAATGTCATGCTCGGGTCCCACACTATCCAATACAATCTCATTCACCATCACTCCCCGTCCTTTGAGATACATATGTATATATATAAAAACAGATACCATTCCTCTAGTCTAGGACTAAATGCTGTAAAATGTCCACAAACACTACTCTGGGGCAGCGCACACTGTTGGGTGTGAGTGTCCCAGAATCCAAATACTATCATGGTGATGAGCACTCTGGTGTGAGTGATCATCCCTGCACCTTGCCAATATCCCAGGACTAGGAAAGATGATCTTTTTGCAAGTTTTTCTGAGACCTGATGCAATCCGAGGCCCAGGCAAGATGCTGTGTTCCAGGTTGTGTGAGGCCTATGGTTCACAGGAGCAGGGACTGGTGTTCTCTACAAGCCTCCATGAAGTCAGCCCCTTCATGAGAGGTCACCATACCTCTAAGGGCCCTAGGATTCACTAAACACAGCAGCACATATCCTAAGTGTTGCTAAATGCTAGGGGCCCATAACTGAAGGGAGCTGTAAACCTAGGAGTCATTAATACTAGGGGTTGCAGATCCCAGGGGCCCACAATTGAGGAGTTGTAACACGGTGCGAAAACAAACAAACCCAAGTGGTTGTAAACCCCAGGGGTTGTGAGCCACCTGTGCCCCTAGGAACTTGAAGGCAAATAGGGAGTGAAGCTATCTGAGGCAGTGGTGATGCTTGGGGAGCCTTGTGCAGTGCAGAGAGCACAGCTCTGGGACACTGGAGAGACTTAGGCACCCTACCTCACATAGTGGAGCATGCCCAACCCCCAGTGTCCCCTAGCCCTGTTAGGACAAAGGGGTTGGCCAAGCTAGTATGTGCAAGAGGGTCCGAGAACCCAGGTTCACTGGAGCTGGTGACCCTCCAATGTGAAAATGTCCCTGAACTCAACATTTAACCAGGGGATTTGCACGCTCTGCTGTCTGCAGGTGTGTCTAAGCTGTGGCACTTGCCCAGGGCCAGACAATCTGTGGTGTTCAACTGACCCTCAGTGCCACAGATACACCAGGACTCTGCACACTGTTGGTACCAATGCTTCTTGAGTACCGTCAGCATACCGTGGCTGGGCAAGATCCTCTGTGTGTGTCTGTCCATGACATTTAGCTCTCCAAACACTGCATGAGCTGCTGTCTGCATGCCTCTACAATTAGGCTCAAAATAGGAACAAATAGGCTATGAGGTTGGCTGCTACATCAGACTGGTCATGCTGCTCTGTGCCAGGGTGTCCAAGCTCCCTCAGTCCACAGGGGCTCAGGACTGTGTAGTGTGGGAATTGTAAAGAGCACTGCCCATCTCCCAGTGCTTAGCATGACACTCTGGGAAAGGGTTACAGAATATTACTGAACCACAGGGATGAGCACAGTTGTGTGTGAGTACCTTGCACCCAATAGCTTAGTCTTGGGACACTGGCAGGGTAGCATGCTCTCACGCAGTAGAGTGCACACTCCCGGAATACAGCCTGAGCTTGGGAACACTCATGCGTTGTACTGGTCCTAGTCTTAGTGACTGTCATGGTTTTGGCTGGGATAGAGTTAAATTCTCTTTGTAGAGGTTCACACAATGCTGTGTTTTGGATTTTTTGATGAAGATAATGGTGATGTTTTCAGTTGCTGCAGAGCAGTGCTTGTACAGAGCCAAGGACTTTCCAGCTCCTCGTATTGCCCTGCCAGCAAGGAGGCTGGGGGTGCACAAGAAGCTGGGAGGGGACAGGACCAGGACAGCTGACCCAGACTGACCAAAGGGATATTCCATATCATATGACATCATGCTGAACAATAAAACTGGGGGGGCTGGCCGGGGAAAAGAGGGGGCCGCTGCTCGGGAACAGGCTGGGCATCGGTCAGCGGGTGGTGAGCAATTGCATCGTGCATTGCATTGTGTACACTTGCTTTGTATATTCTTTTACTAGTGTCATTATTATTATTATCATTATTTTCCCTTTCTTTTCTGTCCTATTAAACTGTCTTTATCTCAACCCACAAGTTTTTTTTCTTTTTTTTCTTTTTCGCGATTCTCTCCCCATCCCACTGAGGGGGGGGAGGGGGGGGGAGAGTGAGCGAACGGCTGTGTGGTGTGTAGCTGCCTGCCGGGTTAAACCACAACAGTGACATGGCAGGGCTCTGATACTCTCGCATAGAGAGACTTTCCCAGCACTGGAATGGCTTGGTGACACTCAAATGCAAAAGCATTCCACCAGTGGAGAACTGGTTGCTCAGCCAGCTTTGCACAGAACTGCTCACCCAGTCTGGTGCAGAGGAGCTCGGAGAAGCTGTGGTCGTGGGGACACCCACACAGAGCTGCTTGCTTACTGCCTGGATATTCCCTGCTCAGAGGAAAGTGCCAGCAGCATGCCAGCAGTGACTGCCGAGCCTCACAGTCACCAGAGCCCTGGTGTACCTCCTGTGCTGCGTGTTAGTTGAACACCACAGCTTGTTCTTTCCTGGTTGAGTGGCAGGGCTCGGACATCCCTGTATCCAGGAGAGTGCTCATACCCTGGTTGTAGGTTTATCTCTGGGACCCTTGCACACTGCATGGTTCCCAGCTCCAGGATACCCAAGAGACTCCGGGACCTTGTCAACTAGCTGGTGCAGAGCCCTGGTGTATCAGCAGAGCTGGGGAACCCTCACACTCGTGCAAGTGTGCAGCTCTGCAATGGAAGGTGAGCTCCAGGACATTACCACACTACACGGTTCCCATCACCAGTGAAGCTGGCTGGCTTGGACAGCCTTGCACATAGTAGCTTGCCCATCCCCTTTGGAGCAGAATGGATGGGAGACACTCGCAGAGTGAGCATCCCTGAGGTAGTGCATGGGATCGTGGGTGATTGCTCAGCGCAGGTTTCCCAGTCTAGGCTATCAGCTGTGCTCTGACATCCTCAAACAAAACAGCTTTGCATAGCCTTGAAGTGGTTTGTGGACTGTAATGCAAAGGCATACAGCACTTGCCAGAAACTGTTGTGCCAGTAGGGCTTGGGCACCAATTGTGCAAAGCAGTGTGTGCATCCCCTGTAATACCAGCAGAGCTCGGACAACCTAGCTGAGAGCAGCTTGACTCCCTTGTCAGAACGGTCTCTCTCAGGGACTGCTGAACACAGCAGATCATCAAGTGGCAGCCCTTGGACACACATACTACTACTTGTGCAGTGTGTGACTACAGGCTGAGTTTGTTCAGCCTCACACAGGGCACAGTTACTAGCCCTGAGAAACCATCAGAGGATGGATACTCCCACACACAGTGCTTGCCCAGTACTGGCAGGTCACAGGGAACCTTGCATACAGAAGTGTTCCCAGAAGCAGAGAAGCGGGGGGCTCAGACACCCTCACGCAGCGCTGCTTGCCTAGTCTGTAGCAAGAGGCCTTGGAGCATCTGTGGTCTTGGGGACGCCCACATGCAGAAGCTCATGCAGCACCTGGATAATGTCTAGTTGCGAACAGCCCTGCACAGAGAAATTTGCCCAGCCTTGGTATGCTGGCAGTGCTCAAGGATCTTCACAGCCAGCAGTGTGCAGAGCCAAGGTGTATCAGTGGCGCTAGGGGTCAGTTCTTTGTTCAGTGGTGTCAGAGTCTATATGCAACACTGTATTCCGAGAATGCGCCTGTGGGGGACCTGTGCTGGAGCAGTCCATTCCTGAAGGATGGACCTCATGGCACGGACCCATATTGGAGCAGTTCTCAAAGAACTGCAGCCTGTGGGAAGCGCACATTGGCTCAGTTTGGGAAGGACGGCATCCCATGGGAGGGACCCTATGCTGGAGCAGTGGAAGAGAGTAAAGAAGAAGGAGTGGCAGAGAAGTGTTATGGACTGACGGCAACCCCCGTTCCCCAATTCCCTGCACTGCTCAGGGGGAGGAGGTAGAAGAGGGTGGATGGGGAGGGGGAAGGTGTTTTAAGTTTGCTTGTAGTTTCTCAGTTCTGGTCTGTTAGTAATAGCTAATAAATTACATTAATTTCCCTAAGTTGAGTCTGTTTTGACCATGATGGTAATCCATGAATGCTCTCCCTGTCATTATCTCAACACATTTGCCTTTTTCATCATATTTTCTTCTCCTGTCCTTTTGAGGAGGAGGAGTGAGAGATCTGCATGGTGGAATTTAGCTGCCCATCAGTGTGAAACCACCACAGCTGTCACCAGGTCTGCCTGGTTTTGGCCAGATTGAAAAGCCAATGGCAGCAAGAGCCATTTACAAGATTGATGCACATCTATTACAGTAGCTTCTAGCAACATACATGTCAATATAGAGTAAGTACATGTACATAGTACCCTCTCAAACACAGACTATAAAAACATATATACCCAGCAGTAAACATACTCTGTCAGGGGAATCTGTATTAGTACAACATCAGCGTACCATAGGTTGCTGGTATGACAACCCCTGGGGATGGAATGCTGCTTGGAGAAGCAGTGCCCTGGGCTTGTGTACAAGGGGATGTCTCTAGCTTCTAGGCAGGGAAGGGCTGTGCTCTAATGCCAACAAGCTCCCTGGAGGCTTGCAGTGCAGCAGGAGAAGCCCCTGGTTGATGTCAGGCTATGACTTGACTCTTGCCCCTCCTACGGTGACAAAGAGAGCTTCCGGCACATGGTCAGAAGGCAGGCAGCCCAGCAGGCTTTCCCAGCTGTGCCAAGTGCACGGCCACCAAGGGCAGGGACAGCTTGCTGGGCCTCCTGGGCACAGGGACTGCCTCATACGATCACAGAATCATAGAATATCCCAACTGGGAAGGGACCAGCCAGGATCATCGAGTCCAACTCCTGGCTCCACACAGGACTACCTGCAAAGTAAGCCATATGTCTGAGAGCCTTGTGCAAACCCTTCTGGAACTCCAGAAGCTTTAGTGCCGTGACTGCTTCCCTGGGGAGCCGGTTCCAGTGCCCACCAAGCTTCTCAATGAAGCACCTTTTCCTGATAGCCTAATTGGACCTGCCCTGAGGCAGCTTCCTGCTGTTCCCTTGGCTCCTCTCACCGGGCACCAGAGAGAAGAGATGGGCACCTGCCCCTCTGTTCCCCTCATCAGGAAGCTGTAGGCCGCAGTGAGGTCACCCCTCGGTCTTCTCTAAGCTGAATAAACCAAGTGACCTCAGCTGCTCTTCCTCTGTCATGTCCTCTAGACCTTTCACCATCTTTGCTGCCCTCCTTTGGAAACTCTCTGTTGGGTAGAATGGGTTAAAAGTGGAAGATTGGCAAGGGGGATGGGATGAGAACAGAATACTGGCCAGGCAGATTGTAAATACACTCAAGTGACCTTGTAGCTGGGAATGCGTGGAGAGTATGAAGGATGTGGAGAGTAGTAATGTAAGGAAACACATAAATCGTTATCTACTGCTATTTATCCTCTGTCTGTTTGGCAAGTAGCACATCTGTGTATAGATAACATAGGTGTTTGGTAGACTTGGAGGTGCCCTATCGGACACGCTTGAGCTCCTGGCCTTGGTACAGAGAAGACCAAAAAGCACAGTGAGGATCACAGTATGGTGGTAAAAACTAGGCCTGTGCAAACCCTTACTAAACAGACGTAAACAGCAGGCCAGTGATCTAGCATGGACTGAGCTTAGTGGTGCCTGCGTCCCTGTGTGTGTGCTTCTGCCCGGGTGTTGCTTTGGGGATCTCCCGGTTGGCGAGGTAATGAAAGTAAATTCACTCTTTGCTGTTTAGCCGTGGGTCTGTGGTTGTTCCTGCTACCTGCCTGTACTGACACACACATCTGGCTTAGTTGGCAGGATCCAGGAACAGCCATGCCATGGCTAGTAAAAAGGTCAGGGACTGGGGAGGCCATGGTGGTGGCTCCCTGCATTCCAGGATGGCCCAGTTCTGAGCACTGGACCCCCGTGGCTGCTTTCCTAGCTACAACGGTTCTGCTGAAAGCATGGCCCAAACTAGATGATGGGGCAATGGTTACCCCCCACATGACTGAGATGGATGCCATGGAAAGCAGCGCTGAAGTCTGCTCACAAGTTGGTGGGGAGAGTGTGGTGACTATTAGCTACCAGTCTTAGAGCTCTTGACCAGGAAGTTATAGCATTATGGAGTAAAGTGAGAGAGTTGGAAAAGGAAGTTGAGACTTTACAAGACGCAAAGGTGACCACAGAAGAAGTAATTACTACTCAAGCGCAGCGGTGTTATGAGCATCAATGCACTGCATAACAGCTGGTGGTGCATGTTGCTACCAAATGAAGGTGCAGATATGGGAAAAGTGGGGTTTTGACTTCCCAAGTTTGTGCTCTTACTAAGAAACCTTCATGGGATCCCAAGGAATGGGGTGGCAATATCTGCAGTGAGTCCTCAGACTCCGAGACTGAATTTCAGCCAGATTCAGAAGGTAGGGAGGTGTTAGAAGCACGATCCCTCATACAAATGCAGGGGCAGCAGGAACTGGTGGATGGAGGGGTACAGATCACGTGCGCTTATACTCCAAAAGAGCTAAGGGAATTTTTAGAGATCTATCAGCAAAATAGTGGGGAAGGCATGCTGGCATAGTTTTGTGAGCTTGGATAGTGGTGCTGCATCTATCCACTTACTAATGGGTGAAAAAGGTCTATTAAGCCCTATAGCCAGTGATGATCAGATACAATGGGGATATGCTCAATTACAAAATATCAGGGATCCTAATGGGCAGGATATTATTGCACCTACACTATATCAGTGGTTGTGCGCAGCAGTTTTAACAGCATATGCAGATCCTGTTGAATTTGTGTCACCCCTCATTGGTGTACAATGGAAGAAGGCATTAGTTTAGTGCGGCAGATGGGGATGGCTCATGTGTTAATTACAGGACCCAGTCCAGACAGGGCAGAAGTTACGAAAAGTATCAAAATGCAGTTTTTGAGAGAGGCACCTGTTTCACTGAAACCTTTGATTATACCTACAGTCACAAGTGCTACAGATAATATAGGCACCCTAGCAAATATCTGGAGGGAAATTGGGGCTGTAACTTCAGAACCATCTGTGCAGGTGGCGAGCAAAAAAGGCTGGCAAAACTGAAAGGAGTTACCTCATGGGCGATGAGGAAACAAATGTGGAATGATCTTGTGCAAGCCAGTGTCCCACGGTCAGAAATAGATGGGATCGCAACATCAGAAATGTTTTGCTGATGGCAAAATTTAGTGCCTATGTAAAAAAATCATTTCCCCTTCACCCCACCTGCCACCTCAAGGCAAGGCAGTACCCGGCTGTCCTGGTTTTGGCTGGGATGGATAGAGTTAATTTTCTTCCTAGTAGCTGGTATGGTGCTGTGTTTTGGATTTAGGGTGAGAATAAAGCTGATAACATGCTGATGTTTCAGTTGTTGCTGAGCAGCACTTACATTAATCATGGCCTTTTCAGCTTCTCAAGCTGCCTAGCCAGCAAGGAGGCTGGGGGTGCACAAGTAGCTGTGCACAGAGGGGACAGAACCGGGACAGCTGACCCAAATTGGCCAAAGGTATATCCCGTACCATATGGCATCATGCTGAACAGTAAAAATGGGGGGAGTTGGCCTGGGGAGGCTGCTGCTGCTGCTCGGGGTCTGGCTGGGCATTGGTTAGTGGGTGGGGAGCAATTGCATTGTGTATCACTTGCTTTGTATATTCTTTTATCATTATTATTATTTACCCTTCCTTTTCTGTCCTATTAAACTATCTTTATCTCATCCCACGAGTTTTTTAACCTTTTTTTTTGATTCTCTCCCCCATCCCACTGGGAGTGTGGGGGAGTGAGTGAACAGCTGTGTGGTGCTTAGATGCCTGCTGGGTTAAACCACAACACTAGCAAATGCCAAAACAGCAGAAGTGAAGGTCTGGTGGGTCCCCCAAAATTATCGCCACTGTAGCCTCTTACCTTGAGGGGGACTGACGCCCCTATGTTCCTTTAACTATAAAGTGGCAGTCTGGACGAATTTTACAAGTGTTAGCTCTGGTGGATATTGGAGCTGAAGTTACTGTATTACATAGTGATATTAATGATAAAGAAGCCACATCACAGATCTATGGCTTGGGGAGAAATCCCATGCCCGCCCACTGAGCTAAGGTTACTTCAACAACAGGAAATAAATAGCACCCGATTTGCCACAATGGTGTTAACCGCCCCAGTTAAAGAATATATTTTGGGCATTGATGTGTTGGCAAGATGAACAGCTGAAACACTAAATGGTCACTTCTGTTTCGGGACTTAAGAAGCAGAATTTGCTAATTCGATCTATAACTGTTTTGTGTGGATTCCCGAAGTGGGATCCTGTTGCACTGCCTGTGCCTGCCAAGGTGGTGACTGTAAAACAGTATTGCATTCCGGGGGGGCCGAGGAGGAAATTACTCAAACCGTTCAGGCACTTCAACAAGTGGGAACTGTTAAAGAAATCATGACTGCTTTTAATACTCCTTTTTGGCCTCTTGAAAAATGAGATGGCACTTGGAGAATGACTGTAGATTACAGAGAATTGAATAAAGTCATCTCCCAACTTGCACTTATGGTACCAGAGATGGTTACTCTCATAGAAAGAATTAGCAAAAATTTACAACCTTGGAAGGTGGTGCAAGACCTTGCTAATGCTTTCTTTTCAATAGCCATTGCTTCAGAAAGCCAAGACCAATTTGTCTTTACCTGGCAACGAAAGCAATATACTTTTCAAGTATTGCCTCAGGAGTATAAACACAGTCCCTCTATTTGCCACCAAATGATAGCAGCTGACGTAGCATAATGGTCAGGCACCATTACTCTTTACCATTATATTGATGATCTATTGATTATGGCAGAGTCACAACAAGAAATTGAAGTCACTGCCGAATCACTGAAAGCACACTTACAGGGCTGAGGCTGGGCAATTAATCCAAAGAAAATACAGGGCTCTAGTGCTACTGTGCAGTTTTTGGAAATAGCTTGGCATGGACAGAGTAGAGAAATACCACATAAGGTACAGCAAACAGTCCAGGAATTTCCTGTACCAACCACAGTAAAACAATTGCAGACTTTCCTGGGACTTTTAGGGTATTGGAGAACCTTTATTCCACATCCGGCTGTATTAATGTGCCCCCTGCAAAAATTGACTAGGAAGAAAGTTGTTTGGCCAAGTAGTTTTGACCAAGCAACAACAAGATGCCTTTGATGTCTGCAAAAATGCTGTGATCAAGCATGCACAATTATACACTCCTAGGCAAGGATATCCTTTTGAATTAGAAGTAACTGTTCTAGATGATATAGTCTCGTGGGTATTGTGGCAAATGACTGGGCTGAAAAGTCAGAAAGAACCTGTAGGATTTTTGTCCAAGGCATTACAAGTCTCTGCTATACATTGCACCCCAATGGAAAAACAAATTTTAGCTGTAGTTTGGGCATTGCAAGAAACTGAAAGAGTCACAGGCCAAGATAGCGTGACTGTACACACACCTGTATGAAAGGGAAACAAGCCACAGGTATGTAAGGAGCTGGGGTAGCTATTGTTTGACATCAGTAAATTTAGTGAGGCTTTAGAACACAGTATGAGCTCCCTGTAACCTGAACCCAGTATGTAGTGGTGACTGAGCAACAGTGAGTGGCACTGTGTGGGGGGATCTGGGTAGTGCCGATGCGGAAGGGGGGATGCACTGACCAAGGATGGCGCCAGATTAGAGCCTGCCCTGGGAGATAACAGAAGCCATCCTGCCCCGCAACAAAGAACTACCAATCTGAAGGAACATAACTGTGGTAAGAAATGATTGGACCATAGCGGACAAAATAAAGATTGTAAGAGTAGGAAAAGTTTTGAGTGGGGTCCCTTCTTGGAGGCACCCAGCTTGAGCTCACTAATGTGTACCATGAAATTCTTGCTGTTTTAAATAAGAGTCAACTCAGTGAGCAAATTCCACATGCCTGGGGAGACCCATTCTGCTAGGGGAAACAATGGGGTCTCATAACAAGGTTTCTACCTGCAGACCTTCAGCAGGGTCTTGCTGGCTGCTTCAGTCCTTCACCAGGGGAATGCTGGAAGCTGATGTCCTCCACTAGCGGCATGTTGGGACTTGCAGTCATTCACCCAAGGCATGCTGGGAGCAGCAGTCCATCTCAAGAGGCATGCTGGGAGCTGACATTCTTCACCTGCTGCATGCTGGGAGCAGTAGTACTATAACAGGTGCATGCTTGGAGCTACAGTCATTCACTGGTGGCATGCTGGGAGTTGCAGTCCACCAGGTGAATGCTGGGAGCTCCAGTCCATCATTGTGGGCATGGTGGGATCTGCAGTCTGTCACCAGGGGCATGCTAGGAGTTCCAGTCATACAACTAAGTCCTTCACCAGATGCATACTGGGAACTGCAGTTCTTCAACGTAATATGCTGGGAGCTGATGTCTATTTCCAGGGCCATGCTGGGAGTTATAGTCCTACACTCAAAGCTTGCTGGGAGCTGCTGTTCATCATCCATAGCATGCTGGGAGCTGCAGTCCTT
>VXAL01016787.1:0-131621 GCA_013399475.1 Chauna torquata
AAACCTTTTCCAGTTGTCCTGTGTCTGTTTTTATAGTGCAAACCCAGACTTTTTTTAAAACCACTACATTCTCTCATGTCGGAGACATTTCATCAATATTTGTAAAAGCATACAAAGTCTTTTGGTTTGAAAAGCAACATGTGAGCACATTCTGGCTTTCAAACACACGCATTTTTCCAAAATTATCATTTGTATACATGGAGATACTTCAAAAGGAAAGACTAGAAGAAACAGTGCTTCTTATTCATTCCTCCCTTATTTTATCCGTCATCAGGATGGTAATCTTTAATATCAAACGCTACTTCCACTTCAGTCAGCACTGAACCAAATGAGTATTATCTGCCGAGTAACATCATTATTTCATTGGCAGTTCTATTTCATTTGGAAGCTCCTGATTAAGGCACTGCTCCTGGTTAGTGCATTAGCCCTGGCAAGGTCATAGCCGAAGTTGTACGAGCAAAGGTCCTTACAAACACAAATTACTCTGTGAGCTTTTAATGCAAATAAGAGGTCAATCAAAACAAGCACCCCCAGGAAACTAATTTGAAGTGTAATATGGACTCAAATGATAAACTATAGCTCAATTTTATACAGCCTAATGCTCAAATGCATTTATTTCTAATATCCAAAGACAACAGTATGAAGACATCAGCCTAAGTAGCTGGTTTGCACTTACCTTTCTATCCACAGTGATACCTCTTTTCAAGCACAAAGAATCAGCAAAACCAAAGTGATCTCAGGTGGGTAACATTATTGCTTAAATCATTTAATCAGAACTTCCATCTATACTTAAGTAGCATCTCAATCACTGTCCTACAGGCCTCACTGACTGAAGTAACCTGTTAGCCTAGAAAATCTGAACGCATTAGGTATGAGGCTTTTAGACACAATGACGGTTTTCAAAGTTCAGGAGAAAATTACAGACATTTGTAAGGATGAGGGCAAGTGAGCCCACACAGTGCTTTACTTCCAGTTTAGAACCCACGTGGGGCACAGAGAAAGGTATTTTATATTAGGACTTTTAATAGGCCCCAGAATTACAAATTTTGTTGTGAATCTGTCCAATAGTGAAACTGTATTACTTGAACAGAGGGAAGAAATCTGGGGTACAGGCTAGTGCCCAACCTGGAGGTGCAGGTTGTTACCACAGCGGCAAACAGCAACACCACTGAGCTGCAGAGCTGACGGCTCCCTCCGAAGTCTGCAAGATCAAGAGAAAGGATGAGCCACTAAGTGAATTCTTAAGAAATTGCGGAAATTGATTCAAACCTAAATACAGACCTCTGTCTGCCAGCTGACCCATATCTATGTTAGAGCCCAACCTAAGACATGGACTTCTTTTATAAAGCTCAACTGCTTGTAAGCGATGGTCTGCTGCTCCGGCCGTCCCTGCCCTTCCAGCAGCCTCTTTTCCCCTCCTCCATCCTCCTGTACAATTAACAAGAATAACTGGACTGAAGCAGTGTTGGGGCACAGAGAGGAACTGCTTCGGTGTTCTGCTAACAAGTCATGAGCCAACTTTCATGCAGGTGTGCATGTGACAGTTAAAAGAAAAAAAAGAGCAAAATGCTGGCACAGCTCTCCTTTGGAGAGGTCATAAACCGCTCTCCTTTCCAGCAGGCAGAAATCATGCCAAGAGAAGTGGGCTTAGCACCTGCAAAACACTGACTGATCATGGTGAATATATAAGCATCTGTTTTCATGCTCCAGATAATTGGGTCCCTGGGAAGCAAACTCAAAAGAGGAAGAAAATTTCTAAAATTCAAATTTTGTTTTAAGTCGCTCCTTGTTTGTTAGCAATTTATTTTTTTTATACAAAAGAGCAGTGACTGAGTACAGATGCCATGGCAGTTGTCCCGTCAAGCAGCCCTCTGTATTTCTCAGGTCCTGTTCCTCTCTAATGGGCATCGCATCCTAGAGATGATGGTGTCACAGCACTAGCACTTTCTACTGTAATCTTTTTTTTTCCACCTCTTCTTTCTCTCTGCGCCCACTGAAATCTGTGCAAACACCTAAAAATATGTATGACTTGGCAGATGTACACTGGGGCTCCTCACACATCAGCAGTCTGCCTAAGGCATTGTGTCCAAAGGCTGAACATCATTATAAGGTATCCAACTAGCTGATAAAGTACTACTTCATTTTTGCTTCCATGCATTGATTTCCCCCTTGATGTGACAGCCCAATCTCCCTCACTCACTGTCAGCCACTGTTTTCCATTTCATGCTGACATTCAGCCACTCAGTCTCTCCAATATACACCTTCCTTAGCATTAAAATGTACACTTGCTATGGGTTTGGCATGCTGAAATTCCTCAGGAAAACTTACCTTCTTTAGCTTAAAAATAATCTATGATATTTCTTCGTCGTTTAAGGTAATCATGTCCCCTTGGAGAATGGCGTCATGCTGTCTTTTATACGTATATTGTGAACAAATACATCGCATATATTTGTATGTATATTACGTATATCTGTATTTTATGTCTTTTATATTCATATATACATAAAGCCAAAGTCTTCAGTAACCCCTTGCAGTCACAGTAAGGTAAGTGCCCACCTTCACCTTCAGTCTCCCTAAAATTCACTAGCAGACCGAGCTGGAAGGATACGCTTTCCTTCCTGAGCCCAACAAGCCATCAAGCTTTAGGCATATATTTTTGCTGGGTTTCAAGCAGGTGAAACAGGAGGCACTGCAAGTCACCTGCAGGTAATTGCATCTTAAAGGAAAACCAGCATTCATAAACTGAACATAGTATTTGTTTGATTTCATGTTTTAGTCCTTCACAGAAAACAGGGAATGTATAAAGCACTGCCATTTTGACTGCCAGTGTTTACTGTGTTCTTTGTACTGTAAAGTAGGTCCGATATGCTAAAGCACTGCACCCAGACTTTAGGGTGATGGATTTTCTGTTAACGTCTGATGGCACTTCCTTGAGCTTTATGTCTGAGTAAAACTTTTGAGATGGTCTTTCTTGATACACTCTGGTTATCCCAGCCCAGTCATTCCCAGGATGGTTAAAGTTATTCTCACTCTTTATACAAGATAAAGGGTACATGAATCTGACGACTGGATTCAGCTTGGCTGCTGAGTTCAGGCATCCAGCGCTGGGAAAGCACCAAGATCACATCCTATCTTTAAAAAAAGATTTTAAAGAAGGAGCGGGTGCTTCCATTCCTGGTACCCATCGAGTCAGTTTAGGATTCTTAATTCCTTAATACTCCATTTTCTAAACTTTCCATAACATTCAGAAATCCTTCTCAAGGGAATAAGTAAATGGAACTTATCATCTTGTAGCATGTGCTATAGGTAAGTTCTGATTGCTGTCTGCTCCTTAACGCATACTCACCAAATCCAAGTGACAACTCCTACACATCCTTTTCAAAATAATGAAACATAGTAAGACAACACAGTTATGCTGGACAGTGTTATGATGAACAAATAGTTTGTATTCTTAAAAACAATGGCTAAGGTAACTGTGAGATCTGGAGCACCTTTCTGAGAGTCGAGTTACAAAACATCTTCATTAAACAATGACTTGCCCCCACAACAGTGCTTTTTAACATCTCTGCATGACGCTGCTGGCAGAATTTTACATTACTTCTCGGAAACTTTGGACAAGTGTCTAAGACTTCTGGTTTTGTTTGTTTGTTTGTTTGGTTTTTAAAGGTTCTGGAATCACTTAGCACTTAAAAAGTACTTGGTTTGAAGAACAGCAAACTAGGCCAATTTCCCTGGTACGTGCCTTCTGGATTTGGCAAGAAAAACAGAGCTACACTGGGTTGTGTGAATTTTGCATACATGAGCAAGTGTACAAGCATTGCATAACCCCTAGTTTGCAGTTTCCAAATGACAGAGTATGCTCATGGTACTCTTGATGCCTGTAGCTACAGGCTGTCAAGTGAGAGGAAATGGCACCAGTCAGTGGAACAGCAAAAAGTCAAACCCAAAAGCAGTAACCTTCTATTACTGTCTTTTACTTACACAAAAACAAGCAAGATGAGCACTGCAGGCAGGTGGCCACGAGATGCGCTCCTCTCCAAGCAGCGCGCAGGACAAGCGGAGACCTGAGAGGTCTCGCAGTCTGGACCTGATCTTTACTGTAATGCAAAATAGCCTGAATTACACGGCATTTGGCATGCTACAAAAATCCCAGGTTTTCTAGTTTTTTTCACAAGGATGTGTTTCCTGTACAGAGACACAGGGTGAACAACAGTTCCTGTTGCTGCTGTTGGCAACCAAGTCCAGCACAGGATGTGCTCGACAGCAAAAGAGATTTCTATCCTGGCCCTCTCAGCCTGAGTAAAATTACATTTTAAGTCTAAAACAAAGGACTTCAGATCAAATGGCAAAAGAGCTGGTACTCTTAATTGTGAGCAGATTGTGTTGAAAGAGCTCCATGTATACAAGCTGATTTTCAGAGTTTCTGACCACAAAACCAAACACTAAACTTTTTCAAAGGCCCTGATGCCTCAAGTAATGCTGCAGACAATAAAAAAATACCATTTTAATATTTCAAGGTTTTCTTAGTGCTAAGCTATTAAAACATAGACTGATTTCCCTGGAGCAAACCCCTCCCTCCCCCAAAACCCAGACTGAACGTCATTCAAAATAGTGAATTGCTAACCAAAAAAACCCCACTAATTTACTGCATGGATTTTAGCTTTATGAGGTTGCATTATCCTTATGAGAGCTCTTCAAGCTGAGGTTGGACAATGATGACTCCCTGAACAGGAAAGCAGTTTCCAAATCACAGCAGAGACAAGGTTGAATTTGGTCTCACCTGCTCCAAAAATTATTAGGATTATGTCCATAAAAATGGGTGAGAAACAGGTGACAAATGGGGTGACAATGAGAAGAGGAGGAGGATCTTCTTGAAGAGAATTTGCAAAAAGCTACGGCTAAAATTGCCTTTGGCCTTTCATCTTAAATGGTCTCCAGGAGGTAAACAGTTTAGCAGACTGCTAGCTACAAAAGATCACAACAAAAGCATCCTAAAAACGGTTATTACACAGAATTCTTGCGTATGCTTTCTTCCCTGCCCAGCAATAATTGGTCCCAAACAGGGAACAGTGACAACACAAGACCTCCGCACTCGGTGCTAAGTATTCCTGTGGAGAACAGCAGTGCCCGTTTTCAGTATTTTATCTCAAGTTTCACACCTAGATTTTTTCTAGAAGCCCGGCAACTACGTAAGGCTCACCAGGAGGGTGTTTTAAAACTATTAAGACTCAGAGTTGCAGCAGAGAGCTCGGAAGTGTAACAGGGAATAAAAAGTGCATTGCCAGTGCCCAAAGCCCAAAGGCTAATTAAAAGGCTCCACCAGGTTCTTGCTGCTGAGGAATGCTGATTTCAGCTGCTGCACTCATGAGTGCAGTCGTCCTGCTCCGCACCTTGGCATTCAGCCTCCTGTTAGCACTGAAAGGGGACGGGGCCTGGAAGAGCAATGCTGACATTCGCGTGCCATATCCATCGGCACCAACCATCCGTGCTGCTAGTCCAAGAGCCTGGCTGCAAATCGTTCCCAAGCTAAGAGGAAACTGCTATGCTGAAGCTAAATAAAGTCTCTGAAAATTCGGAACTGGGACAGGCAAACCATGGCACTCCCATACCCCATGCAGCCGTGTGGGTATTACAGCCATTGCTGCAGGACACGGAGCAATGCTAGGTGCAGTCTTAGCTTCTGCTGGTGGGCACTGGCAGGCAGATTTTCCGTGAACATAGAACTCCCTTTCAGCTGTACCTCATCTCATTCAGCATCACCTTCCTTTTCCTACAGAGATTGAGTGTTTAAAGAAGACTATTTTTGCCCAGGCATCCATGAAGTAAGCCAAGGAGGTTTCCAATAACTATCCCCCAGAAAGGTCCCACAAATTACCCACAGGCTGGGGCAGCTGAAGCAGCTCTTACTAGAAGCAGCCTAATACCTTTAGATTTTTGTTAGTCACAGCATCAGGTAACGTCAAATGTTTGAAGTTGTTTATCCCCTCTTGGTTATGCTCTTCAGTTCAGCACAACATTTTTATTGTTTTCTTAACAATTTGACATACATTCATGAGTTAAAAATAGCAGACTAAGAGTGCATCCATCAGCAGTCTTTCCTGAGAAAACTGCACATACTGAACGTTTGAATCACGTGCAGTCCTATACCAGCTCTACACCCTCTCCTCTGCTGGAGTATCACTAGTTTTGCTTGCTTTATTTTTTTTTCTCTTTCACTGCAAACAAACTGCTAAAGAATGCCTGTGTTTTACTACAGAGGTGGCCCTCCTCTGTACGTAGCCCAGCACACACCAAACCATGGACAGAAGACTCACCAGATACTTGCAGGGTGGCCTGCACTGAGTTCATTGGAAGCCTTGAAGCACTGTAAAACTTTAGAAAGTTTTGTCTCTGGAAACTTTAACGAAGTCTTTATGTACAGATAATAAACAATTAATGCACAGTGCTGATGTGACTGACATGTGGAGATGTTCTCTGAACTGGACAGTTTCCCCAGCTGGTAGCTCACAGTAATAAAATGTATACCTCTGCTTCATGTCAGCAGCAATTGAAATGACGTGGGACTAATAAGTGGCAGCTTTAATTACAGCTCAGTTACTTCATTAAAACAGCTGTTAATTTAAACTGGAAAGAGAACCCATTTTTGCAGGGGAATCAGAACAAACTGCCCTTCAGTAGTAGAGCCCACCACAAAAAGGGAGAAGCAGCAGTTCTGCTGATCAGCTCAAATAATTGTTTGAATGATGCAAAGGAGAAAATTAGCACAAGGAAATGTAAAGGAGATCCAGTTTACAGCTGGGGCCACAACTGGATTCCATTAGGACAGGACTGACAAGAATATTTTAAACTTCCAAGAAAATTTTAAGCAAAAGCAGAACATCTTGAAGAATTCACTTGGAATACTGTTTCCAAACTTCTCTAGTGCACTAAGTCATTTTAGTGCTTTACTGGAAACGCAGTTCTGTACTTTGTGTCACTATTCTCCTTTATGACCAAGCTACGTACTTTAGGTAATAAAGCAGATAATACTTCCCCCTTCTGTCATGCCGCTGCAGGCACAAAGGCAGAGACATTCCCCGCTGACATCTCAGAGGTGCTCTGCTTCTGCCTTTGGCAGCATATCCAGATAGAATGTTTTCAAGTTTTTGGTGAAAACAATGTACGTAATAAAAGGAGAGAGGGAGGGGAAAAAAAAAAAAAAAAACAGTGAAATGCCATTAAAACTATACAAGATCACTGAAAGCATGACTCTACCATACCACCCATAGGGGTGATCACTAACCATGAATCCAGAACCTCTTCCTAAATGTTTCCCATTTGCTGCAAAAGCCCCAGGCTCTGAAAGCAGAGGCAGAGATCTTGCAGAGACAACATCCGCTCGCTGCCCAGCCAGGATTTGTTCCCTGGTTCACCCAACACATGCAGCAAAGGAGCAGAGATCCCACAGAGGAAACAGCGCTGATTACACAGCACAGCTATCAGAGGGTGATCGCCAGGTGCCAAGTTAGTGAGGAACGTGCAATTTAGGAAATAAAAAAGCATAGTCATTCATGTAACTCTTCATACACACAGCTACACTCAGCGAAACCTAAGTACACATGAACAACAGCTGGCTGCTCCAACCCTTCTCAAATAGGACAGAGGTTGCAGGAAAAACTGCTCGAAGAGTGAGTGACTCAATTAGCCAAAGGCAGCGCTTGGCAGGGCTGAGCCTGCAACCTGACAGAGGGAATGGACAGCCAGGAGAAAAGTGGCGCAGCAAGGAAAAACAAAATGAAAAGAAACGGATATGAAATAAGATTCTCTTATTGATTTGCGCTGGAGATGAATTACTTAGTTATCACTGCAGCTGTAAAAGAAAGCCCTGCCAAAGGGGTGTAACTTCTAAAGGAAAACAAATTAAATACGTTCTTTTCCTTGCTTTGTGTAGAGAATGTGCCTGATTTCAGAAAGTTGCTGCAGCAAAAGCTGAAGAACAAACAAAATGAAATAAATGTGTCCTGCACAGGGAAGAGCAACTTAAGTAGTGCATTTAGCGAGTTCACGGCTAGAATCATACACTTCTCACCCCGAGGGCGTAGCGAGATTTGCACATATCCAGGAGGATTTCTAAGAGAAACCAGCCAATGCAGCATTTCAAAGTCCAGGTTGTTAGCAAGGGCTGGACCTCCTCCTTACACTGAAAACCTGCCCTGGGAAACTGCAAGTCTAACACCCAAAGATGAGCCACGCGTGTAAGATCCTAACCCCAACCTGGGAACTCACGGAGCGGCTCTGTTGTTAGACGAGAAGGGACTGGAAGGAGCGCAACTTCCAGTGTGTTCTGCAGCGTCCACAACGCTGTGCCAGGGAAACATCCCCACCTCTCAGGTCCTCCACCTGCTGCTCACACCAGCGCTGCATCAAGGCAATCCAGCAGTGCTACTCTGCTTTCTGATTGCTCCTTCCTAATTTTTTTATAAATGAAGCCAGATACTTTAGTGATTGCAAGTCCAACTCACAAAACACATTGTGTTTTGTACACTCACAAATGATCTGAAAATGATGTTGGGTTTGGTGCTGATTAGACTTCCCACAGCACAGAGTGAAAGCCCAGCGGATGTGGTAGGCAGGGAGTCCTCTCTCCAACAGAAAAGAGGTGTCTAACCCAGAATCACAGGATAATAGACTTCAAAACTGTGGGTTTTATGCACGGAAAACCTGTCACTTGGTGCAGGACTGAAACCTGCTTATCTTGGCCTTTCACGTGGTGTAATTTGACAGGGCCCACAGAACATCTAAGGGGAAGGAGATGGAAAAGCATCTAACTGTATTGAATTTATTTACCCATTTATTTTTAAATAGTGGCAGAAGTTACTCTCTTCAGCTCATGAGCAGTCCCTGTAGAAGTGGATTAGTACACAGGGCTCAGCAGGTGGTAGAAAGTAAAATCTCTTATAAGGTTTGCCCATGCTGGTCAGAAATATACTTGTAAGTAGAAGAAATCATTACACTCCTGAGAGTCCTTGAGTAGGAAAAGAGTTACCATTTGCTAGCAAATGATTTTGACCTTTCTGGCAAAGGTTAGAGGACAAAGATATATTAACTGGAGTAATTTAAGTCAAGTGTAAAGTAACAAAGAGTTACATGGCCTTGGGGAAGAGTTTGAAGACTTAGTTGCTGAAGATGTTTCAGCATTTGAAAGCAAAGAATGTTTCAGCATTCTCTTTTAAGAACAAAATTATCACCATAAATTTCTGGGGTTTTACCTGGATGAGAATGGAACACTTTAAATCCCTTAATAAAGTTTATTGCCAACTTCATGTGTCACTTGATACCTACATACCAACACTGCACCAGACTGCCAGGTTATATTGTCAGCTCTAACACAATCGTCTTTGTGATCAGAGACAGCACGTGCACTCCATCATAACCTCCGTGGGTGTTACTGTAATTGAGTTTATGTCAGGGCTGCAAACCAGCATCCACTGAGGTTTGTGAAAAACTCAGGTCCTCAGATGGCTGGATAAAGTATGCTAGATGGAAATGTTTGGATAGATTCCTCACTTTCCCCTTGTAATCTAAGACTTGTTTGAACAAGCAGAAGCTCCTATGATGGCCTCCTGCCACCTGCACGTCCCACATGCTCATACAGCTCATGAACAACAGCACAAGCAAGTTTCAAAACCGACTTGTGCTTCCAGGTCAGCAGAAGGCAGCTCAAGCAGGGCTGAGAGCCTGGCCCAGGCGTGGTGCCCCGTGCACACCTCACTCCCCTGGACAAAGCCCCAGGGAGCCTGGCACAGAGTCACCTTTGCAGGGAAGTGGCTGCAGTGAACACTTGTGTCTGCATCATGTGCCAGGCCCTCCTCAAGCAGATGCTCCTAGAACCAGGATGGATGCTGCCGAATGCCACGTTTACTTTATTCTCCATAAAAATCAGCCATATGAAAACAATGACATGCAATGCAAAAGTGAAAAACTCACGGGAGTGTTACTCTCGTAACAACTCACATAAATCAAAGAGGCTTCCTTGGGATGACAACATATTCCCAAGTGATCCATCAACAGCTGCTCATTGTGCCTGTACCTCAACTCCACAGCGTTCCAGGAGCTCCCTGTGCACGGGACCACACGAACAAGTTGGGCTTCGCAGTCACAAACCAGATTTCTACTTAACTTCTCGAGTAGTCAAGGTCTGTCAGAAGATATTATTACACAAACAATCAACGTTTTGCTCCCTAATTTTCTCATGCCGTGGCTCCTCCCATTATCATTTTGCTGCTATATAAGAGTATAACTTCTGACTGAAATACACTTTACTGTAATACCCTGGATAAGAACTTGCTGAAACAGTATCTAAGCTCATTACCTTAAACAGTATATCACTGCTTTTTCAATTGTCAAACGGAAAGCAAGAATCCCTGTTGTGCTCAGATGCCTTGAACTTTGCTAATTCTCCAAAGTACCACGCAGATTATTGCTCCTTACATCAGGCTTGGCAGAATAACATGTGTGGTCCTCTACTCTCACTCTCCAACATAATGAAAGCCAGCTTGCCTCCTATCAGTTTCTAAAAGACCTCAGCTATCTAAGGTTATCCAGGACTTGCTCTATTTTCTGCTGCTAAATGAATATTTGGAAAAAAAAAATTAAGATACAAGAGACGCAAATATCATTACTGAAAACAACCAGTTAGGACATTAGTCCAGTATCACATACCGCCAACGTTTGAAGGCTATGCATGGAAAAGCTAAATGTTTGGTCCTGCTCAGGTGGTTTTAGAGAATTACCCAGAAGTAGGAAAGGCAGAAGCAGGAGCTTGGGAATACGATGACAACTCTTTCCCAAAACATCTCCCTAGCCAAGCCAGGGAGAGGTGGTTCTTCCTAACATTGAGAAAATCCATTCCATGGAAAGAGGGAACAGCCAGGGAAGCAGGAAACAAAGCTTCAGGGTCTCTCTTCCATGGTGGCACAAAAGGTTCAGCCTCTCTGGCTGGAGCTCATCCAGCGTGTAACAGAGACTAATAGCTGCTGAGCTGGCAATGAAAAGAAAGTCCCTCTGGTCTGATTAGAGCATCTACTTAACAGCCGGGACACCATGGTATCAGTTCTGCTCTCATAAATATTTAAGTTCTTTAGTCAAACTGGAAGAGCACTAATAAAAGACTGAGAACAACCCTACAGCCTCCACCGTGGTGGCTTGAACATCAGCTGCTGAGGTCCTTTTACGCAGGAATTTGTCACATCTTTGGCAAAGACTGTCACCCCTGACACACAGTGTTTGAGGAAGAAGGGTATCTGCACTCCCACACAGTTCTGTATAAATCCGGCTCTTCGCTTCTGTTGCTCCTCTGATGTTCAAGATACCATGCTAAAGAGCCTTTTTTCCAGACAGTCATGGATTTGATCCAAATTCATTTCTGCTTTGTCTTTCATTTTAATGAAAAGTAGTATTTGTTAAATTTCAGACAAAACTGAATTTTTCTTCCAGCAATAAAAAAAGGTTTAGGCAGCAATAACTCATACTTCCTGAGAGCACAGAGAACAAGAAGAGAGAAATGTTTTAATAATCACAACAATATTTACAGTTTAAAACAACTTTTCCATCTTAACGCTTTGCTTCATGCTTATTTATGTTTTATCTCAAGAGTGTGAAACCGGTGCACCATTCGCTAACTCGAGCTGAAGTCCACAGCAGAAGACAGCCCTGAGTCACAGTGGATCGCGCTGCCCTTAATGCTGTCAATTGTCAATGGTCAGAGGAACTTTTGTAGTCAAATATGACTTGAAGCACACACTACATTTCATAAAATACTATCATCACTCGGGTGACAGGTCACAGAGTGAAGAGCCCTGTTTTCTCTAAGAGAAAGTAACTTTTCCTCACCACCCTGTGTTAAATCACAGGTTTAGTCTAAAGAAGATGTCAGCATGCACTCAATGAAGTACCAAGTGGAAAATGAGCATGAACAGTTTTCAAGAACTACAGCATGATCTTGGCAAACGCTTGCCTGTTCTGGCCTGTTTTAGCATTCAACATTTTCTAATTACACTTACAGCTCCTCTAGTTAACTGAAAATTGAAGCTGGATGGTCTATTGAAAGATTGGGCCCTGAGGCTACCAAGGCCCCTGTTTTCACTTTTTTTTTGCATGTATTTTGAATGGGGAAAAAAATCACAGGTAGCATCTCTTCATTGTGATCTCTGCAGCAGCAACACCCATTTCAACAGCTGCCTCCAAAAACGGCCTCCACCTTCTCCCAGAGACCGTGAGCCCTTTGCTCACCCTGATGTTCTTCCTTAAGTCACTGCTTTAGCGTGATGAATGGCTTCCATGGTCCTGCCAGGCAGGACAGTGCAAAGGACTATGAAATACAGAGCCTGAAATCAATTTTTTTTTAAGAAGGGGAAGACAGAAGTGATGCAGTTCAGCTACAGCATGGAAGATAACAAAATTACCAACCTGCCGAAAACTATGAATGCTGTGCTTCAGTTAGGAACATACCTCCTTTACCGCTGAACTAACAGCCCCTTTCTGTCTACCCCTCACTTTTGAACAGCCATCTGGATGCAGACCCATAACTCCTTGACGCTTGGTCATAATTACCCCCAAACTTGCTGACAATTACTGTGCCAGCAGCTCAGTGCAGCTCACAATCAAAAAGAACTGAACTGCCCTCTCCTGGGAGCAGTGCAATCAGCAGGACAGCCTCTAACAGTCAAATGCATCATTAGCAGGTGGAAAAAGCTGTTGAAATGGGAAATGAATGCATCACGCAGCCTCCTCCAGATGGACTGCCCAGCTTTTCAATTTACAGTTTCAGTAAAGTTCGACTTCGTGTTTTGGATTCAACCTAAACAGCATCTCCAGTCTTCAGAAACAAGTCTTTTTGCATCAGTTTCTTCACAGGTTTACACAGATAGGAACATACAGGTATTTTTAGATTAAATCAATAGGTCAAAGACTAAGCAAATGCTGTGTCAGAACAAGAGCTTGCAGAGGAGTTTAACAAGACTGACATAACAGAGCCCGAATAGGTAACTGGTACTGTACAGAGCAGAAGCTTATCTGCACTGAGGATTTTTTCCAAATCGCCGGTTAATTTAGAAGAAAAAGGGTCCCAGGTCTATGAGCAATGAGGAAAAGTAAACCAGCCTGTAGCTGTAACCCAAAACACAGCGAATACTTGAACTCATCGAAACCAAAAAGAGCTTTCATTGTTACATGTTTTTGTGATTCCAGACTTGAAACAAAGGACCTGTAGTTGGGGGACAGATTAGTGACAATGTCATACAACTGCAGACATCACCAGCCTGCCCTTTCAGGTCCCTGCAGTCAGGAACACACTGTAGCATAGAAGAAAGTGAGGAGTTAGCTTACAAAGGCTGCAGGCTATATATAAGTTTATATACTTTATATATATATATCTTTTTAAGGTAGTTTTAGCAACAAGAAGCTGGAATTGCCAGGAACATCACTACATTATCGACAGAAATCACAAGGTGGGTGATTTCTGCAATTTAGAGAGTTGGGGAAATGGCAGTCATTATGCTAAAAAAGTTCTAGGGAAAACATCTAAAGCAGAGCCCACCAGGAATAAGATACATATATGCTTTTAAGATAAAAAGCATTTAAACTACCTACCTTAGCCTCACATTTATTTATTTATTTTTTTAAATAAAGTTACATTTCTCCAATAACTTGTTCTTCCTCTGCAGGTGCTTAGGATAAGGATGATCAGGTGAGTCACTTCATGAATATTCTTGCATCCATATGGCACACACAGGAAATCCATAAGAATTAATATTTCTTTACATGGTTATTTATATGAGTAAGCCCTGCCTTCAAAGTGCTGCTGCTGTTCTCTTAACATAATAATCTTGATAAATTACTCTTCTCTTCAATGCTCCATAAGCAAGGAACATAAAGACTCAGTGCTACTACATTAAGACCCATTACTCTGTTCATTGCAAGGAAAACACCATATTTTAAAACATATTTTCACCAACAGCAGATGCCTCTCTACATTTTAGAAGCTTCAGATGCCATTTCTAAGTAAGAAAAAGAGAGTCTGCTATCACTTGTAATTATTAAAAAAATCATTCATTTCTGAAAGCTTATTGCTCCCATGTAAATTTGGATGATATTGCCACTCATTTCCTGATTGTCCCTAGGTGCTTCTGGATTTCCAGTCTGCCAGGAGTCTTTGAAGGGGCTCTCGATACACACACAAGTTGTTGGGTATTTTGAGCTCAACAGGATACAATAGCTAGATCCTCACTTTGATTTAAGCCAGAGTCACTCTGCTGAGTACAACTCAGCTAAGCAAATCTCCATCTGCTGAGGATCTGCTGAGCTTCCCATGTAAGACTTTTCCATCTTCATTTAGTTCCAGCTGAATTAATTTATCTGAAGAGCAATTAGCTTTTTTATTGTGTTTTGATCATAATCAGGTTCACTAAATCTCTAGGAACACTGGCTGGTTTTGGACAAATTCAGGTATGCTCCACTGTTCATATCTGATTCATGGGTATAGTCGGGGTTTATGTTCGTAATGTCTAAGTTGTGGCAGGGAGCCCTGCAAACATCGCATCGAGGGCCTGGCCTCCTTTGCAGGACCAGCAGCTCTGCTGGGTGTAGGTCACACTCACAGGACCAAGGGGCTGCTGTGTTATCTGACCCTTTCTTTTTCCTCCTTAAACATTCCCTTTTCTCCCTCTTCTCCTCCTAGGTTTGCATCCTTCCCTGCATAGCCAATATAGTCCCATCCCGAGCCTTCCTCTCACAAGGAGAGGAAGGGGTAGCCAAGAAGGCAGCACGAGCGGGAAAGCAGAAGTAGAAATAGCAGAACCACCTGAAGACCACAAAGTCTTAAAGAAAAAGGATCTTGTGGATGGGACAAGGGGCTGCTTACAGACGAGAGCGGAAAGGAGAACCAGAACAGAACAGTTACTCTCTGGGGACTTCAGGAAAGCAGACAAACCTGGCTGCGTAAATGATGTCTCCTCCCAGTCTTGCCAGAAAGACTCAGTGGCTGGGAAGCCTTGCAAGGAGCAAAGCGCTGGCAGCAGGTGGTGCCATCTGTCCCACTCTAATTCCTTCCTGCTCAAACAATTGATGTCCCAGTTTGCAAGGAAGGTAACAAATAAAATCCACAACTTATAGCCAGGGAGAGGGGGAACTGGAGGCAAGGAAGCAGAAGGCTGATTTTAGCTAAATAAAATAACTGCTGAACGATGCCTTCTCTCCACAGTCTACTCTCTCTCCCCTGTGCCTGAAGCTGAATGACTAGATAGAAAATCAAACCACCTGCTCCTTCAGTCTGAGCAGGTACTGGAGGCTGGAGCAGGAGCTTCCTTCCCGTCCAGCCCTCCTGCTCCTGCGGTGGTTTTACCCAGCTGAGCAGCGGAGCTCCACCACAGCCGCTCTCTCACTCCCCCTCCTCAAAGGAACAGGGGGAGAAAATACGATGGACAAGGGCTCAAGGGTTGAGATAAGGACAAGAAAGTTGCTCACCAATTACTGTCACGGGCAGAACAGACTCAACATAGGGAGACTAATATAATTTATTGCTATCACTAGCAGACTAGAGCAGTGAGAAACTAAAAGCAAACTAAAAACACCTTCCCCCCATCCACCCTCTTCTACCTCCTCCCCCCGAGTGGTGCAGGGGGACGGGGAATGGGGGCTGCGCTCAGCCCGTATCGCTGCGTCTCTGCCGCTCCTTCGTGGTCACTGCCTTCCCCTGCCCCAGCGTGGGGTCCCCCCACGGGATGCCGTCCTTCCCGAATGGGTCCTGCGTGGGCTTCCCACAGGCTGCAGCTCCTCAAGAGCTGCTCCAANCTCCTTCAGGCCACATCCACCTGCTCCACGGTGGGCTCCTCCACGGGCTGCACGTGGAGATCTGCTCCATGTGGTGCCCCACGGGCTGCAGGGGGACAGCCTGCTCCACCATGGGCCTCACCACGGGCCGCAGGGGAATTCTGCCCCGTGCCTGGAGCACCTCCTGCCCTCCTTCCTCGCTGACCTTGGTGTCTGCAGGGCTGTTCCTCACTCCTCTCTCTCCCAGCTGCTGTTGCCCAGCAGTTTTTTTCCCTTTCTTAAATCTGCTCTCCCAGAGGCACAACCAACATCGCTCATGGCTCAGCTCTGGCCAGCGGCAGGGCCCTTTTGGAGCCGGCTGGAGCTGGCTCTGATCTGACATGGGGCAGCTGCTGGAATCTTCTCACAGAAGCCACCCCTGTGGCCCCCCTGCTACCAAACCTTTACCACACAAACCCAATACAAATCCGCACTGGAGGTAACTTCTGAAATGGTTACCTGTGCATGCAGACTGGTCTCCACTACAAAACCAGTCCATAGGCACCCCAAAAATATTCTCTTGAATACAGTGAGCGGTGCGAGTGGAAGCACCCACGAGACGAGCACAGCCTGAGCTGCCAGGCGCGCGCCCTCACGTGGTGCTGGCATTGCTGCGCTACGGGGCTGGGAAGGGTGTGCTAGTATCACAGGGTGAAGTCTCACACGCAAGTCTGTGTGTTCCGCTGCCAAGCAAGTTCAGCCGTTGTGAAGACACCTCCACTGACATCCTTCCTCCCTTCCTTCCCTCCCCTGCAAACACCAGAGCCCACGACAGCAAACCTTCCACCTGCGCGGAGCAGTCCCCGCACCCTCGCAGTGCTGCACGCGCTGGGCAGGTCAGCGAACAGCTGAGCAGAACGCTTCCCATCACGCCAAGCACCGCAATGCGTGGGGAGATCGGCTTTCAGGACCCCCTCTTGTCCTTCAAAACTAACACAAGCATCAACAACCTCTGAGCCAAAATGTAAAGGCCCAGGACATCTCCGGAGAGGATGCATCACTTCCTCCCTCCTTTGCATCACGTTATCACTAACTTGAGCTTCACAGCACGGTGCCTCCCCTGTGAAACTCGGTCAGATACTGCCTGGCACATACGCCCTTCCCTTGTGTCAGCTGGGGCTGACGCACTTTGGACAGGTTTGCACCGTTTCTGTCAGCACGGCTTTGCCTATGGCCAAGATAAAAGATCTTCTTCGTCAAACCTATCTTACACATCTTGCAGACACCGTCCGCTCTTAAGTCTATTTTAAGATGTGCCCATGTATTAAGCACTCTGGAAAATGCTGAACAATAAACATCAGCTCTGTCCTATAAGCGGAACCCTGCTGCAACCTCAGCAAAATTCGCCAGGACACACCGTGCTCTTTGCTTCTACGCTGCACAGAGTGTACGAGAGGCAATTTCTTCCACTTGGAGTAAACCAGGTTGAAAGACTTTGTTCTCCTGAGCTCATGACTAAACTTTTTTGGAGCAGATGTCAAAACAAACACCTTAAATACAAGGTAAAATTCATGTTACAACAAAGCAGCAAACCCCCTCAATTTAGTTACAACTCCTGCAGTTTGTAAGTTATGAGAAAAATAAAGGGATTCACTTCTGAGTGATAAAGAAGAAATGACACTAAGTGTTTGGCACAGCTTAAATGAATTTTATTTTGGAGTCATTCAAAATTTAGACTTTGGGTGACTTTCCTTATGGAGGCAAATAAAGAATTTGCTGGCACAATGAGGAATAATCTCCCACCCCAACAACTGACACAGGGCTTAATTTGATTTAATTTCCCCAACGGTGCAATGAATAATATTCTTTCTGGATCTGTGTTCCCACTGGCAATGCTTGTGCTCTTGCTGTGCTTGACATCCTCACATTGCAGACATTTTGCATAGGATGCTATAAGGGACGAGCTTAGAGGAATCAAAGATATCACTGTGCTCCTATGGTACTTCCCTGACACTGAACTGTGGTGTCATTGCAGAGTATGTATCAAGACAAAGGTAAGGGAGGAAGGGCAGTCCTGGGGCTGGAGGAAGTGGCCAGGAAAGATCCCCCTGTGGCACAAGAGCAGGAGGGAGCCCCCAGGGCTGCAGCCAGGATTTGTGGTGGTGAGTGTCAGCCTCAGGCCTTGAGACACCTGGTGGCTTCTGCTGACGTAGGGATGCTCTGTTCCCCACACCGTGCTCACCGGTGCGGCACTGAGCATTTTGACTCACAAAGCCCAGAAATGGGCCTTGCGTGTTACCTTTTGGGAAGCCTTGAGCACAGACACTTCCCATTTCTTCTCCTCCTCTCACGAGTGTGGTCATTCACAGTTCAGAGGCAAATGCAGGGGAAAAGGGGGCTGCTGTAGGACTTATGATACAGTAACCACAAGTTGCTAGTAACCAAACACACCTTACTTCCAAGCACTGAAAGATATAAATAATAAGCATAAAGACGTTCCCTGTTCCATCTGTATTACAAGCACCAGAGTACGAAAGCTTCAGGCCTCCTTTGAAAAAGTCCTCAGGCACAAAGAAGTAACCCAGCCTAAGACTACTCTATTCAACAGTGCCAAAGCAATGAAAACCAGCATTTTCCTTTCTGCTGTCATTTTGTAGTCTGTTTTTCACTTGCAACCTTAAAAGGAAGTGAATTACCTCAAAAAAAAAAAAAAAAAAAAAGGATGACTGCCTGGTCTCCATAGAACACCTCAACACCAGAAAAATGTTCCTCTTAAAGAAATGAACATTAGCACCCTCAGATGGCATATTTCATTCTGTGAATTGCCCAATTACTTCAGAAAGATGTAGTGGTATTGTTGAATGCTGGTATAAACTCATTGATCTGTTCGCAGACTTACCAGTACACACAAAGGACGGGAAACACTCCTGGCTCAGAGTTTCTATAATGTGCCTTATTGATTCTCTGAAATGCCGGACTCTGCAACGGTTTTCACACATGTGGCATGGCACAGCCCCTGTGCGCAGAGAATGCCCAGCCCATTTTTTTTTTTTTTTTTTTTTTTACTGAAATGTTTTGAATGAAAAGATAAATCAGCTGTAAGTAATACACATGGATTTTTGCTCGTGTTTGTGGTGTTTCACTCAGAGAGAACTAAGCATGGATTTCTACAACACATGGGCTTGCAGAGATTTTTCAGCTCAGACTAGCAT
Source organism: Chauna torquata (assembly GCA_013399475.1). Lineage (NCBI taxonomy): Eukaryota > Metazoa > Chordata > Aves > Anseriformes > Anhimidae > Chauna > Chauna torquata. The sequence goes on from VXAL01016787.1 coordinate 18,999, forward strand.
AGGTTTAATAAACTTGCCCAGACCTGTCTTAAGAGTGCTGGGTCAGTTTGTCTGTCCAGGACTCCAGAGCTCTCCTTCCTCTGCACAGCCTGTCTGTGCAGGATGCACAGCAAGAAGCGAGTCTGGTCTTCCGAGATCTCCAGCATAGTCACTGTACACACACAACACAGTTTATCTAAACTTGCATAAAAGCCACTTTTCCTACAAAAGCCCAGGATAATAGGAGTCAGAAAAACACCCAGTTGCCATAGAAAAACTTACCACTGACTTTACGGTTGCTTTCAAGCTACTTTAGAACCACACAAACTTTATTGTAACTAATGCTGTAACTAATCAGTAGGATTTCAAGGTCTGGTTTGGTTCTTTATGATGAAGCAGCTGCTAGTCAGAATGATTTTGTTCTCTTCACCCTCAAATAAAGTTCTCACTGATATTGCTTCAATCTCCAAGTATGAATTTCTTGCCATTCTACTGCTTTTCCTGGTACTCTCTGCTTTACCAGCAACACTGCTCAGAGCTAAGAAAGAACTTTCTCTGAAGTACTTTACTTGTTTAACCACTTCTGAAGCAGAATAGTCTCCTTCCACCTACACTAAATGTACAGTAGTTGTGTTCCTCATACAGTTGTGTTCAAGTGTTGCTAAGACACTTCTCTGAAAAACCACAGGAAGCAGATCTGAGTAAGTGCATACCATTTTCCACTGTTGGCTCTGGAATAGCTCAAAATTTGCCCCATACTAATTTTTATCAAATTAATGGGTTTCACAGCCTGCACAGTACCCCCAGGAGCAGAAAGATGCCCAATGGACCACATGTGCTTTCATTACACCTGCAACAGACAGTGCAGACAGTGAGGCAGCAAGCAGACACAACCTCCTAATGGTTTTATTCCAGTGTTTCTATGGGCTCTCATCAAAACAAACTGCTTTGCAACACAGCAGATGCTGCTCTCTACAGGGTAAAAACTTTTTTCCTACCTTCTTTCAAGGCGGAGATCAATCCCCAAACTGACACATGCTCTGCATAGCTGGGGCCAGGTAGGTCGCTTGCTCCAATCCTCTGCGGAGCTCAGACACTTTCGTGTGTTGCCTCTGCAGCTCCTCCTTCCAAGCGCGTGGTGCTCAGTGTCTCCTGTGGGGCTGCTAGCAACCCACAAGCTTCCAGAAGGCAGGAGTGGGGCTCACAGCTCTCCTGAGCAACTGAAAGGGGAAAGAGAGCATCAGCAGTAAGCGGGTGATGAACTGATCTTCTGGAGTTTGGGTTCTGAAAAGGAGCAGGAGAGGGGGTAGAGAGGAGAAAAGCACCCAAAGTCCAAAAGATCATCTTCCCCCTGCCCACATCAAGGGGTGCTGATTTGTTCCCCAGTGACCAGAGAAGCAAACACTCATCCCATACCTCCGAGTACCAACCAGAAGAAACAGGTTAATGTGCAACTCTGCGATCCATAAGCCATGGCAGGCCTTCTCCCCTGGGATGTATTTCACCCCTAGAGTTTAATTAAACTCTCCTCCCTAAGCAAACAATATATTCTTAAGAGATTCTGAACACAATTTATACTTTTCAGTTTTTCTTTTCCATTACTGTATGCAGTCATCTCTTACTTACAGCACACCTTTTGTGTATTCCATACAGCAAACCTAAATACCACACCATTAGCATACTGTAGCTGCACAGGCTGTTTCCAAAAATTTACAGTCCTGTGCTAATCCCAGTTAAGTACAGAAAGCAAAGATCGATTTTACCACGTCTGAACTAGGCCTGATTTAATTCCAGCCAATACATTCAAATGACAGGTCGGGAAAGATGAGATTTTGTAAGGTCCTGAGCTGAATTACAACCAGTATCAGGCAGCGGACTGGAGACGTCAATCGTGTAATATCCTCCTAATGTTTATTAACTTCTCTGTCAATGAGGATCGCTGCTCCGACAACACACCGGCTCATGCGAAGTCACTGTCCATCTGCTCTCAGCTCACATTCACGGGTAAAGGGCTTGCTTTCCTTGCTCAACTGAAAAAAGTCATCCAAGTTTAAAAAGCAGCAGAAATGCCTCTACAGTCACACCCAGCCAGCTGTTCGGGGTGTTTTTCAGGGGCACTGACACAGCATAGCAGGAAAAAAATCAGCGAAACCATTTAAAGACTTCAAAACCTCCCTCTCCAGAGCCCAGGTCGGCTCCTTTCAGCCCCACGGCGGCACCGTCTGTCCGCTCCTCGGCAACATTCGCTGTCTCCCAGGCCGCCTTCAGACACGGCTCAGCCAACGTGCTTTGGCCTGCCTTTAGCTCGAGTTAAGAAAACGCTGTCTCAGCATCCCACGGCACTTTTTAAAATGCTGCGCAAAAAACCACAGCGGCCAGAAATGAGTCATTAAGGACTCTAACTTCTGATATTTGTATTGCCGTGTACAAATGAGTTAAACCAGCTTCCTCCTGACAGAAATCACTACCAAGAAGCCTGGTACAAGACTAAATAATTCACTAGGTTCAGAGTTTCGAAAGTTAACAAATTAAATGTGTGCCGCTCTCCCTACAAAGCTTCAGGCCCCAGCACTAGACGGGTTGCATCAGGTACACTCACATGGTAATACTAATTAAATAATAAAACTGCAATGTAAAACAAACGATGTCTAGATGAAAAAACATAAGTGGGTGTTGGGGGGTTTCTCCGCGGGGAGAACACGGGTGCATGCGTTATTCCAGACAGAAGTGAAGAACGACTTCTCTAATTGAAACTACAGGGGTGTAAGAGGGAAGGGGCAAGAAAGACAGACGGTAATTATAGGTGCTGGAAAGCGGCCAGGACACTGGGGTGGTTAGGGCTACACACTTTCAGAAACCATTGTGAGATCTTATGTGATTACAAACCATCACGAACCCAGTTTTAACTCTCATCCAAGCTACATTTGGCAGCAGGGCATTTGTTAGCAGTCCAAAGCGCTGCTTTCATCTGGGCTGAAGGACAGAAGTCACCTATGTCTTTACACTCCTACCCTTTACTGCCAACTTTGTTTGGTGGTTTCTCATCCAAACACTAGCAATGCCTTGGAGAGCGAGACCCTGCTGAGACGCCACATCCCCGGAGCCGTACAGCCCTGGTAGCAGTCCCCTTGAGCAGGGCTTCCTGCAAGCAGCGGCCCAAGGGCTCACGAGTGCTGCCCGAGCAGTCAAAGCCCTGCAAGCAGCGCTGCACAGGGTGAGGGCAGCCGCTGCCGCTGGTATCCAGCCAAATTCCCATGTTTGGAGATGCCCTCAGGCAGCCTTCTCTAAATGCTACACAGCATCACCTCCTCTGGGGACCAACAACAGCCCTGTGGCAGCAAACAAGCAATCAAAACTTCCCTTCTCCAACCTTAAAAAGCCCCAAACCCCGTTTCATCAGATCTGTGACAGCTGTAGGGATCCTTTTGATTGCAGAGAATGTGGATCGTGCTGCTCCCAAGATACGGTAGCTGTTTCTGTGTTTCATGCTCTTATTACACATTATTCCCCCAAGTCTGATTTGGAAAGGACGTGGCTCTCAGTTACGCTTTAAGCACTTTATTGTAAGTACTGAGGATAACGCAGAGCCATTCATTACTGTCAGACTTGCAAGGGACTAGCACAAGAGTTAAACCAAAATGCCAATACCACGACTTGCTGTTTACAAATATACTGCATGTTATTTCCAGATGCGATATAAAAGCAGTATAATAGTTTAAGTGTATTAAATGTGCCATAAACATCTAAATTGCTGTCGATATTTTTCTAAAGGATCAAAGAGACCTGAGTAAATACAAACCCACTTAATCGGGAACAACTGCGAACGTTTGTGCTAACATCAGAGCCCCCAGAGACCGCCTGGATCCACAGCCCCAGCGAACATGGGCTGCGGAGACGAAGCACGAGGCAACTTTTTGCTCAGCACAGAGCCTTGCCACTAAACTCCTGTACGCATGGAATACGCATTTATTGGTAACCAAAAGAGCCACAGGCTTAGATTTCAAAACGTACCTGTTATCTGAGGCCTGTCTCAACACTTCAGCTGACTTGTGTGTTCCCCTCAGAAAACCATTCATTTTACCAGTGTTCACGTAATGTTCACATAATGCTCCCATCAACATGCTTGCTGGACTTGTGGGGGGTTTTGTGTGCTTCTTCATTAATTACTTATTTGCATATTTGTTTCCCTTTCTGCTTCAAAAGCAAGACTTCTCTCACAAGATCAGATCCACTTTAGAACTAACATTAAAAAAAAATGCATTTTTATATAAAGGAACTCTATTCTAAACCTGAAACTTCCCAGCCGCCTCTTCCATATATCTTTCCAAACATCGGCCTCATGCATCATGTAAAGGAATCACTTTATAATTGGTAACATTATAGAAACGTAAAGGTTGTTATGGAAAAGGCTCTTTGGGCACCCCACGAAGCCCAGTGGTTGGAAGCATAATGCGACATCATCTTATAGACGCTCGGTCAGGAGAGTTTTAGCACTCTTGGTACCTAAGGTCCAACCAAATGTCCCTGCAAGACCCTCGCCTCCTCCTGAAGAAAAGGGTCAAATCCCCAGCAGGGGGGGATGCACGTTTTGTAGCCTTTCGTGTCCCAAGTGTAGACTTTGTGATGCTTTACTTGGAAAATCACGTTCCAGGTTACTAGATGGTGGAACAGAGAGAGTGGCGCAAGCGACTGTTTCATGGCACTGCACAAGAACTCCTCTGACAGAAGTGAGCAAGATTTGTTATACAGCACTTCAGGAGATGTTTGCCCTTGAAAGTGCTGTTGAGAGAATGCCAATATTCATGACAATCCAAATTCTGGGACGTTTTTGGCTCCAGATAACATTAAAGAGAAAAAAATAATAAATTGAAAGGTAATCCCATTCTCTTGTTAATTTTTTCTTTAAATCTCTTCTTTATAAATTCTTGCTCTCAGGGTTTTATGTCTTGGTCATTTTTAAAATTGCATCAGGCACTAACCTACTAGACAAATAGCAAACAGCCAGGCACTTATTATTCAACAATGGACTTAAAATTAATGTAGCAATTTTTAGTTACCTCCAAGCAAAACAAAAACATATTTCCTAAAGTTTCCCACCTACGAAAAGAAAGATAGATGCATTTGTCTTCTCCAGGAAGCAGCAGAGAGGAAGCATACAAGTTGCACTGTGAAAGAGAAAAATAAATCAACTTTCGGAAGATGACTTCTTGCAGTGCATCTCACTGGCTGCAGCACATTTTCACTTGGCTGAACCTCACCTTTTGCAAGCCCAGAAGCAAAGCTGCAGCAGCCAGAGAGGATGTGACTGCATGTGGCTGTTTGAAAACTCCAAAAAAGCAAGTTTGAACCTAAGAGACACTGCTAAGGGACAGCTTCCCAACAGGCACTCATTAGTCTGTTCCCCCCCTCCAAGGCAGGAGAGAGACACAAGGGTATCAGTATACATTTGAGCATCAGAAAGATAAAAAGAGAGTGGGAGGAAAGGACCAGTTTGGCCCTCATTAGGCACTTGTTACTCAACAAGGTGTTGCTGCCTTTCTTTTGCCCTGAAAATAGATGCAACTTTCACTCCTACCTCCAGCAAGTTTACAGTTCTAATTCTGGGTTTCTTTTCAGGCTTGCTCTGCATTTTCACCCAGGGCGAAATTCCTCTACAGGAGAGTCCCTTTCCCAACAGGGATGCTCTGGGAGCACAGCCTCTTACCTGCCGTGGCGGGGGCCAAGCATACCACAGCTCCCCCACAAAATCCCCCAGCTGACAAGATGGGTGTCCTTTTCCTCCTGTTAAATACAGAGAAACATCGAAAAGGAGGCGGCTCGGGAACACAAACTTCAGCAGACGTTACCACCTAGCATCAGTGGAAGACAGTCTCATGGAAAAAGCCCTCTGTGCGCTGTCCATTTAAGCCTCCACTTGGCTCTGACGGTCTCCGAGAGCAGACTGACCTTGGCAGCAGCCCTGCCAGACCGATAGATCGGCTTGAGAGGAGGCAGACGAGTGACTCAGGTACCATGAACATAAAACACGGGTTTGCTTTTTAATTGCACAGTACCCAGCCAGAAATATTGTCCTCGCTGGCCAGTCTACAAGAAGCAACATGCCTTTCACTGTGCCAACACACAGTGACATTTTATTCAGAAATTCAACAGAACGGTATCTGCTGCTGCAATGGCCAAGTTTCTGCCATGGCAAAACTTGGAGGAGATTTTAGCTGTGTGTCCAGGCAGGTGACAACACGGCGAAGTCTCCATCCTCCTTTCAGTGTTGGCTCTTCACAGGGATGCAAAGGGGCTAACACCTCATTTTGTAGGCATGGAAAACCTGTGCACTTCAGATTTCTATATATACCATAGGAACCAGAGATGCTTTCTTGCTTGACTTCAGGGAATAAATTCACCTGGGTTTGTGAGAGGAGCGCTAAGGTGAGCAGAAAGGGGAAAAAAAGGCATGTCAAAAGTAAGAATCAGCCCTAGGCTCCCCAGAGAGCCACAAGAAGTGGGAAAGCTTTGGGTGGGAGAACATACTGCCCTGTCTCCAAAATCTGTTGTCATGTCTAGTCTTCCTATGCACACTCAGGAGGTAGGAAAATCCAAAAATAGCAACCCTCTACACCAAGATTTAAGGGAAAAAGGGGGAAAAAGGTGTCCAGAGAGATCCAGGAGCATTACCAGGCACAGGGGTACAAACAGTAGCAACCTGGTGCTACGTCATCCTCATGAGAAGGTGCAAGCCACTGGGTTGGAGAAGTATACAAAACTTTCCTGGAACAGGTTTTATCCCGCTACGTAATTTTGCTCTGATTTGAAGAAATTTGAGCCACTTTAAAATCAAGCAGAAGCTACTGAAAGAAAAGGCCTGCAGGCACCAAACCATGTAGCTGTGTTTAGTGCTTTAGCTTAGCAAAGTCAGCAGCCTGGCTGAGAGCAGTGGGACGGCAGAGTCAAGCCAAAGTGAAGACACTGAAATCTGCTTTCCAGTCAGTAGAAGGCTTCAAAATCTTAAAAAAAAAAAAAATTGCATCTGATGAAAATGCAAGCATCTTTAAGCAATTTTTCAATCACTCTGCCCTCCCAACCCCAGTGCCTATAGCCACAGTGAAAACATTCACTGGAGTGCGAAGGCAGGATGCAGGGGAGGAAGAACAAGGACTGGTGAAACTCCAAAAGTTTGTGTTCCGTCCCTACGTTCTGCAAGAGACCTGGACACACATCACGCCAAAACCCACAGAAGCAGTAAATGCTTTGCAGCAAGCAAGCACGCATCAGGTATATCTCTCCACTCAGGTCACAGCCGAACGCTTTCAGGCTCATACCCGAAGCCCTGCTGAGATTAGCCAGTGCTCACACTATGCAGCAGGTATCCAGATTCACGCGTGCAGGAGATGAGAGAAGCCACAGCCTTCCCACTGCTGTGGTCATCACGCTCCTCAGTTCAAGGAAAATTTAAGGAACCGGTGTTTGGGAAGACTTCCCACCCAAACAGACCGTGCAGGACACACAGCAGGCAGGCAGCAGGAGGGATTTCCAGGGTTATTGCACACACATCCTGAGCTGGTACCACATTGCCTTGAGGGAGCTTCCTTCCCCCAACAGAAGCTCAGGAAACCAACCCCTAGAGAGCTCCCGCTCGCCCCTCTGCAAAGCAGGGAGGCTTCACACTCAACCAGCCTCGAGGAGCAGCCTTCTCCGCCCATGCCCCCAGAAGGGAAAGGCAAAACCAAAAATGCCTTTTTATCATCACGGGTAGGCTATGAGATCGCAGGCCAGCCACGTCCCCCTCCTTACGCAGGGGCTAGTCCTCGGCTTCTCGCAATGGCCCCAGCTCGGCCGGCAGAGTGCTCGCAGCACGTGTTTCTTGTTATTCCCTTCCAGCCCCTCTGGCTTCATGTTACAGAAGACCAATACAAGGAACTCAGGTTCACTGCAGGTGGATGGCAGCAGAATTTGATCCAAAAAGAGCAAAATCCTGTAGCTGTCATCAAGGTAAAGACAGCACAAAGTGTTAAATCGGGGGTCTTCCAGTGACTGGCAGAGGCTGAATCTCACGTGTGCACAGAATTAAGTTACATCTAACTCCAAGCTTCCCATGTATAAACATTTTAACAGCTACCTCAGAACACACAGATTAAAAACACAAGTGAAGAAATGTAGAAAGCTTAAGTGCGTCTTCGGCGCGTGCAGCTGGGGCCAGCTGGCACACGGCTGCATGAAGCACGGCACCGCTTCGGCACAGTCGCAACCAAAAGGCGATCTCCTCTCTCCTTGAAACACTCCTGAAGCAAAGCCTCGCAGCTCAGACCTGCCAAGGCTCCTTTATTTGGACTGAAACTTGCTTACGCTTGGCAGCAGTTCGGTGCAATTTGAAGCTGGCTCCGACCTAAAGTGAAAAGATTAATGGGACATTTGAAATCTCACTCCCATTTTTCTTCAGATCTCACTTATGTAAAAGCTCTGATGTTGGTTGCTGAGCTCCTTAAACTATAATCTGCACAATGTGCCACAGTAAATAAACAGATTTAAGCAGCAAGTCTGTTTAAAAGGAGTGTATTTAGAAAGCACACGCATCACTAAAGAGAGCTTATTTCTTATCTAACTTCAGGCACTTAGAAGGCAATCCTTCAGGGGTGTTCTGCAGGCAGTGTGAGATTAATTTTGTTTGCAGCAATTATTTTCAGGACTTTCTCCACTCATATGAAGAGGCTGGAAGTTCAGTTAGTTTCTTGGCTTGAGGATTAGAGAAAAGCTGGAGACATTAAAAAAGCAAAAAACAACTTCGGGCAAACCTACCCAGAAGACTGACGTTCCCCGCTCGGGTGGAGCAGCCTTCAGCAGAGGAAGCAACGAGAGTCTAACGCACTCAGACCTGCAAGCGGAGGATCCAGCAGCCCACGACTTCAGCCTTACTCCTCATCAGGAGCCTCAACCGAACACAGCAAGGTGTCCAAACAGACACCATCCCTTTTTTAAAAGTCAGACCTTGTCAGATCACCCCAGTGACAAGTTGCATCCTTTTCACCTAAGTCACAAACGTCCACGCTCAAGTAACAAACAGCACATGTTCAATAGTCTCCAGCAACACTTTGTGCTGGCAAAAACTCTGAATTCCCTCTGGAAATCAGGGAAAAGCTGACACTCGTGCGATCCAGAAGCACCTTCAGGCCCCACGGAACCCTGCTTATGTCCCCTGTGGGTTCAAAGCGCACAAGAGGGGCTTTGATTTCAAAGGTTATGGGAGAGACAGCAACTTCAGCCCGTAGCTTTCTGTCCTGCCACTCAGAGGAGTTGGTTTCGTGCTGACCTGGGAGGACTGCAAGCAGCTACTGAACCAGCAGATGCATTTTCTCTGCTGGCTGCTCATTCATCTGCACCTCAGGGTTTAAATGTGCAGAGACCCACAGTGTCTGGAGCTTAACTCAGGAGCTGAGAAGACGAATGAATGTTTAATATCAAAATATTATATTGTGATTCAAGTTAGACAAAGATTTGCAGATTGATTTTCCAATCTGAAGCCATTTAAGTCCTTTCTAGTAGCAAGGAGCTGCATTCTGTTGTGTGGACCCGCACTTCAGCATTCACACAAAGCGTTCCCAGCATCCTAAATCCCTCCGCGCTGTTTCCTTCCATGCCTTCCTTCACTCCCACAGCCACGAACAGGTCCAAGTCACCAGCCTCGAGGCACACAAACCTTGGGCTCCCTCTGCTTGTTTACTTCTGTTTTTCTGTGCCCGGTACAGTACCTTAGGCAGTGCCGTGTAACTGATTCAGGCAGCTCCTGAGTGTTTCCTTATTTTTTCTGATGCCAGCACCTGTGGCCGCAGATCTGAGCGCACCCAGCTGGTACCAGACCCATGCTGACTGTGCGTGTGTTGAGTAGAGAGTTACCAGCTACAGCAAATGGCATCTGCTGTACAAAGTGGCTTAACATTGCAACAGCGGTAAAAACACTCTGGAGAAAGCAGGTGCTTCCATTGTTTCAGAAAATTAATTCCAAGTGGCACACTTCCCTTATTTGCGGAAATATATTGCAAATGCTAAATCCCCGTGATGGGTACGAGAAAAAAACGCCTACGCTTTATTTCAAGTATAACCTTTCGTCCATGAAACGTACGGCTCGCGAGTGGCTGGTGTGAAGAACTGACAGCCACGGACTACTGGGGAATAAACAGTTGCATGCAAACTGTGTAACCCCGCTGGCAGACCGGCGAGAAAGTGACTGACCATCGCGACACCCCCTCTCTCGCTGAAGACAGCACGTGGCCAGGGATGCACTTCGACTTGGTTAATTCAGGGGTGGGTGCACTAAGTACTGATTGCAAGGTATCATACTAGGCAAAAACAGCTTGATTTGCTGTCTTGGTGCAGTAATTTAGAAAAGTGCCTTGGCAACTGTTCTCTGCAGGCAGTTTTGGTCCTGTAGTACATCTTACACTGTAACATTTCCCAGTGAGCATCTCTTATCAATATAGTAATGAAAAAGTCAGGTTAAATATTGAATGGGATTTTCAGTACGCAAATAGCTAGGCTGATGAGCGTGGCCATTTTTCTACATTATTCTACTAACAGCTTTCCTGAAAGTCCCTTTGGCTTTCAGACTTAAAGCTTACAGCACTGTTCCTCCTGCCTGCAGCCAAAAAGGCTGAGCTCAAGTCTGTCTGCCTCTAATTTGATCTTAGCATCTTTACACATTTGATTATTTACTGTAACAAGGGACAGACATTCAGACAGACCCAGTTTTTCAAACAAATCATGTCAACCATCCTGAAGACATCTCTAGCTACCTGGAATAATCAAATCAAAGCCCTCTGTAAAAGCAGGGATCGATGATACCAAGCTCCACTATTACAGCATTTCATAGACGACTTGGATGAATACAGAAACATTATTTTTTTTTCCACTGCAGCACTCCCTGACTTGGTCTCTGCGTGATGCTTTCTAGGAATTTTTAGTGCTATGAGCCTTTCTGCTGTCTTCCAAGGTCACACTTATGTGCTCTGACGCCTCTACATTTCTCAGTTTGTGCTCATTACCGCAAGCTGGCAAATACAACAGTTTATACTTTGGATTATGTTGTAGGTCCATGTCGCTCAAATCCAGACAGAAAATTTCCAAACCTACTAGTGCTGCTAATATACCTAAACACCACTCACAGAAGGAGCGGAAAGAAAAATGCAGGATTACTAGTCGTCAGCTTCTTCTTTCAACCAACTCCACTTCCTAAAGACACGTAGGACAAGTAAGTACCAAAATTCTGCAGGCAGCATACCCAAGGGACTGCACGGCTATCCTGAGCTGATGTAGCGCGCAAATATAAGTATTACAAACAAATTCCCATGTAATTCAAAACCATTTACAGGGTGAGGACCCTGCAGAGTGCTGGGTGCTTCCCTGTGTTTAGCACTGTCAGTCCCACCGCCGTGAAGGGAACTGAAAGTGTTTGATGATGGGAGCGTCAGGCTGGAAGTCGTACACTGGGGGAAAGCCCAGTCCAGACCTACGGATACAGACGGAGCAAAACAAGAGCAGCAAGTACCCCCAGTAGGAGTATAAGAGTTTAGCTGACAACGAGCAACCCCCCCTTGGGAAACACGGGGGTCAATATCATACAATTGCAAGTTTGTGGTTTGTACCAATAAGGTAGCACTGAGATGTGAAAGTTTTGGATGGCAACTTAGATACACAGGAAGAGCTCTCTATAAATGAAATTTCTGAAACTACCTTTCACTTCGTTACATGACTGTGCTGGAAATAGGTATGGAGATACCCTTTCATTCATCCCTGCAGCGATCCGAACAGCACTGATACACATCTGTTTCCTTCTAAATGGTCTGTGCTGGGGCAGCCATGGAGATTTTTGTTCAGAGCAGGGCCTTGTCACGACTGGTGTTGTCCTGAGCCTTAACAGACACTGACCTTCCAGCCTAAACCTGAAGTCCTCAAGCATCTTGCTGCAAAGCTGTTATCAAACGTTCACAGTGGGTGATGAGTTCAGTGAACCAAAACCTCTAATCCTTTATGAAACACGAAGTCCTCAGCTTGCAGAATTGTCTGAAAAATCTGGTACAAAAAGCCAAAATGTCACACGTTAAAAGTATGTAGCTGCAGCTTGTTAACAGAGGTTGTTCACAGAGCTTTAAGCCTGTAACAGGCATGAAAAATTTTCTGGATGAGGTAGAGGAGCCATACATGTGGTGGCTTACAACTATGTTCAGAGCAAGCCTTTCAGTATTTCAAACAGTGTGCTAACCATACAGGAGCAATTCCTGAATGGTTTCTTCAAACACAAATGACATTTGAGAGCTGACAAGTCTGTCCAGAGCCTGCTATAAAGGACCCACTGGAATTTACCAGTTCTGTTTCCTGTGTTACCACCACCACGAAACCATCAGAGAAGCCAAGAAAATGGGCTCCCCAAATGTGCATTGCAACAACCAGCACAAATCCTCCGCTCACATGCTCTGCGATGCATGGCCTGTGTTTGGCTTATAAAGCTTTGGAGCAAGAGCTGGTTCTTTTAACTTTCACATAGTATTTAGAATAAAGCAAGCCAGGAGCGCTGGTCCTACCCATCGCTGTAAAGCGATTAAAATCCTCCCGTGCCTTCCTTCAGCCTTTTTACTACTGATTTACTACAATCAGCTGTAAAGTCTTCACAAGTGTGTGACCATTAACAAACCTCGGGAATAGTAACAAATCCAAGTGAAGACACCCATCTTTGGATATCTTGAAGGTCACAGACTTTTCTCTTCACAGAGCAGTGACACTGAGTTGTACAAAAGCCACTGTAGTGAGCCCCATGTAATGAAAAAATGCTTTAAGGGAGGCACTTCTCCTTCTCGAGGGTTTTTTTTGGATGCTCTTCTCCGCATTCAAGGTTGACCCCAAGTGGTGGGAACTTCTCCGGAGATGGATAGTCCCCTTACTGCCTGTCCCTATTTCAACGCAGTGTAATCCAAAAAAAATCCCCCCCAAAACAATCCACCAATTCCCAGAAGCTTATCAGTCAGCTCTGTCACCCTCACAGGCATCACAGCAGCTGCAGAAAGGACAGTGCTGTATTTGTCAGTGGTTCCTCAGATTAAAAATTAAGACATTCTTTTCACATGAGATGCAAATCAGCAGTTCATAAATCATCTGGAAAGGGAAAAAGTAGGCTCTGATATATTTAATATTGCACATTATCAGGCATGCAGTGCTTAGCATCACTCATTTGCTTTCTCCATGCCCATTATTCAGTCTGTGGTTCATGAGCAGCCCTTTCACCAGCAGCATCAAGAGCAGCTCAAGAGCAGTTGGGTCACCACCCAACACACACAACCCCATGCACCAGGCACCCACAGCACCCACTCCTGGATGGAAAAGCCACTGCAGGCGTAAGATGGACAACAGGGAGAGTGATTATGTGAGCTCTGCCCTAGGCAAGCTTTTACCTACTCGCTAATGGCTGCGCAGGTTTTATGCGACTTTTTACTTTGGAATGCAGTAGAAGTAGTTACCATAGCAATTTCCACACCACTTGATACTTGTGCTACCTCTGAGAGTCAGAGCACCTCTTTATAGAAATTCTTACCAACACACCATGTGAACTTTTGATTTTTAGATATTTTTGGAGGAAAAGAGACATCTTAAGTTTCCTGAGATTTTAGGACCCTATTGAAAAGCAGAGCCTTTGTTTCAAGGGGGAACACTGTACCTTGCACAGTAGAAACTTATTGCATTTCAGAGGAGACAGAAGAAAGCGGCTCGTTCCAGAAGTATTCATCATCCGCAAACCATCCACAAAGAAGATGGAAAATGTCTGCCAAAAAGAAGCCTCTTGCTCGGTCAAAGATACGGCATGCTTAAAGAGAAGTTTTGTTTCCATGGTGACTGAATTTGGAGTAAGAACGTCCCCTGCATCAGACACGGCTAGATCAAAAACCCAGTTGCTTTTGTTCACACAGCGAGCTGGGTTTTTAACCCTGCCTCAGCCAAACAAACATTCCATTTGTATTTTGCTCTCCCATTTTGCTGTGTACAGCTCCTCTTTGTAAATGAAGGAGGAAGCAGCAGGAAGGTACATATAAGAGAAGCCTGATGATACAATCTTTATAATTAGGAACAGCATTAGTTTTCAATATCGCACCAGAATTTTTAGAAAACACTATTTTTAAAAAATCACCAACAAGCAGGATGCTGAGGACAATTACCAATTAGGAATAGGTGAATGATACACAAGTTTTTCTGTACTTTCCTCTCTTCTCAGATACAAAAGCTCACCCTTCCCTCCTCCTATCAACCTCACAGTTTTCTAAAGAATGGCAAAAAAATGGTTCTGAACAGCCAGGTTTGAAGGGATGGCTACCTGGAGCACGGTCACACATAGCAAACGGCAATTCAGGGCTGAAGGTCCTCAACAGCCACATTTTCATCAGTCACCTGCCTGTTTAAAATTCTGACCTCACCTATATCACAAAAACTGGCAACGGCTCCACTTCAATCAGTCAGATTGCTGCCATTCAGTCTAATACCAGGCACTGGACACGAGACAGAGGTCGTTAGCTTGAGCGTCTCACCTGATGCATTGCCAAAGCACCACACGATGCAGAAGACTGTGAAGGCAGCAAGGATGAAAACCACTAGTAGTGTGAACCTGTCGCTTTCTGCTGCTCCTTAAATTCACCTAGGCTGAGCGTCAGGTTGCATTCACTGAAGCCCCAGTTTCTGGTGCAGACAAGACAATTTGCTGAGCCACCACAGCTGCCTCAATGGAGATTAAATCTCGCATAATATACACGAACGTGTGCGGCCTCACTTCCCAGCTAGTTCCCCCAACAACTTCCCACACTGCAGCATGAGAAGAGGGGACATTACAGCACCACACGAGAGACTTCACAAGGAAGGCAAGTAATTGCTTCATCTGTTATCTGGAAAAAAACAATCAACAGACTTACCGAAAAGCAACTTCATCTGTTTCTACTGCCAAATGTCAGACATCATGTCACTGCCAACTCCCTGCATCCTGCAGGAATTTCATAATTTTTCACAATGCAACTGGTGTATCATCTGCTGGAAGCAATGCTCCCTTCCATAGTTCAGTAAAAATGATAACCAGTTCAAGCAGAAGCAGCTGAGTGTAAAGTACCCTCTGCTACTTCTCACCCACAAAGATTTTCACAGAGGTGAAACTGGAAGCCACAGCTTTGTGCCAGAGCAGCACCGACATGCTGACAGTATTGTGGCTGTTCAGCACTGCGTGGCTAGATGACAACGGGAGAAGTGGTGGGATCCATCGCTGCTCTGGGGACACTTCTCTGGTGCTGTCACACGTAGTGTATTGCTTTGCCACTGAAACCGAAGGGCTAATTTTAGCACTTGCTACAGTCACTGAAAGCAAAATCTGACACAGCCACTAAAGCTACCAGCACCTTCTGGTAGCTGCAGACAACCTACTGTCATGTGGAAGGTATGGGAGTAGTACAGAAAGGGGAAAAAAAAGTCTATGATAACTCAACATAAAAACAGAATTCTGTTTGAGATACAGAAACTGGAATTAACTTCAAAGGGTACTTGGCAGAGTCAGTTGCTCTAGCATTTCTGGCCACCATTTGCCATGTTGCACAATTTTCAGCATAGAGAACTTTATTTCTCCAACAAACAAAATGCTTCAATACTTCTTTATATAAAAGAAAGAATGCCAGCTGCAAGCAACAAACTCAGGAAAACAATGGACATTAGATGTTTCCGTGTAAATGTATCTGGAGGATTACAGCCATCATTATCCAAATTGCCCAACACTTTCCAGTACAAGACCCTTTGTCAGTTATTTATACCACTGCCAGGCTTTAGGCTGAAAGTTTACATGCTGGGTGTATGCCTCAAGCAATTTCTTTCTCTCTCTCTCTTTTTTTTTTCCCCCTTAATTTCAGCTAAAGCAATACAGTTGTTTCTGAATTAAAATGAAGAAACAGAACGTTGCTTTGCTCACAACAAAAAGCTTTCAACCTTTGCCTTGCCTGGCTCTGCCACCCTCTGACTGAGAACGCAACTCAGAGCTTTGGCAACTCGTGCCACTAGAGCAAGAACATCTTCTGCCACCTCCAGGAAAATCCACCCAAATTAGCAACTTTATCTAGCTTTGGGGAAAAAAAGAAAAAAAGCCCTCAGCTCATATTTGCCTATAAAATAAGCATTCAAGATCCCTTTCCTGAAGAGTAGCACTCTACGCTCTGCCTTAAAATGTAATGTTTTGTTGACTACTGTCAGCAGCACTGTCCGGAGTCCCACGCTACACGCAACCAAGCAGGCAGAAGCCTGATGCTGAATAAAACATATCCCTTTCAGATCCCTTGGCTCTGACTACTTTTTCAACACTGCATCGCCCTGTCAATAAACGTTCTCACTAGACTAACTGGAGAAACAAACAAAAAGAAAAAAGCACAGAAACGATCAAGCCCAATTAATTTAGAAATGCAAAAGGTTCTTCATCAATGTCTAAAGATGGGATTTTTTTCTCATCCTGTTTCAACAGAACCTGCCATATAAGAGACAATCGAGACTTCATTTTCATTTGGAGCTGAACAAAACGATGGTGCAAAATTAAGCTTGTTTACAAAAGCTAAGGCTTTAAGTCCTTCCAAAAAATAATTTTGTTCTACTTTTATTGAGTTAAATAAAATGAAATGTTCTCACTCAAATGTCATCTACAAACATGACTGTTTGCTAAGTCAAATCTTATAATATCAACAGTTTAATTCTTTAGCAAACACGATGAATGGGACTGCTCTTGTCTCACTTAACGATGGGTGTCTAACAAGGTGGAATGAAGTGGCCTCTAGAGATTCCCCTCTCTCGACTGGCTACTGAATGCACGACCAGGCAGTTAATTTCTAGACAGCAACAGCTAAATGAAATAGGTCTTATCCAAAGATTCATTTTATTAGAAACACTTGATATCAACTGCTTCTGCTCCCAAAAGAAGAAACTGCAGCATGAAAGCTTGGGTCTCCTCACTTCTACGTGTGCTCACGGCCTTGTGTCAGGGATTCCAGCTGCAAGCATCAGCTTGATTTGCATTGCTTTCACGGTACTTTAAAGAGTTCTCTTTAGAACTGCAACACAAAATACTTAGAAATAAAGTAACAATTTCTTAGTTCTCAGAAGCATTTCTGGATCCTGCAGAGCCAAGGCCTGTGAGGAAAGGTTCTCACTGTGTCACGATGTGCAGAAAGGATGCAGGGAGGGGATATGGCCCTTTGACCAGGCTCAGCCATGACTGTCACCTTTAAAAAGACAAAAGAAAGGAAGCAAAACCTCTTTCTTTAGATACGCCGCTGATGTGAAAGCACATGCCGCAACTCCGCTACAAGAGAGCAAAACCAACCCGTCCCGTTAGTTTGTGCTGTCATGCCACAAATTCTGCCCCCATCGCTACCAGGGCAGCTCAAGTTCTTGTCTCACAGCCCTCATCTTCAACCGTGTTACTTGAGCTCCTTACAGCCGTCCATTTTAAAGCGATAGCTGAGCCTTACGTGTTGTATTCTTGGTCAAAGGGTCCCATGCAAGTGTGCATCCAGCATCAATATGCCGAGATATTTTGAGGTAGGTGTATCTCAAATTGGTGCTTGGTCAGAAGCAAGCTTTGCTTTTTACCATAATCTACTACACACAGCCAGACTAGAAGCTCAGGGGTGCTCATCTCTTCCACAATCTATGTTTAAGCTCATTAACGCAACACGTAGCTGACAAAGCAAATGTTTCTAGTCAGCGAGAATCGGGCAGCATCCTTTTGAACTTTCTTTCCAGCTTTTCCTAAGTTGCATGCACTGGGAAAAAGAAATCCATCAAACAGTAGAGCTTAATAAAGGCTCCCCATTACTATGTTTTCTTCTTCAATCCTAAAACAGACATTTAGGACCAGAAAAAAAAAAAACGATGATGATATGAAAATGTTCAAGTAGAGAAGAAAATATTTGAGATGTATTGTGCATAGGCCAAGATTTAAAAAACGAGACTGGGAGGAGAAATGCATTGTGTTTTCAAATCAACTAAACCCAGCGGTCAATGGCTTATAAACTGCCAAATAAGATGCCTGTTCATAAAAGCCCTCTCCATAATTTACTCATTAGTGCTTATGAAAAAACAGGAGTCTACTAATACGATCACCAGAGCCTGTTACTCAAAGCACCCTTTACAACCTTCTGACAACTGGCCTTTCTGAAGGATGAGAAAAGGATGGCAACAAGCAATTTGGAAACGGCATCGAGTCACTCAGCCCTATCAAACCCCACAGACTGCAAGAAATTAGATGGCTTAGTGCAGGGCCACATCTCCAGCAGCACTTCTGGCTGCCCGTGTCTTGGCAAGGGGAGCCAGCAATTCTGCATTAGCCAGTACTTGTCCTGCAGATAGATCCAAGAGTCTTTCCAGGCTCGCTGGTACTCTCCTTCCAGTTATTCCGATCCCCAGAGCACTGTGATTTTCTGCCAATTTTACATATGCTGCTGTTTCCAGAAATTCCAGTTCAGTATTTACACGTGTTTCACAATGATCACTCCTAACAACCATTGAGAGAGACAACATTATCATGTTTTAATTTCCTACAAACTGCTGGCTAAGACTGCATAGAAAGTCGTGAGTGCCAGATGGTCCAATTTATTTTATTTATTCTTTCAGCATCTATACAGAGCCATAGGCACTTTACACATTTTGTCATTTTAAATCATAAACACTTTGCCATCACCCTTAAAATTCTGCCAATTGCCTTGGCTATTACTCGCTATATCATCAGTTACCAGTCAGCATCCCAGGGTTGCCAGCACCATGGCTGAAGTACAGTTAAGAGAACTGCAAATCCCAAACTACAAACGCATCTTAGACAAACTGACTGTCAAGCAAAGCCGGCTCGGTGGGCAACCGTAGTTTTCACTTGGAAATCCTCTCATTGGACAATGAAAGGCAGGTATACAAAGCACAACATGAAATCAGCAGCATTTACTTTTTCATGGTTCAGATGACTTGAAACACTTTGCAGAGACAAACAGAAAGTTTGAGAGCTCATTTTTATTCCACTAGTTGGTTCTAACTTGGCTGACTCAAGAAGATGGGTTACTTAGGCAGATCAGTCATTGATAAATAGTGGAAGGACCATCAGCTGCAAGTGACTGTCTTGAAAACAGACAGGACATGCCGAATATACTCCTGTCTTACTTTGAAGTATGTCTATGAACAAAGACTCTTTGTTAACAGCCAAAAAGGAAAGCAGAAAGTTAGAGCAGTTACCAAAAGGCCATTTGAATTTACAGCTCCAAATCAGCAAGTGTATAAGAAGAAATCTGAGAGTTTTTCTGAGCAGAGCTGGGCTGGAGCCCTTCACTGAGGCAGGATCCACCTGCCCATCCAGTAATAACGGAAATTGTTTACTAGTATTTCAACTTCGGCATCCTTTTTTCGTGTCTGAGAATTCCAGCGACAGATCCTACAACATAAAGGAAAAGCTGCTTCCCAGCCAGTCGCAGACCTAGCCAACGTGAAAGCAGGATCCTTACCATCTGCTACCTGGAAGCAGTTCAACATGCCTCATTTCATCAAGAAAAACGATGAAGGCAACTGTTGTGTTACTCACAGTTATATATAACAACAAACCCCCTAAAATCCCAGTTTCTTCTGAGGCCCAGGCTTCCTGGAGCCCATGGTCAGAGCCGCCTCCTCTCCCATGCACAACTTGCTCTGGAACCTTACACTCCCTCCTGGTGTCTGGCTGCATCCTACCGGCTCTGGTCCCAAGCAGTTCATCTATGTGCTAATTCGGGGGCAACTAGTACAAAGTCCGATCAGAAGAGCATGGCAAGCATTTCAGTTTTATTAAACGTTTCCAAGAATTTTATTTATGGACTGTAATTGGACTTTTTTTTTTTTCCCATTTGTTTTGGCATTTACTGAGCTGTTAGATTTCAAAAAATGTCTAACGTCACGGAAAAAAGCTGGGGGCTGCTTCACTGAGACCAGAAAGCATGGAGATGGTCTGGTTTTCTTAGTTATTGTGCCGCTTAGGTTCTCCTTTGTCACCAGTGTTGCTCAAGTCACTCTGTCATACTGTGCATTTACCCAGTAGCCAACCAACAGAATTACTTCTACGCCATGGGACAAAGATGTGGTAACACAGGCCAGTCACTCAGGCGAAGCAACAGCTTACACTTTGTTTGTATGGAAAACAGTAATTTGCAACAGCTTTAACACGTGAAATATTCTGGATCAGATAACACAATCATCAGTCTCTGCTCCTCAGAGGCCAGTAACTCTCGTTCAGCATCTCACCTAGGAAGAAAGCTTGGTTATCTGAAGTACGTGCTAATTAACTAAAACTCAGTTTTGAAAAATAGCATCTGCACAGGAGAGTTTGGCAAATGTTTCTTTTCCAAAGCATTTAATTTATCTGAACAAAACACTGCATGTTAGCTTTAATTACGGTTTGACCAACTATACTGCTGCTTCCCAGGGAACTACAAATCTGCACCACAGAAGCAGCCAGACTGGCTGGATTAACTTTGTTTATTTTATTTTTTCAGGTTTTTTTTTTTTTTTTTTTCCTTTGGAAGCACTGTAAGTCAGCTGTTTGACCGCTCTTTTCTCTGGGTGAGAGCCATACTGGATACAGCTTTACAGTCCGACTGCAAACCCACTGCCTAGGGAAGCCGCTAATCCAGAGCCTTGCAGCTGTATCACAATATGAATTAACATTTCTGGAACTGCTGAAGATGTAGAAATATTCTTACTCATTTGACAGATGATTGGAAGGAGTTTTCCACGCAAGCAAATTCAAAGCATTGTGTAGATGTTATTCCTTAGACTTTTTTATGTAAACATCAGTGGGAAGAGTAGAGGAGCATGACAGACCACAGTAGCTTCCCAGCTCGAAGTATACCTTGGCAGGTGGATACCTGGGTTGTGGGGGAAGAATTTTTTTGTTAACATAAAGACAGCACTGAAGAGATCCTCAGTGCAAGCTTCGAGCAGTTGTTTAGAGATTACCAAGGTTTTATAGTCGTGGAGAATGGAGAGCAGTGCTGAGAATGTCTTCATGCTACACAGGAAGGATGTTTGAGGGGGATTCCTAGGACAAGCTGCAAACAAGCCTGGGTGTTATTTATACAGGTGTCCTAAAAACATCCTGCATTTGCTATGTGGGGAGTGGCAGTGCTCCTTGCTGCATGGGACGGTTCCCAGTGCCCAGCACTATGGGGCCTGAGCACTCCCTGCTGTCATTTGCTAAAGGACACCCCGTGCAGGATTCCCAAGGATCTCTTTCCCAGCTCCTGGATCGTACCACCACCACGGTGGAAAGTTAAGGCAATGCTTGAAATTGCAGGACAGAAAAATACTATCCACATTAGTAGTGTTACAGTGCACTTGTTTTGTCCCTTTGAAAATCCCCAGAGATTTCGTGGGCACCCGGTACACGATCTTTCCTACTGTAAGTACAATTTGAGTTATGCAGCTTTGCCCATGGTGCGTGTCCCCTGATTAAGGAATCGGGGCCATCCTTGCCTCTCGACATAGCTTGACAAAATCCACAGCTACCAAAGCTTCAAGATGCTTATAGTTCTCGTGAGTGAGATACTCTGCCCTGGCGGGGGGGAGATGACATCTCACATCGTCACGTATTTACTGACCAGATCTTCCCCTGGTATGGATACAGAATTGTGGGCCAGGTAGACAGACCTCGCCTTCAGACCTTTCACTGTCCCAGTGAAAAAAAAGGCTATTGCTCCTGCACGAGTCTCTCGCTGAGGATGAGGCACCGCCTCTCCAAGAATGCCATGTCCCCACTCCACACTGGGACATTTTTTGAGTAACTCAGTTACGTACAGATTGCATTTGAACGTACTTGGGTTAGGTCTGCTTGCCTTCAAGACGCAGGCTGCCGTTGCAGGGGAAATGAACAGTAGAAATGACTGCTTATGATGAATGGCCGGGCTGCAGCAGGACTCGCCGAGGCGTGAGCGTGGGCTGTTGGAAGGGGCTGTTTCTGCCAAGATGCACACTGGGCATCCAGCCCATGTGCGTGCAACAGCCGCGCTTCTGCACTCTGGTGCGCGGCTCCGGCTGCCCTCTAGTGACTTGCTCACAGGCAGTACAGGATCCACTCTTCCAGCATGGCTTTAGCCGATGACTGCACTCCTTTTGGAGCTGTAGATCTGCTGATCCAGCTAGCTGTTGATGTCTGTAAGTTTGGACGTGGTTTTGATGTGTTTTACTAACGACACATTAGTATCCACTCTCCGTTTTCAGAAAACAGATACTTCCCATAAGCAGAAACCGAATCTACCAACCACAATGGGAAGGACAGATAGTGAAACACTCTGCCCACTTACACATGTGCTAAAATCGTTAGTAGTCCTCTTTCTAATAAAGATTTCTTAGGAGTGAATCAAAATGTTTTCAATCAGCTTTTGGACTTTTGTTAAATGTAGAAATTATGGCTTACCATTCACATTTCACCCCAATTTACCAGTTTTGGCAAATCTTCTCGGGAAAGACGCCTCCATTACAGAGTGGTGTTTCTGTGCAGAGCCTCCACGCTCCATCCTTGAACTCAGCCAGGCCTTGAATCCAGATCGCCTCAACTCAGCCAAGGGGCTCTAGGCTATTCCACATAAATCACTGTGTCGGTTTTTTCTTTTAGTCCATGAGCATTTGCAGGACAAAAAGATAACTCTGGATCAGTCTCCTGCTTCCCTGACACCCTTGTTGTGCCACAACTATACCAGACACTCCTGCAAGCATGCTTGTTTAAGTACCTACAAAGAAAACTCATAGTATTAAACAGCTGCACAAATACCTCTTGGGATATTTCCAACCAACCTTGTATGTAAAATTT
The DNA here is from genome assembly GCA_013399475.1 of Chauna torquata. Lineage (NCBI taxonomy): Eukaryota > Metazoa > Chordata > Aves > Anseriformes > Anhimidae > Chauna > Chauna torquata. Next base: position 41,833 of record VXAL01016787.1, read on the forward strand.
CAGTTACAGAATGAGCTTCAGTTTTCATTATGTCAAACCTCATTATACTCTGCATTCACAAATGGAGGAATAATTTATTTTGTCACAGTCTGATGAGACTTCGGTGCCAACACTCCCCTGACCCATATACTCCCTCTGAGCCATTTAGAGGGAAGGATCTAAAGACCTATATTTTTAATTACTTTGTAGCATGCGATTAAGATAACATGGAGTAAACTCAAGAGAAAATAAGGGAAGAAAAATTAACTCTTGAGAAAACCACAGGTTGCTGACATGAAGTATATTCATTTCTTAAACAAAAAAAGTCAAGTTGTGACTCATCACCTGGAGCTGGCTCCCCAGTCTGAAAGCCAGGCCATATCATTTAATTTTTGGACTTCCCAGACATTCACATATAAGTTTGAATTCTCTGAGCAAGTTTTAACTACTAGACAATCACATTAAACCACAGAAGCCAACACCTCTCATCCAAGGGCCACTTAAAATCCTTATCCAGGACGTGATCACAGAGTCTGAGCTGGGGCTTATGCTTCCAGCAGACACGGGGCCCACTCCAAGAGGTTCATCTTCGCAACATGCTCTGCAGGAGCCTCATGAGCCCTTCCCAGCCCCGCTCAGCAGTTTCCTCACTCATGCCGGACTATCTCCAGCAGCTGCCCATAGCTTGCTTACTGTAGGTTTATGGTGTCTACCTCCGGCTGCTGACTCAAGCTCACAGACGAGATGCCTCTGTCTTGTTCTCAAAGTCACATAGAAACGTGTCTCACTAACACCTCACTAATCATTCCTCTTTCATTTGTACTATTTATTCCTTCTTTAAAGAGCAAGAGTGAGTACCGGCAATCACTACATCAGCACTGAGATGTCTGGACTCTGATGCTGTGGCAAGAAGCATACTGTCAGACGTATTGGGCTGCAAAAACCTGAATATATATATATATATATTTTAGAGCCTCAAGAAGTTATTTATTAACAAAAAATCTACAGGTGCCTCATGAATTTACAGACATGACAGATACTCTGTCACTGGCAGAGTTCACACATGATAAAAATTGATTTATCTCAGGGTAAAATGTGTTGCTTCCTTTAGAAGTAAATTACAAAAGCTAATGATACATCTGATGTTATCAAGTTATTTCGATTTTTTTTTGTCAGTAAAGACATTTTCTCTGAATTAGTTTTATTTATAGATGTTGAAACCAAACCAAACCAGACAAGAATTCAAATCATGCAGTTCCAGATCTTGGTAGAAATCTCTCATTCACTGCCCTATTATTTTTAACAAGATAATGGTTTGCCTAGCTTAACAACAAAGTTAGTTCGATTTTAGGGTTCCTCCCACCTGTTTTATAGCACCTGTCATAGACTCTGAAACCACCCAGTCCCAAAGACAAGCAGAGCAAGCCTGAATATATGCCATTGTTGTGCTGCTTATGTTAGATGTAGCTGTGGTCAGTCCGACCACCAAAGAAAGCTAGAAAACCTTCTCTAGCCATTACAGCAGTGCTGCCAACGAGACACTTCCAAAACACAGATGTTTGCTAAAGACACCGCCTTCCAGCTGGTTTAACCCCACTGTGCTTTGTGTCCCCAAGCCTTGTGGGAACACCCATTTCAAAGCAGTTTGCAATGGTTTTGGAAGGTGTTTTCTTCTTCCAGCTATGCAGCTTGATGTCCCTCTAACATGCTCACAGCAAAATCCCAAACACGTTGACCCAGCAGTCAAAAGTCCCAGTCACTTGATGAGACATTTGCTCTGAATGACAACCCTGGCCCCCCCAGCTTGCAAGCTGCCCCACAAGATAGGGATTTTCGAGAAAGAGGCGAATGAGAGCCCGAAGCAGACAGGTTTACAGAAAATACAACAAGTCTGAACTTCTCCTTCCCAGGGGTTTGGCTTATCTAACACAAAGAACAACACAGTAACGAGAAGTAGCTCTGTCCGCATTTCCAGACTTGGCTGCTCCCTATTGCCCTACCTCATGCCTGCTCAGCCAGCATCCTCGGTCCTTCCCCCAGCGCCCGACACCTCCCTCCCTGTAAACCCACAGAGGGGTGTGGAAGGCCATCAGCACCGTGTGTCACCGTCACGCCCATCAGCAGGGCTGGCTGAAGCCCCTGCCCCTCACCAGGAGATGGGTGTACAAGTGACGCAGGAAGAGACCACAACTGCACAGACTGCCCCTGCTCAGTTACGGATCAGGGGAGAAACTACAAAATAGGTAAATGATGTCAGACACACTCTTTCTTTCAGCATTTCCACAATCATGTTAACTTCCTGGTTTGTAAACTGTCATTTCATTTTAGGGGGAACTAATCCCACCAAGCAGGCAGCACATCTCACACTTAATTAAAATAACACTTCCTAACACTTCCACCTTAAGCACTGCCTGTTGTTAGAGTTTAGCAGGACTGGGCCTTACGCTTCTGATATTTGAAGCCTAAGTTTTAACATAGAAATCTTCAGTTTAAGAACAAGTTCTGTAATTCTCTCTCATTCTATCCCTTGATGTAAATAAAGCATGAACTAAACTATGCCTGATTTTAACTAGTCTATTTTTCTCTTCCTTGTAACACACAGAAATGTCCGAGTCTTTGAATACAGAGATCTCCAGGAACAGCAGTGCCATGTGAAACCAAACGCTCACCGGTTAATTCTTACTGATGCTAATAATATGAACGTGACCATGCTGGCCAACAACTTCACCTTGGAGAGACAGGCTACAAGGGAAGGTAATGGGATGGAGCACAAAGGAATGAGGGGGTGTTCTCAATTAATATGTGTAAGAAAATTCAGGGACTGTAAAGGTAGGAAAACATTTTGCTGCTACACTCTGGCTGGCAAAAGGAAGACACCATCAGTGTGGAAGGATATGAAACGATGCAACAGAAGTGAAAGTATGCAAAGCTGTTGTAGTATCACGAGGGCAGCTGGAGAGAAAACTTGCTAGCTCATCTCAAATTTTCGTTTCCAAAGATCAGGATTTCTCAGCAGACAGTAACTGTACCAGTAAAAACCCTATATATATATTAACACCGCCACACCTGCTTCCATCAGAAAAAAAATATCAAGTCAAAGGCTCTATCAAACTTGTCAAAATGAGAACATTCCCACGTCAGCCTCATCAATCACCTGTTGCCACTGCAGGAAACGCAGTATTAGGTTTCACATGGATAATAAACACTTATTATATTTGACATTGATTTCTAACTTGTCTTTTTTTTTTTATTAATACTTCAGACCAAAAAGGAAGAAACTAAAGCAAGGCAGAGAGAGATGAGAGTCTTAGTGGATGTATTGTATTTGATCTTGCTGACAACTGGTATTGGTCCTATCCACCAAAGAAGGTGAACTCTACTGTCCAGAACAACTGGTCTACAGTGCTATAAGGGTCTTGTAAGGCCATCTATTTTAATCCTGTTTTCACAGTTCAAAAAAGATATGAAAAATACTATTACAGGTAGAAGAAATATCTAGTAGCCATACTATTTATATATATGTCCAAAGCTGTCTTCAGCTAGGTAAATCTCACTGTATTTTGGGATTCCTAATACTTTAACAATGATTGTAGTTAATTAGGACAGTAGTTGTAGGTTTCATTCCTCGGGCAAAGATGATATTCACAAAAACTTTTATCTATTCAGCTCTGTAGATATCTCAGTCTAATCTGGACCCTGTGTCCCAGAAAGACAGGATGAAATCGAAATTCCCAGACCCACAGAGACAGAGGGATTCTCATGGCATCCGTGCACTGAGATGCAGCGGTAACTCGCTTCCACTTCTGGCGGGATGATTCACCTGAGGCAAGTAACTCGTGCTGCTGTTATTTTCCATCTGTATATGAAGCTGACAGCAAGAGGACGAATGATTAGTTAACATTTGTGAAGCGCTAAGAATTGTTATGACAGACCTTGCCCCTGCCAAATGCAGGAAAATCAATTAATCCATCTCAGTGCCAATCAATCTAGTAATCAGCTGTATGAATGCTATTTTCTATCAGTTGCATATATTTGTAATTTTCATCTTGTTTTAATACAAGTGTAGTTTATTTTAATGGAAGTAGTGCGGGTTTTTTGGTGGTGGGTAAGCCACACAAGAGGGAAATTAAATTTCATGCTAGTTTTCCTTCCTCACGAAGCGTTTAGTCATCTCTAGCCTCTGTTCTGGCATCAAGACAGACATCAGGTAAATACATATTCAGGTTAGTTCCTACAATCAGCACCTTGATGTACCCTGAACGAAAATACTGACCAAGTAATGATTAAGATGCAAAAACTTGGCTTTCTGGTAAAACAAATGCTTGGAAGATGTTGTGAGACTACATAGAATTGTTTCTGCTAAGACGTTATGCAGCTGGCATGCTGCGGCTGCTGTTTACTGTAGTAGTAGTCTCACTGCTACCTCCAACACCCCTGTCTGTTTCGTACAGTCGTCTTTTGTTTCTCACGACTAAATGCAGTGTTTTTCACAGGAATCTGCTTTTGTTCTGTGTCCTGTCTTGCATACCAGGCCCTTAATACAGGATTCCACATGCTAAATGTTAATGTTTAGCATTTTCATGTCTTCCACTACAGCTGTTCTGCATTGGCTGGTGCTTCTGTAAGGGAAAAATAATCAATCCAGCACCTCATGGTAATCCTGGTCTTAGCGGAAGTGTGAAACTGAACTTTAAATTCAACGTCTGATAAGCCAGGCAATTTCTGCTGATTCAGGAGTGTGCGTGCGTGAGACAAGCCGCTGCCCTGGGGAATCCAGTGCAGATCTCCCACCCACGCACTCCGCAAGACAGAGGGAAACCCTTCTGCCTGCATCGCTCTGTAGGCAAGCCTCGGTACAGCTACACAGACCGTGAGGCTGCTGCAGTGGACACACTGAGGACAGGTCACGCAGATGGGCATGTAGGTGAAGCTGAATTGCTAAGAAATCTGTCCAGCCTATGGAGTCTGCAGACACAGCTTCTTTAATAAAGCACAAGCCCACAGCCCCTGGGTCCCTAACTCACAGCCTCGGGAGCTGTTTTCCCAGCTGACTTTTAGTATGCTGAACAGTGAGATAAAGGGAAGGAATGATAATCAAGAGTCTCAGGATAAAGCAGCAGTGCATCAGGCTAATTCAGCTATGTTAATGTCTCAGGAAACGTAATACCTGTTCATAAAATGTGTAGTAGAAAGCTTCATTAAAACTTCGTTTTGAAGTAATTTTTCTGCTCTTTATTCTCTCTTAGGTCCTTTAAAGTTTTTTTTCTCTTGAAAACAAGTCGTATGTAGAATAAAGAGACTGCTGACCTACATTCCCACAGCTGCACTATGCTTAATTGCAAGGCACGTCAAATGGAATTCAGGAGTGAAGTGATCAGCACTGAGACAGGCTGCAAACACACCTACGTCTCAAACGCCTAAGCTTCTCATGTGAAACCATTATTATAATCTCTTTGAAAGGACCAAGAAGGATTTCCAATGACTGAATTTCTCTTCTGCGACACACCAGAGTAAGGCTTTTCACACCACAGAAGCCATTTACTCCAACGTACTGACCAGCCTGAGCTGACCACAGGCACATTAAAATCAGAATATGTCTTGCCTAAAAATATCTCCATATTCAGGGACATTATGACCACGCATTGTTGTGGTCTGTTGAAATAAGAGCAAGGAGCGTAAGTGAAAGCAGGAGCTGTACTCATCTGCATATTCTGGCTAGAGCCTGTTATGGAACAGATAAAATAGCACAGTATTAGGCATAGTATCAGTTGTTTTGGTTTATGCACATCTTATCCCGATTGAGGATGCTGGAGCTGCTGCAGAGACGCTGTTTGTTGCAGCAGGCTGGCCGGTATTTCAGCAGAAGGCAGAGCAGAGGCTTGCCTTGGGCCTGGGAGGGCGGTGGGACACGGTGGCCAGCACCTACACCAGGACCCTTTGCTGGCCCAGCCCAGCAGCTGGTGGCAGCTGGCTGGGAGAACAAGGCTGCCTGCAGCCACCCCTGCTGACTTCATGGGCACCCCAAAGCGAACGACCCTCGGGCAGCACGCCTGAACGCACATTACCTGGGGATCAGCTTCCCGCACGGGTCGCAGCTCAAGCCTGGCGAAGGGTTTGCACGGGCCCCAGCTGCCAGGCACGGGCAGACCCGGTGCCCAGCCCTCTTGCACAGTTTCTTAACTGTTTGGACACACTCGTTTTGCTGTGGTTTTGGTGCACAGCCAGCAAGTGTGTTTTACTCAAAACCACATTCATAATAAACCTTTGGGTATAACAAAGTGCCACTAATCAAGGTGAGTTTGAACCACCTGAGACAAAAATTCCACAAGCCACAAATTTACCAGGTACCAAAAATACCGGGAATTAAATCTCGGTACACAAATCTCAGCATAACAAATCTGTTCACATGCATATATCTGCAGACAGCTTATATATACACCTCAACTACGCCGTCTGTTGTATAATCACCATTCTTATTTTACCTCCACCCAAAGTCCACTTGGCCTTGGATTTCAAAAGTCTCCTTGGCTATGTACAGCTTATATTTGGTAGATTCTTGACCACCTTCAGAACAAATGCATATAAATGCAAAAAAGAGCAGGAGTAAAGACTGCTGAAAACTACTACTAAATATTGTTCTAAATAAAATCAGCCAAAACCATATTGTAAATGTGTCTGTTCTGCTACACCATTGTTCAAAAGACACAGCTGACTTGAGAAAATGAAAGTTAGCAAAGATCAAGGTGATTCATCCAGTCTTATACCAGCTTAAAAGAGAAGTAAACTATAGATAATGAACAGCTGGAAGTCTTTACTATATTTGCTTGTTTAGATAGCACTGAAAAAAATCTCTAATCTCTTGCTGTTACACAAAACATTCCGAATGTGCTACAGATTTCATGTTTTGAGCAGCCTATCATCTCTTAGGACTGTATATATATGCTTTCTCTTTGAGTAGCACCAGAAACTCCGTAAGGGAACAAATGCGAGCAGAAAAAATCCAAGCTCATTTTAATAGGCTTTTGCTTATCTTGCTTTATTTTGTTCTTCATTGTCTCTCTTAATGGCCCCTTGAATGGAAACCTAACACAAGGGTGACAAATTTTCTAGCAAGCAAGCATCATACGAACATAACATTAAGCACAAATTGTCAGTGTGGTGCAAATATTAACTCTGATCTCTATGTCTAGGAGGGTGAAAAAAGGGCCTCGCTGTATGAAAATGCAAAGGCCTTGCTGTAAACCCCGGGCATCAGGAATGTTTGCTATCATGTACTGAACTAGGTACTGCCTTGGTACTTCCTGGGCCAAGGACACAGCTGAGGCCAGTGAGCTGTTTCACTGGGTGGGTTTGGGGGAGCTTCCATTCAGAGGTGGTGGAAGCTATAAAACAGATTTAAAAATCACCTTGAGCTGAGCAGCAGCCAGAGATGCTCACTGTGTAGGACGCGTTTGGTGCCTGCGGAAAGCCAGCAGGCAGACCTGGCACCGGCCCGTGTGCTGCAACTCTCAGAGAAGGGGTAGAAGGGAGACTGGCACCTAGGAGACTGACCCTGGAGCTCAACGCTGGATATCCTATGGATATGATACAGAAAACATCCTACGGATATTTTCACCTTTGCCACTTGGAAACTGCTAATTGCCAAGACATGGCTCTTAATGAGTCCTACGGTATTTACAGAGACACTGTTCGTTTGGAGTGGTGTTATCTTGCAGATAGTTTCCCAGCGTAAGCAGTACTGAAGCACACCAGGGTATATGTGACAATCACCGTTCCCGCCACCCACCACAGCCGTACAATGCCTACCCTGAACAGTCAGGACAAAAGCATCATTCTTGTTACAGATAAAACACCACTCTGCCACAGGTGGTCCAAGTGACATACTGTTTTAGATTATTTTTAAGCGAGATTTGTCCAACTTCTCCTGCCTTTTCACTATATCAAAATTCACACAACCCAATCATCTCTCATACTCTTTTCTGAGAAGACATATTTCTCCTATCCTCCAGCTGTACAGCATCTATTACTGAAACCATTTTTCAGCATTTTTGTAGTAACAGTTTTAAATGGATTTCTCCATGAGACACATTGGGCTCTTTAAAAAGAAAAGGCTATCACCTTTTAAATACATTATTTTGGATCCATATTTACGGTTCTTCACCAAATCTATTTCACCTTCGTTGTTTTTTGTTTGTTTTTTCCAGTTTCAAAAGCTCCCATCCTGTACCTAACACCTACACTCACTGGAGCAGCAGGACCCATGAGAGCTCTGGGTGTGATGCGTGGTCCTTGCTGCCGTTTCTGCCTTAGTAAAGACTAGGGCATCACATCCTGTACATATAAAATGAAGAGTAAATTCTCTAGTTAAGCCAGTCTGAAGCACCTCTGATAAAAACTCTGAACCCAACAGTGTGCCCAAGTCGAGGATTTAGTTACAGGATTGCATTTATTGCATTTAGTTATTATTCCAGACTGGTGCAACTGTTGCTTTTCCAGAGCACTGCAGGAGAAAGGGCAGTAATAGATACTAGAAGAGAAGCACTGTTTCATGGCCACCCTGGTGCAGGCATGGTGCCGCAGGAACCGCAAAGATTTTGTGCCTGCCAGATTTCCTGTCCAGTTTTGCTAACAGAAGAGATTCCACACAAATATCCAAGCAGTGATATTTACGCAAATAGAACAAGTTGCAGCGTAAACTTTTGAAGTTTGTTCACATGCATTTCAGAACCAATAAACAGTGTTTTTTCTTTGAACCTTCCACCTCAAACACCATAAAAAACACCTTTCAAGAGAATATCCTTCAAATCAAGACAGTACATGCAGTGTGAAACCTTCTACGACATTGCAAGACAGCGAGTACAGTATAATAGCTAAGCTGCAGACTACTAAGGCCAAGATTTTGTAGTAAAATCACTGACAGAACCTTAAGTATTATAGTGCCTCCTGGCAGGGCTATAATTAGATTGAACATAACTATTAGTCATCTTAATTAGTATACATATTCCTTGTTTAGCACAATAAAAGTTACAAAACAAGGATGCCACTTAATTAGGTGACCTGGGAATTGATGCCTACCTATATTTCAAGTTTATTTTAAGTGTCCTTACTGAGATTAAATTTAATATTTATAACTAAGGCCAGGTATTTATAAGGATCTCCACCTGTACATAAAAGCACCTGTTAAATTAATATACATATTAAATACCTCAAGGACATTTCTGAAGTTATGCTAACAGTTCTTTTGGAAACGTATTCCAAGGAAAGAAATACATCACAGTTTTAGAAACTTGAGGTTAATTGCATATTCTAGTGAGTGTCTTATATACTATAAATTCAAAAGAAAAGAAAATGCATTCAGTTAAATTCCCATCATCCTTACATTACTCCGGATGATGCCTCATTGTTGCCCTAGTGCAGTGTTTGGACCTCTTTAAATCCTCTGCCAGTGGGACTGGGACTGTCTAATGGCTCCACCGTTGTAGGGAGAGGAAAGCAATACCAGATCTGAAGTCCCACTGAGCTTCACCTAACCCCAGAAGTGCAATATCTATCCACATTCAATAAGACAAATATTAAAAACTATGTTAAGCTTTGCACCTGCAGCTCAGGACCTGAGTATCCATCCATCAGTGCTCCCACATTGTTACTCAGTTTTAGGGCACAGGTATGTATGCAAAGAGGGTGTGTTTGCTCTACAGCCAGCAGGAAGGAGGAGGAGTTGAAATTTTGGAAGAAAGCACGCCATTTCATGAGTATGATGAGATAAAAACTCTATTGAAAACATAAATTCCTACCTGTTCAGAACTCGAGCTGTAACTTCTGCTCTGCTGCGTCTTGGAATTCACATGCACTTTCTTATTTTTGGTTCCTTGCTTTCTCCACATTTGTTACAGAAGATTTCCTTAGGAAGCTGGAAAATTACTCAGGGTTACTTTACTATTTACTAGTGCAAAGACAATTGCCAGCATGCAAAAAGAAGCAACAGCCCTTTAATAATCTTTGATTAAGGTAGCTCTAGTTTTGAGGGTCTAACAGAACTTATAAAAAGGCTGGCAATACATAGGAAAGTACAAAGGAAAGCACCACTTTAAATAACAGGTGTCAATGATTTAAGACCATAACATTCACATTCACCACATTTAGCACAGTTATTTGAACACACTTTCCAGATGCAATTTTTGTAAGAGTTTTTCTTTTTCTTTTTTCTTTTTTAAGTGTAGAACTAAGTAACTTTGTACTTCTTCTAGAGAGAGGTGTTTTTAAGTATGAACGTCACCAATCATACATTTTAAACTAGCAGAAACTTGGCATCAGTAACCCCTGGTACAATGAAACCCTCGCTTACTTCACCAGTACCCTAATTTCTGTAGCACTGGCAAACCACTGAGGGTGCATCCAGGGCATCCGACAAGCGGTCTGGGGACTTAGGTTTGATTGAGTCTGTCTTCACCTCAGAAAGTGGCACAGCAAGGTGGTCTATACATGTTCCCATTTCACAGGTCTACTGCAGAGTTATTTATCTGCGGCTTACTGAAACCAGTGGCCTAAAATTAGACCAGCTGCTGGCTTTGTAGCATCAGACAAGGATGCCACAGAATTGCTAATTATGTTTTACAATTTTAATTGCACTAGTTTCATACACGCACTTCTTGAAAAGAAAACATGCCCGCTTTGCCATACAGAGATACACTCCGTACAGTCGGGGACACTGCAAACAGCAGGCAGCTGACAGGCTCCAGAGCGTGCCTTTAATGGCACAAAGGCAGTAACACCACCCTGCGTTTAAGCTTTGAGTGGGCAGAGAGCCTTTCAGGGCACCCAGAGCACGATTACACACAATAAACAGCTTAGATGTGATACGACGGCATTTTGCAATAAAACTGCTGCTCAGAACAAGAGCCCACAAGAAAAATGAAGACAAAACAAAAATGTCATGACATTTGGTACAGAAACCAAACGTACTTTCTTGCCAGCTACCTGCTGACATTGCCAGACTTTAACCTCCTCCCTCCAGCCCAGAAAGCCCACCACAGCAGTTAGCAATCTGTTCGCACCGTCATTAAGCCGATTATCCCTTAGTGATGGAAAAGTCTCTACAAATGCCACAGTGCCGCTGCTCTGTGACAAATCCCATTCCTTCTAAGTGGGGAGCATTTAATATTTACTATCCCAGGCTTAATTTGAATTTAAAGAAAAAAGAATTAATGAAGAAAATTGCTTCTGTGGGCAGACTATGGTAAATATCAATATGTTTCATCAAAGCTCCTCTTTCATTAGTTCTAGGCCAATTACAGCAACCATTTCTTCTCCAGGATAACTCTTCAAGCTATTAAAAAACTGAGGAAAAACTGAAATGCTCACTCACTTCCTCATTGCAAAAACCTTTCAAATGATAATTGTTAAAGATATGGGGAGAATGGGAGGGTTATTGTTTGCCACGGATGAAGTGTCCTGCCAAAAAAAATGTAGGAGTTGATATTTGAAGCACCCAGCAACAGAAAACAAAAGAATATAACTAGCATATAAAATTTAAACTGACAACAATAGAGGTTCAGGAAGCAATTTTTCTTACTATGACTGGTTTCTGGTTTCTTCTACTTCACCATACTGGAAATGTTCGGACCACACTCTCCCCAGTAAATCTTTCTGGATACTTCAAGAAAAATCTTTCAGCGACATGGCTCCAAGGCTCTGGAGTTAGGCTGTCGGTGTCCAAATCCTTTTGACAGAAAGTGCTGTGCTTGCGGATTTTTTTGTGCACCATACACAGCAAGCACAGGTGATTACTGTAAACGTTTAGTCCATTATCCCCAAACAGCCAGACACTTCTGCTAAAACAGTCTGGAAACCTAAGTGTATAAAACATGCAGATAAAATGAAGTTACTGGGCTTCAGCTTTGGCACACACAGAAGTTGAAGTAGGCACCATCTATCCGATCTGATGGAACACCACAAGTCAGTCTGATTCGTATCATATTTGCCAGATTTCCTTCATAAATGATAGACTGACAAAAACAAAATGAAACAAATGAAAAAGTACAAGGCCAAGGTTCAGGAGGAACTAACCATGCCACAGAGAAGAGACACTTGAGCAGACTCAGAGGGCCTCAACTGATCAACACCACACTCAGCAAGCATTCACTTAATTTTTTTCTAGTTTAACATAATTCTTTTTACTTTAAAATGTCATCTGCAGCCTGTACAGCAAAGTTATCTTGTTGTGCTCACTGCAGAACACCATCCAATCTGTTTAGACCTTAGATGACAGGGCTGTTGCCACCATTTTGCTCACAGGTGCCCTCACCACCAGCACCACCTTAGACAGGGATGGGAACAGCCGAGGTACAGCTCAAAAACAGACCTGGCAGCTGGACCAGCAAAAAGCAGCAGTGTGAGGGAGGCAGGTGCTTAACAGGGACGATCACAGAAGGAATCCTTGGAGGCACTGCTTTTCCACGCAGCTTTCCATGGCACGCAAACAGCAGTGCATCTTTTAGTCCAGGCTGGCACATTAAGTGTACAATGCAAGAGGAACAGTAGCAGGGCCTTAATTTCCTTGGTTTGCCTCTCTTTTTAAAGCAGAAGGGTACGTGGGATCCCAGTGAGATGGAGAACCTCATTCTTCACTTGGAAGTAGCCGCTGTCACGATGAGGTGTGACAACATGCTGTTGCATGGCAATTTCCCTGATAAAGCAAAGAACTGAGTCAAAGGCATATTACAGACAGCTGAATCATCAGATAAAAGACCTTCCAGAATACTGCAGGAAAACATTCAATAGGTGCGTATGGACCAGAATCAGTTTTACATCTCATTGAAAAAACAGTTTTCTTCACCACCATTTAATTCTCCTCCCCCAGCTCCCAGACAATTTCAGTTTAAGTTCAGCATTCATGTTAGGACACGAGACAAAGTAATTCACCTGCACAGAACAGCAGCACGACCATGATCTGAATCTGGGTACAGGGAAAGTGGTATCAGACAGAGAGGCCACGTCTCGGTATTGCAAACGACTGCACTGCAGCACAAGCATGTACTGCTAGAGGGAAAACCTACATGCCTCTCTGCTGCCCACAGTAAATCTGTGCTGACAAAAATATAATAAATCTGCAGCACAGTGCTTGGTGAATTCGGTGCACAAACTTCAATTTAGATGTAGTCCTATTCAAGATACACCGTTTGACTGCATCCTGCAGTGCCCCACTCCATAAAGCATGCATTTCCCAACATTCAAAAAAGTGACTTATAGACCTTTGGTGAAGCTTTTAAAGAATGGCATCTTCGACCAGCTCAGCAACAGAAGGTATAAGCACAGAAAAATAAAGATTCTGATTTTCCATTTGGTTACCAAGCATTGTAATAGTACAATCTCATTTAAATGCAAGCAAAAAGGAATATGACTATTTTATGGCACTGTGCAATTGGGCCCAAAGCTTTAAAAAATTCACTGTGCTGAGCCAGTGAGAGACAAAAGTGCACTGAAACTATTTTTCAGTAGTTATTATAACCTCCTGCAGGATGTTACTGCAGAAATGTGCAGACCGAGTGACAAGGGAGGACCCAGCCTACCGAAGAAACACTGCCAAGATAACACACTCCTTACTCTGCCCTTCCTCCTCTTCCCAGCCTCCTCCAAAATCAAAACATTAGTAGGAAAAAAATGTGTTTGGGATGAAATTAGGATCAACTTCAATCCCTAAGGTTGAAAGTTGAAATCAAGATTTTGCCAAAGGCTGAGACTGCACACTAACAAGAGGAAAGAGGGCACCGGAAAACTTTCGTCTCAGGGAAAGTCAAAATAGACAAAACAACAAATGGACAACCTTTTTTTTTTTTTCCCCTCCAGCTGGAACTACTTGAAACATGACCTTGCTACATTCAAAATCTTCTTGTTATATTTCATGCCATTTACTACCAAAATCAAAATTAAAGAACCCATCAATGAGAAGAACCTGGCTCCACCTTTGACTCCCTCCCACCTGACATTTATAGACACCAATAAGATCCCCCTGAGCCTCCTCTTCTCCAGGCTGAACAGTCCCAGCTCTCTCAGCTTTCTCCATCCGATATGCCCCAGTCCCTGAACCGCTGTAAGCATTCCTTCGCTGGACTCTCTCCAGTACACCCACTCCCTCTCACAGCATGGAGCCCAGCAGCGCACACAGCACTCCAGGTACATCTCACCAGCACTCACCAGTGGAAGGATTCCTCCTAACAGCCCAGGGTATCATCAGCCTTCTTTGCTGCAAGGACAATTGCTGGCTCAGGGTCTTTTCTGCCACGTTGCTTCCCAGCCGGTCAGCCTCAGGCTGTCCCTGTGCCCGAGGCTGTTCCTCCCCAGGGCCACCACTTGGAACGTCCCCTTGTTGAGCCGCCGGAGGTTCCTGTCAGCCCGTGTCTCCAGCCTGCCCAGGTCCCTCGGGACGGCACCACCACCCTCTGCTGCCTCAGCCGCTCCTCCCAGCTTTGTGTCAGCTGCAGACCTGCTGAGGGTGCGCCCTGCCCCATCATGATGGTAGTTAATGACGAGAATAAACTGTTTTGGGCGCCTCGCTACAAGAAGGACATTGAGTCGCTCGAGCATGTACAGAGAAGAACAATGAAGGTGGTGAAGGGACCAGAAAACAAAACTTACGAGGAGTGTCTGAGTGAACTGGGGTAGATCGGTCTGGAGGAGAGGAGGCTGAGGGAAGACCTCATCACTCTCTGTGACTACCTGGAAGGAGGTTGCAGTAAGAAGGGTGTCGGTCTCTTTTCTCTGGCGACAAGTGGCAGGACGCGAGGAAATGGTCTCAGGCTGGGACATGGTTTGGTGATGGAACTCAGTAGGTCAGGCTGGACTTGATCTTGAAGGTCTTTTCCAACCTCAACGATTCTACGATTCTAATAGCAGCTTCTTTAGGTCACAATTTTGTGAGGAGGCGCTCCAGATGCTGGAGCACAGATTCCCCTGCAGCCCATGGACAGATCACGCTAGAGCAGGTTTTTCCTGAAGGTCTGCAACCCGTGGGAAGGGCCCAGGCTGCAGCAGGGGAAAAGTGTGAGGAAGACAGTAAGAAAAGGGAAGCTGCTGTGGGGACTGACCACAGCCCACATTCCCCCATCTGCCTGGGGTGGGGATGTAAAGGACTATTTTTAATTGGCAATAAATTAATTTTCCCCAAGTCAAGTCTGTTTTGCCTGCTACAGTAATTGGTAAGTGATCTCTTCATCTTCATCTTGACCCACAAGCTTTTCCTTCTTATTTTCTCTCCATCCTATTGAGGAAGAGTGAAAGATAGGCTGAGGGGGCATCTGGCAGCTGGCCAGGGTCAACTCATTCCCACCTGCCCAGAGCCCCTCATATTTTAAATTCTTTCCAAAGTATTTTGTGATTAAAATTAATATATGAACTCATTAAATCCTGTAAATTACTGTAAACATTTTAATTCTACAAAAATAACAAATACAGACCATGCCTCTATGTCAGGGGAAAAAACGATGCTCAAAAGTGAAAAATCCATTTTTAGTAGTATACTGTTCAGTGCTTATCACCTCACCTCAACTTCGCATGTATTTCTCCAAGTTCCAGCTAGACTCCAATCCTGAAAAATTCTGGAACTTGAAATAAAGAGGGAGAAGTTGATTTGTTATGAAAGAAGACACCGTTTCGAAACAAAACTTTTCTAAGTACAGAAAGGGTTAGCTTTCATCCTTACAAAGAAGAGTATTTTGCTACTGGGGAGAACTTAATAAGCTATGTAGATTCTGCTTCTCCCCCTGAAATACATGCACTTATTTTTAAAATACAGGGCTGAAGGATTTTACTCTAAGTTTATTCGTAATAAATAAAAGAAAAAATAGTTTCAAGCTGAACTGCCTTGCAAATTAGAGCTTCACTTCAGCTTTTTGCATTTTATGAGTCAAGCCTTTTGCTTTTATTAAGGGCGGTTGAAATTTCAATTTACTTGTGACTGAATATAGTCCTCCATTCAACCTACAAAAAATGTTATATTTATTGAAATGTTTCAGTTTCAGATCATTCCAAGCTAATATTTGTTCGGCTCAGCTAAACTGAAAACCAGAAGCATATCTGTATTTAAATATAGTAGAATAATTTCTTTCATCCCTGTATATGTGTCAGCCTAATCAGGTCACTGGTGGGAAATGTTGACTGGTAGAAACACAAGCCTTTCTCTTTATGAAAAATGACTGACCTTGCTTTAAAGCAATTTAGTTTGTGTCAACATTGCTTTTCTCATTAAATAATAGGCTCTAAGTGGCATATCCATTCTTCTTCAGTACAGACAAGAGCTTTCCAGGCAAGTCCTGGGATGCTATTTTTAGGTGTCTCATAGCAATAACGTGTTCAATGCAATGCTTGGAGTACACTTACAATAATTATTCCCTGTCTGCTCTCTTCTATTGGTCAGGTCCAGAGGGAGCTCATAAAACTGTTAGATACCCTTTCTGCATCCAAGTAAGGGTTCAGTATCAAATAAAACTAAACTTTTGGTAGCACTTGGCTGGCTTTAAATAATACCACTGCGACAGGTTCATTAAATTCACACACACCTACCTTTGTCTGAAAATGCCAAACAACTGAACTCCAGCATAATTCTTCCTCATTTATTTGCTGGAAACGATTGCTTTTGCAACTAGCTATCACTTATCCTCCTACTTTTGATATTTCCTCTATATACTACCTGGCCAGTTAAAGAATCATAGAATATCCTGAGATGGAAGGGACCCGCAAGGGTCATCAAGTCCAACTCCTAAGTCATACAAGTATTGCGGTTAACACAGGTAATTTCATCTGTCAGAACCAAACCAGCCACGGGCAAGAAATATTCTGTTCGCTTGTGTTATTTTTCTCTTTCTTCTTCTTCCTTTTTTTTTTTTTTTAAATTATAGTCATTTCAAATCATTTCAAGATCCTTTGTTCAAAAGGTTCTCAGGTTTTCAGCCCAGATCTCCGGGTGACGTATATTACATTAAGTCTGTCGGTATTCTCAATAATTCCTTAGAACTTGCTGTTGTGATTACATAGTTCTCAGCAAACTTGCTCCCCTGGAATTAAACATTAAAAAGATGCCAAATCAGCCTAAAATAATCTAACAACCATACTCAGATACATGCTCATGTCATCCACGTTACTAGACCAAGTATCTAAATATTTTGCTCAGCATATTGGCTACTAAATGTACAGTAGAGGCAATGCAGCTTACTCATTGTTCTTTAGTGACACGTCATCTCTACCGGGAAATCATTTGAGGTGTCAGCCATGCTGTAGCATACACACAGCTCAGACCTTTTTAATGATTTATTAATGTAGTCAATCTAGCAGTGTTCTAGCACTGGTTATCAGAGAGCTGCAGTTAACAGTGTTGATTGTAGAGTATAATATCCTGATGTATCCTTTGCGATGTACTACAGGCTAGACTGGGACTGCTTTGACTAGATCCAAGTCTTGTTTTAGCAAGCAGATGTCTGTCTGCACCAAAAGGAGATTCATCCTCTGCCCTAAACAGGCATTATTTGCAGGATCCTTCAAAGTTCGTGATCACATCTAGTGCAATGTCACATCACTATCCCTCCTCCAGGTAATGATGTTAATCAGCATGATGTGATTTGTCATTTCTAGGTTGATGACACCCAGCTCTGTGACTTTTCAAAGCCTAGCATTGCATATGCCATCACACCGCTTCAAACATAGTGAATTAAAGCAAAACTGCTTTCATTTGAAGTCAGATAAAAGAGAAGGTCTGTTAATGGGTCTAGGAACTTCTGAACAAACCGCTCGCTCTCAGGCTAAACTCTGGAAGTGGAAGCGTCAATTTAAATTCCTATGTTAGGAGTTAGAGTGTTAAATCTGTATCAGCTTGGTTCAGAAAATCTCAAAGCAACACTTTAAGAAAAGATTCTTATTCCCACTCCAACAGGTTACAATAAGGCCTGCTAGAAAAAGCAGTGCGATGGCAGGAGAGCAGACGGTTCAATTACCTGCCTTATCCAGACCACAGCCAGAGATGGAAGCAACACCCCTTTGGCACATTAATATTATACATGTTTTCCAAGGGAACCTTATACTTTGATCCTTAGAAAACAAACTGGGCTGAAGCATATGTGCGTGGTAGCATACAGCACCTTCAGTGCCAGGTAGCAGGGAGGGTTCACATGCTTTATCACGGCGTTTTTGCTCACTTTCCCAGGGGAAGCCACGGCTGCAGCAGCCCCTCCACCAGCACAGCGGGCATAGGGTGAGAGCTGCAGCTCACAGCCACCGGAGAAGCGTGCAGCTGCTCAGCGCCCTGGCTCCAGCACAGCTGCCTGTGGCCCATGCTGAAAGGCAAGTATTTGTTCTTGAGGAAGATTCTGAGCTCCACAAGTCCCGGGCAAAAGACAACTTCTCGGTGCCCCCAGCCGCATCACTAAGGAGAGATTGCTTTATCTGCTCCCAGCCCCCTCAGTCTGAGCTCTTTTCCCAGCAATGAGTTATCAGACATAACACAAACTTGAGAACTTGATCCAAAATAGGAAGCAGTAACAGACAATGCCAATATTAAGTCTTTTTCAGTCCTATTCCAAAAGACCACTGCTACAATAAACCTCCTTGCTCATAATTTCAACAGCACCATGGCCAAAACGAATACAGGAACAAGACCATTCCCCAGGCCATACCAATAGGCTTTCAGAAGAAAAGGTTTGACTCTCCACTGAGATGAAGTAAAAGCAGTTGACACAAGCAACAACAGGATGAAAAAAACTGAGGTTTGAACTAGCAAGGCAAAAGCAGTAAGTTAGGAAAGTGATATGATTTGCTGATCCAGCCAGTGTCAACAAGAAATAATCTTTTTGTTTATTTGTCTAAAGAATATTTTTTCCTCAAGTAAGTCCCCAATCCTTTTGGGCAGAAGATACCAAAACAATAAATAAAAAGGCTGTTTCTGAGACTGTCAGTACCAATTATACACCAAAGCAATCTCCTGATAAGCAGGAGTGAAAAGGAGATCAGAATATTTGGCAACATGAAACAAAGTTCTCATTTGTTAAAGACTGAAAACAAGGCCTAAATATGTTGAGTGATATGCATATTATTTATCACATTAATACTAAGTGGAACAGAGAAGTTTCCTGCGACCTGATAATCAAAATCTAGTCCAACCAGTTTAAAAAAAAAAATTCAGCATACAGTTAGGAAAAATGTTTGAGACTACTCTTCCTTGGATGTTTAAAACAAACTTTGAAAATTTAAAAGCTTGCAAAATTTATTAATTTATTAATTGGTAAAGTTGAATTGTGTCCAACTTCCCAGGAACTGTACCTAAATACCTCTTGGATCAAATCATACTAATAGTCAGAAAATTAAAACTGTAGGGTACAGATTATTTCTAATCTTGGAGATGTTAAAAATCAGCATGACAGTTACGTTTCCAGAGCTGAAGTCAGAATGTCTACAAGGACAAGAAAGTAATCATATCAGAAAAAAAAAATGGAAAAACTGAATTAAGAGGCAGTGAAGACCCAGAGTGGTTCTGGATTTTAAAGACAAAACAGCCATTTTTCATCTCTAGTCAAAACACTTCAGTAACTTGTACTTGTTTGCCTGAATACTGAAGAGCTATCAAAGAAAAACGTAACAATTGTAATTGATCTGCAGGATCTTCGAAAGATGCTATTTGTTATTTCTAAACCTGTGAAAAGCTTGTTGACAAAGGCATCAGGACTTACTGAAGAGAGGGGGCTACTTGTGCATCGCAGCTCTTCTAAGCACCGCAAGCAGAGATGCTTTGAAAGGCTCCACGGGCTGACTGCTGCTCTGCACTACTACAGGAGGGGGGGAAGAGTTTTTGTCTTTGCAAGGTTCAGCCTAAGGTTTGGAAGGCCTTGGTATGAGCGTCAAATAAGCTCCGGCTACGAAGAGTATATGTGTGTGCCAATTCTTTAACACAGCAGAAACCACAACTCACTGCATGACCAAAATTCTACATATGCTATTCCTGAACCTCAGTTACTTCCAACAGTGTTAAATTATCCCTCTCAAAAAACAGTAAGTACATAAAAACAGACATGCTTCCGTGCAACAATATAAACTGCTTGCCAACAACACTTGAAATTGAGGACTTTGCTCCCAAATGGCTTTAAAACCATGAATTTCTATAATTAACAGATTATGCACTATAAATATCACTGCAATAATCCACGTTCTGGTATTGATATATACTTGTCTCAGGCGTATTAAGGTCAGTTTATCAAGATGAATTATATTCACTTACATTTTTGCAAAAAGCAGCTATTTTTTTCCCCCCAAAACTAAACGCTGTTCCAGCAGTCCAGAAATTTTTAGCAACTCTAGCTGGGAAGAGTGCAGACAAGACAACCAATTCCGAAGGTTTGAACTTAAAAAATGAATAACGAAAAATACTTGAAAGGATAAAGATGTATTTTAACTGACAAACACTCAGAGCACTGGATACAAGCTATGAAAAGAAACTGAGAAGCACCTGTATTTAATCTCTGCAGAATGTTTCAGTCTTTCATGAAACAGAGAAAAAATTCCTGCAGAAAAAAATAGAAAATAATTTGCTATGATGTTTCTGCCATGGGAATTGTCTGTAGTCTACAGCATGCGGAAGCAAGCAACCTGTTGGAGCAGTTCTTGTAGGAGTCGTTTGACAAACGGAAGCAAAACCACTGCAGGGAATTAGGGCTCTGTTCCTTTTGGACTAAGAATGGGAAAAGGCAGACTTATTCAGGGATCAGTTTAGAACGTTACACTTTTAGAACTGGAGGCATTGGCATCCTTGAACTGTAAAAGCAATCGCTTTTTCAAAATCAGAAGATATAATCTCTTCACAATGCCATAACACTAGTCAGTTCTAATTGACTTTAATTGTTCCTTTGTTGCCACATTTGTTCACATTTTTATATGAGTATTAAAACAGGCATAAAAGTTGCAAATCTGAAGTTGTGGGATGGTGTTCACTGTTGAATACACATCTCAGTTTTTCTATGTATTTTGATCTCAATATTGAAATCCCATGAAAGGATCATGGGATGCTATACTGAGGCTTGTGATTCAGGCTCTGAGACTGATTCATATTGCATCAAAAGGAAACATGAGCCAGACAAAACTTTGATGCAGATATTTTTTCATTCAAACCTAATGGGCTTTATCCCCTAGTGGAAACATTGGTTCTGCAACTGCATACAGAGAGATTGTGTTTTGCAGGACTTTCAGGACTTGAGCAACCTAATCTAATGTTGAAGTTAGTCCTGCTTTGCGCAGAGAGGGTGACCAGCTGTCCCCTGAGGTCCCTTCCAACCTGAACTATTCTTCTATTCTGTGATTTTGCGGTGTATTAATGGTTCAAAACCGCGGTTTATACTGGTGTCAGATCATGATGCCATACTCACTGGGTAAGTCTTCAGGGCTGTTGTTCTAGGTTACCAATTGAACTCCAGCACTGGGTAGATCATAGTTCCTCTAAAGTCAGCATAGCAAATCCTTCTGAATTCATACTTGCTTCGAAAGATTAATTATCTACACAAAGATTTCATATTCCCCAGTTTCTTGTACCAGTGGAACTGAATACCTTTTGCTTTGTGAACAGGGTTTTGAAGAGTTGAATCCAAAAATAGCTGAAGGTTATGCTTGAGGCTGGATGGCAGAAGTAGGGAAAAGGGGAAGGGAAGGTCAGATTATTCCAGCAATATCAGTAATATCCCATATCTACAAAAAAATAAAAGGAAAGTTTGTGCAATGATAATATGTTCTCCAAAAACTCTGCTGAAATTCAACTGTGATTCAGCAAGAGTAATTCAGGTCACAGTTTAAGCTTTTTGCATAATTAGTTTACATTTAATCAGACTGCTGGTATGTAAACATAATTACCATTCTCAGACCTTTAATTGAAATTGCCACAGCACTACTGCTAGCTACTTCTCCAGATCTGCTAAAATGGATTTCCGATTCACGGACACTAAGTGGGCACGACAGTTTTCTTGAAGAGTGCCATGCACCAGACTAACACATACCAGGCAACTCTTCCCAGTCACACTGGTGAAACTAGACAAAAACACCACACTTCATTTCTAATCGCATGTGTCATTAATTAAGTTAAACTGATGTTAATCATGCCAAGTATATTTAAGCTAATGCATTACCACCAAACTCATGACATAGTTTCTAATCATGCCAGTAAAGCTTATCTCTAATAGGATATACACAAACTATGATTTATGTGCAAAAGTGTCAGACCATTTGCGACCTTTCACAGACCTTCTTGAAAAAGCTTACAAGTCACCCGTCTGGTCAGAAAGTGAAACATATTCATGAACGTGTGCACAATCTTCTTTAAAATTAAAATGATGCATTCACCTGTCAAAGTATTTAGAAACAGTGGTACGAGACAATTTCTTCCTCTTCAACGTGCATTAACTAAGCATGCATTAAAAAGAGCAGGACAGGAGCAGCCTCATACATGCACACTTCTCGTAGGGGTGCTGTTAAGACACCCGTGGGTCTTCTCAACCCCATCACCATTGTCTCTCATTCCGAACCACTCTCAGACTAGGGCTGTTGAATGTCTTAAATACTTCTAAGAACTATACATTTCTTTATTTTTTAATGCTTTCATATTTCCTTTTTATAAGCTTGAGGGGCAGCAGCATCAAAAAAACTCCTAACTGAGCTGGTACTGAACATTCCAGCCTCTCTCTCTCCAGCATGGATGACACAATCACCAAGGAAAAGTGACGGTGAACTTCACTAATTCCAGCTCAGGGTGCAGGACATTGGCAACAACCNTGGCCTGCCTGGCAAGCCCAACTTTGATTATCTTTTATGGGAACGTGCAGTGAATGCAATTACACTAACAGCTGCTCGATATTTGATGAGCAGCTGCCAAAGTTAGCCAGAAGGGTCAAGACAGTGTGAAGCTGGGGGAAGATAATGTACACTTGCAAATTTTACTTACGTTCTCCACAAGTTTAAATTACTTTCAATGAAACATTAACTGAAGATTTGACAAATGACCCCCTGAGACTTTAAGTTTCACAGGGAACTTGCAGTGGAATTAATTTAATAGGCAAATTTTCAGCATGCAGTTTTTGCTGTTAAACCAAAATCTTTTTACCACTTAATTTCTCCATATTATCTAATTATGTTACACTTGAATCATTTCCCCTGTGCAAGTAATGCCAATTATTTACTCCCTCTTACTTATTAATGTCAGAATGTCTCTGTCCCTATTCCTTTTAGAAAACTGAATATTCTTTCAAAGGTATCTCCAAAATCTTGCCTAGCACCAATAAAATTGCAAGGTTTTTCACATATAACACATTCAAATGTTTTGCTTTGCGCTGCACTAGTTTAACTTCTAGTACATTTTCCTCCTGAAATAAAAATTTTGAATGATGAAAGTATAGCCGCATAGCTATTTCTGAAAAAATTAAATTTACTTCACTGTTGAGCTGAGCTTGCCTCAAGCGTACTTGTGAACATTTATAAATCTATCCAGAAATCACAGATGCAGAAACAATGCTTTGTAAAATGATGCTCCAACTGTGCAGTTTTCCATACTGTCTTAATACCACTGATTCTAGAAACAGCCAGTGGTACAAAAAGGAAAACAAACCTAAAAGTAACCATTCAGTAATCTCATAAATCAATTAAGCAGAATCCACAGACAAAAATGCCTTAGATAAGCAACTCAAACAAATAGCATGGTCTCGCATTAAGTGACTAGATCATCTACATCCTTTAAAGTTTTCCAAGGATTAGAAAGCATTAAAAGCCACTTGTGTGCAGCAGATAGGATCTCACATCACTAATACCTATTTCCAGTCTGGCTCAAGACCACAATGACTAAAAATCTGTGACAATTTCTTATGAATCAGTAACATAGTTAAGAACACCAAATGCAAGGACAGTGCCAAGAAAACTGGTTTTGCAGGGGGTTTCCAGAGGCCCCAGAGGTTTCAATGAGAACACAAGTAGCTCACAACCACTGTGGAGAAATTTGTCAGTCTTCTTAAGATTAAGCTTGTTGCTAACCCAGCGCCGTCAGGGGCTCCCTGCAGAAACGGTCCTCTCATACTTTTATTGCGCATGACACAGTAGAGTATGGTTTAGATATCTGGCTCCCTTGGGTGGTGTTGGAAGAGTGACTTCTAGACAAGAACAAAACACATCCAAGACACTACAGCATCTGACCACAAAGTAACTAATTTCGCCTCTTCTTCTTCTAAATCCATATATATATATATATACACACATGCACACACACACATAAATTCAATGGAATTGCTGATGTTTCAGGTCTACCATACCCACTGATATTATGGACAAATAATATTGTACAAATTAAATTAATTAAAAACACAAATTAAATTGTACAGGTCACATATGCCTGTTTAAATAGAAATATTCACAAAATACAAATTATTATATGGAAAAAAAAGCACAAACCAAAACAGAAAATAAATACTGACTTTGAACAACAGCTCTGAAAGCAGACACTTCAAAAGGCTATTCCAGTCTGGGATGAAGGGCTCACTGCTCAGGATGACAAAATGAGTGCTGAAGGTAGCAACGGGGGAAAAACCTCCACCCTGAAACCCTGCACTGTAAGTGGGTGCCGTGTAGGTATCTGAGCTTCTTGTAGCTAAGCCACAGATCATACAACGTCTGTAAAGTGTCTATATTCTTTCCTCCTCAGGTACGTTTATAAGAACAACTTTGAGGCACACAGGACTAAGGACACAGTACATATTCCCCTACACGGTTATCTTCAATTTCAGCTTTTCTACAGAATCTTTTTGTTAACTCTTTCTTGACCTAGATTGCTGAAGCCAGTCATCAGTGGGTTTTGTCTGCAAACTCAAAGTCTCAAAACATTTTGAAATGAAAAATCCCAGATTCAGATTGTCTCCCTGAGGTCCATTTTTCTTGAGGTCTGATAATTTAATCACATTAAATATATCCTAGACTGTAACCCTGATCTCATACATAAATAAAACACTGAGAAAATTTCCTGTCTTAAGAACTGAAAAATTCTAAGCCAAATATGTAGCTATACTCATGCACTATAACCATACAGCATGGCTCATGATCCTCTTCACGCAGTTCAAATGAATTTTTTCACTGAACACACAAAAAAGATTCTCAGACTTGATTGAGCCTCATGTCTAAAGAGTTCGTGTAAAAGTTAACACAAAATTGTAGTATTACAATAGTTTTCGCATTTCTTGCTTACAGCTAGATTGTAAGAAGTCAGAGAGGTGACTTTTCATGGGATCTGCAGACTTGCCATGCCGACACAATTAAAGAAGAAACGTAGAGGTCTGTCCGCTGATCCAAACGCCAGTACCCATGTAGTAAGTCACACGATACTCATCCTATACTAACTCGAATCTCACGTGTAGTGGTGGTGAGCTACTAATGGAAATAGAGCTCCTTCTGGACAGGTGGGCCAAGTAACTCAAGCCCATAGTTCAAATAAACTAATTTATGAACAGTAAGTCTGACACAGGCATGACAGCGTGCTCCTCTTCTGTAAAGTTCTCCAAAAACTCAGCCCGTCACCCTCACTCAGGAAGTCCTAACATGCACAGGAGACAACATTTAAGGACAAAAGCTACAGTGTAGACCTGCAACCTAGCTGCTGCAGCGGCTCTCGCAGCAGAAAGAAGGTAGGCTGTTGCAGAGAGGGTAAAGAGGAGCTTATCAGACTACTAAATGAATGAAACTATTTTCTGTAGTCCTCTGACCTGGGAACTAACTGAAGGTTAGAGAAGTTTTGCTGGCTAACGAAACCAAAGATTTTCCCATGAAGTGGCCTGAACTCCGCAGCTACCTATAGGAAAAGGACCACACTAACTTCTGCAGAAGTTGCCATGAACAAGGAACTTCCCAATAGTTCCAGAATTACAAACACGGTCATCGTAATCTCTTCCTTTTTCATGGCAGAACAGCAGCCCAGCAATCCAGTAACGGTACCTAAAGAGTCAATTCCTCCAATTCACATTTGGCACTGTTTTGAAGAAGGCGGCTAGAGGGAATGTGTTCCTGTGCAATTTACTTAATCAACCATCTCTGTTCAAACATCTGTGCCCTGGCTGACCCACTTAAAAACCAAAAGTAAATAGTTGAGCTTCTTCCTTTTCAAAGACTAGTCCTGCATCCTATACTGGCGCTCATCCTGTAACACTAACACAACGAATATCAGATCGTTGTTACAGTAAGCGTTCTAACTCCTCATGCTAGCAATAAACATCCTTGAACATTATGCTCCTTACAGCCCACATTTTGCCATTGTTTAGTGTAAATTCAGTCTGGTAAAACTCAGACAACAAAATGAGCTGAGTTGTAGGTTATTCCCAGATGAAAGTGAAGGCAATCTCATTGCATGTGCTGATGGCCGTGAGCAAGCTGCAGGCCTCAATTGTCTATTTTGGCTTTAAAAAAAATTAACATCTGATTCTTCTGCAACAGCAGTGGCTGAAGGCGGGTTCTGCATTAGCACACTGTCCAAAACCTTCCTGAGCTCCATACGGGACGTCGCTACAGAGTGCTCTCAAATCTCTTTCACTAAGGTTCGCAGAGCATTTTGCTGTTTTCTATGACAAGAACACTGATTGCTTCTGCAGCCAATTACCTGCGCTGAGAGGGAGCAACAGCTGCAGAAATGCATCACTTCATTTTATAACACATTATAATTAAGTTTCCAGCCCTAATCACAAAGGATATGAACTTTCCTTGCAACTCATAAGTGCCACTATCAACAAGCAGCATTTTGTTGCATAAGCAATTCATGTGATTGACACTTCTTTGTGGAGCAGAATTGCAGGTATAAGTTCACGTAAGGTGATCTGAATTTAGTGAATTTGGTCCTGGAGAGCACTGCATACACAGCCACTATGCCAGCAGGTAGCACAGATTTGGCTGACGGCCAGTCAACAGACGGCTTATCCTGCTATGTCCAGAACAAAACTCCCCTTTAAGATTAATCCACCGATACCTCATATTTGTTTTATATATGCCTTCATTCTGGTAAGGAAAGCCAAGAGGTCAAAGAAATCAAAGTCTGTATTTTAGTTGTGTGAATAGACAAACATTTGAAAAATTCATCCCTGTTACTAATAAGAACCATAAGAAAACCTGCCATTTTATGGGATAGTCTACAATTTTTAAATGTTGCAGATTTTGCTACAATTCAAAAGAATAAAAACATTTCCCATGATATTTAAAAACTCGGGGCGAGGGGGGGGGATTTGTTTATGTAACAACATAAATGCAGGCAAAAAAACTTGTCTTGGAATAAATTCCCCAAATTGGCCACTACGAAAATGATCAAACTGTTTCAGCTTCAGCACCAGATTCTTTCACTTTTTCTTAAATTGACAATCTACCGATATGGAGAGATTCGTGAAGAAAAGTTATGCTTCAGCAATATAATTTTTTCCAGCGGAAAAGCATGGAAGTTATACCAGCTCTCCCTAGAGGCAAGATGGGATGCACTCCAGAAAAAAATCTTCACTAATGGTAGGGAAACATTTAACTATTCCTACTCCAGATTTCTTGTTAAATAGATCATTCGCGCATGCTCTAAATAAGAAACTAATCAAGACATTGACAATTTTTTCCTCTTTTTTGTCTCCCAAAAGCAAATTTAGTCAAAGACATGCCGGATTACTGTCGTGGTGGAGGAAAAGTCTTTCTGGGCAGAACATCAGCAGGCGCAGCCGCTGCCAGTGCTCCCCGAGCGCAGCCCGGAGGAATGGCCTGGCTGCACCCGCTGCCTCCCGCTGCCGCTGTAAGCGGCCGATGTGGCACCAATTAGCAGCAGTTGTGGAAACTCAGAAGGACACCTCTGAGGAACAGGGCTGCCGTAAAGGCCAGCTTCAAAGAACAAGCATTTGCACATAAAACAGAGTCACCGCCAGGAACACAGCAAGAAGAGCCAGCAGCAGCAGCGTGTAAGCCCCTTTACAGCTTTTCCACCCAGCTCTTGACACTCAAGCTGTCCTAGAGACCTAGGGACTGAACTCAATATTGTCACCTCCGCTCTCCACCGTTCCCTGGAAAGCAAGCGATCCCCAGATGTCTGTCAGCTGACAAAACACTGAGCGACACTGACAGGTCTCCCTCCTCTTCCGTGGGAGCAGCGTGGGCAGTGGCTGGCCTACAGCCACAGAGCGACAGTCACCTGCAAACCCTGCACTGCCGACACCGGCAGCCAGGGCCTGTTTAACAATTTATCTACGATTTAAATACAACACTGCAGAAAAGTGCAGATGCTAAAACTTCCTGCCTTGTGCGCTCGCCCTTTCTCTCTGTCAAACCCTGATTTGGCTGCTCCATTGCAACGACCTATTTAGCTTCTCCAGCAGAATTACAACGTCGCTCGATCTGAAAGGTCAGAGCTTTTCTTTATACAGCACATCTCCCCGCGCACACCCGGGCGGGAGAAGCTGTGGCTTTCAATGCCGTGTGGTTGTGAGACACCATGGCTTAAAGGCATCGCTAGAGAAACAGACACTGACATTATCAGAGGACTACAGAAGCAAATGGCGAAATAATTTCATCTCCATCAGTGCCATTTTACTCCTTGCAGGAGCGTTGTAGGCGATAACTGACATTGTCGTGATGCAAACAGCAATTGCCTCTGGGCACTGATGTGGAACGTGCTGTTTGGAGTCATCCCCGACCTCGGTAAACGAGCGCGACAATCTCGGCAGCAGCGTGTCATGTATTAGTCAGCAGCTTCAGCACCGTGGCTGCGGCACGAGGACCTGCTTCCCCTGTGAGGGCAAGGTAAATTTTTTTGCAGACAGCTGGTTTCAAAGTCCCTACTCTTATCTAGCAGGAACCTAGACACGGCAGATGAGTGTTCAAACACCCTCGTTTCCTCGCATCTCCATGCCTTGAGAGATGTGCGGTGAACTGCGCTACCTCCAGAGAGGGACGCACGGCAGGGATGCACACCCTGATGCTGGCATCACTTCTGAGAATCCAAAACTCCTGCAGGTCCACCAGGGAGAGAACGTGTACACCCACACAGCCTGCCCAGTGCAGAATGAGGATCGCAATGAATATAAAATCCCCTCAACCGATATTAACGCCCCTAGTGAATTCATGAAACTATTGAAGTATAGCATCTAAAAATATCTACATATCTCCATCCTGCAAAAATATCTGTGTGCTTAAATTCACATAATCAGAAAAGTTACATTAATGTAAGTTGTATCTCCATGAAGCAGTGCTCCCATACAAGAACTTTACAGGATCAGGGTTTAAGTTAATTACAGTAACTCCTCAATGTGCCATTTTTCCAACAGTCATTTGTCTACAATTTGCTAAAATTAGATTTATTTTTTTCCCTTCTCACACTAAAAAACAGTGATGATCTGGATAAAATCAAGTGTCCAGAGATGCAGAAATACTGCTACCAAAAACTAAATACCAGGAAATCTAGTGTGAGAAAATAAAGAGCTATAATAGATGCGGTGACTGAAGAAACAAAAGTAAAATAGCTTATACTAGTGTGTATTTAGGGCAAAGTCCAAAAGCTGTCATTTACATTAGGCTACTTTATACATTCAAAGGGCGAGTGTAAACAGAGAAAAAGGTCCCTATGGAACAGATGCTTGCTATTTTAAAAGTCATTCTTAAAGCAAAAGTGCAAAATAGGAAATCACTACCAGTTATAAATACTGTAAGTGAAAAGAGAAAGAAATTTTAATGACATGAATTATGTAGCTACTTTTTACTAAAGTCCTATGTACATTTTTCATGAACATCTGAGCATTCAAGCGCCTGTCAGAAGGATACTTCTAAAAAGCAAGTATTAAGCCTGCATGCTTAAGTATTTCTGCATTTTTCAAGTGCCTGTTTAAGAGTTATTCTTGTGTGAAGGTGAAAATTAACCCAGTTGTCTGCCAGAAATACGTATTTTTCTGACAAGGAATTTTTTTTTATTGCTCTCTCTTTACTGTACATCAAGACAATTAATATACATGATAAAGGATTCCCCATAGTCCTTAAGGATAAAAAAGATCACAGAGTGACTTGTGAGTAAATGAGTCAAGCTCAGTGTTCCTTGCACGTTCACAGAATGAGAGTCTAGTCCCCACAGAGCGATCTTCCTGCAGACCAAGGACACCAGCCGCAGCAGCACCTTCCTTCCACAAGGCTATGCCAGAGGGCTCTTATGCTGCCCTGAAATGGCTCCTGCCTCAAAGGAAACCTCACTTCCAGAGCCAATTGCCTTCATTTATTAATTCAAATCTCTTCTGAGGCTTCCTGCAATTTCTAGCTGCTGTGATTATTCTTGTGATGAAAACGGTCAATGAGCGAAATGTAACCAGAAAAACTTCTGTTACACAACTGTATTGAACTATCAGATAGTTTCTTAGTATTGCCAAGCTGTTTAAGACATAAAGAAATGGCCCTGAGGGGAAAGGGTTGTTAGATTACTAATGCATGATGCTATCTAGTTGCTTTCCAAAACTGCCGGCAGACTCTGCAGAAGGTACTCTACAACAAGCAGTCATTCAAATGCCTTCTGTCCAGCCGTGAGAAGTCCATCAATAGCATCTGAAAGGCTTAAACAGAGCCGAAGAATTATTCCCACGGTCGTTTCTGCACACTGCAGTCCAACAAAAACAATTAGGAATATCAGACAGAAGTAAACAAGAATGAGACAGTCTGCAAGCAACGACAAGAAAAGCTTCAACTTCCAGCTCACTTGCTAAATTGAGACACTTAACTTGCATCTCTCTAAAGTATTAGCAGGTGAGAGCCAACAAGAAGTCTGTACAGTGGACTGCTGCAGATACATATACACACATGTACACACTAGAAAAACAGGATTTATAGTCAGATGTCTCAGGCAACCTCAATAGGTGACACTACCTACTCTGAGTATAATATCATGGTTGAAAAATCCGAACACTGAAGATCATGGTTACAAGCGCAAAGAAAACTGAACTATGACAAATCATATATAATACAGATTAGGCTATGAAAGCTACCAAAAGAACTAATAAATTTAAATGAATGAATCATGGCAGCTTTTTTAAAACTAAAAGGCGTTACTGATAGCTGTCTCATTTAGAAAGCAGGCTAGTCTGAAAAAACAGCTGTTTTTGAATCTAATACAAAGACAAATATCATTGCTCTGGGAGAAGCAAGTTTTACTGAGCTACATCTCTGCGACTGTTTTGCTTCAATCATCCTCCATGTGAATATTAGATGAACTAACGAATTCAGTTTCACTTGCCAGATATCTGCGTGTGAAAAGTAAACCAGCCAGGCATTACAGCATCAACAGCGTATGCTGCTGTTGGAAAATTTCCTTTAGGGAAAGTTTATTCTACATATTGAGTTTAGTCTAGAAAACAAGACATACAGGAGAGGACAACATAGCTGAGAAACCTTGGTCAGCCTCCCATCATTAATAACCTTAAATCACGAAAAGTACAGCAGCTTAACTTCATTTAGCTTTGTAGAGAAAACCAGACTCCATCAAATATTTTAACACTGCTCATGGAAAAGCAGTAAGAGGGGAGTTAATCCTTTTTAAGTACTGAAGCAGGGAAAAGGAGGTGAAGTACAGTCATAAGAAAAAAAGGTTGTGTCTACACAGCAGGGTTTACGCTCATTTGCAGAGTTAAGTCAGTCTGTTAGCTTTCAAACACTGGTTAGGTGTGAACTATTCGCTAAAAGCAAAGCTCACAGAAGCATATATATCATCATACAAATTTGAGCTGTAGAAACTAGATAACGCCCTAATGGTTTCCACACAAGAATTTCAAATTTCATACGGTTTTCACAAGCTGGTTGGCAGGATTTCAGTGGCTAGTAGTCAGACAAGACACAAGATTCACAATGTCATTCCTCCTTACTGTAAGAGGTCTGTATCTTCTTGTTAGTACTGCCCTAACATTCCTATCCTGTTTCACTGCCTGGCAAATTTATCAGAAAGGACAGCACATGAGTAAGATGTGGGCAAAGTCTTACAGGAAGGTTTAGTATGGTAAAGGCATGACGAGTTGCAGAACATGGTTTAAGATCTGTAGCAAAATAAAACCTATTAATATAGCAGCAAGCATGTTGTTTGTCATTGTTCTTTAGTGCCTAGGAATAAAATCGCACTCTACTTGGCAAATGCTCCGCATGACTTTGTTAGTGCACTTCTCGCTGTCAGTTTTGTTGTTCCTTGTAGGAATTCTGAAAGATGCTCTGTATAATTGAGTGTATGTTATCCCCCACAACGCATTCACAGCATTTTCACAAATTCACAGCGTAGGATATTATTGTCTCCAGTATGCTAGCACAAACACAGATTCAAATGCCTGTATGCAATATGATGTAGCAGGAGCATTTGTAGCCTGCTATTTTAGCAATAAGAAGTTGGAGGGAGAGGGAATCTCTCTAATAAAACTTATATAGCTGGAAACACTTTTGGGGAGCAAAGACAGTCAGAAAACAGAATGAGGTTTCTGGGACACTGGCCCTTTCTTCAGTAGGAACAAAGTATTAGGTTTTAGAAAGGTAAAATGTTTCATTACAGCTTGTTCATGCTAGCAACTTCATACAGTTACTTAGAGAGCTGAGCAAACCAGAAGAACTTACTGACAACTCCCAGTAATCCAGTGTTAGAAGGTGGGATGATGTGATTTTTTCCCTATTGAAGAACTGTTGTGTGTTATGAAGCTGGCCAGTCTTGCAAACTCCGCAGAACTGAGAAATATGAACAGGAAACAACACCCAAATGCTTATGCGAGGACTGAGCTGAATCTGTGAACAAACATGCAATGCTAAAAATCTGGAGATGTGGATGTCCTAACCTTTGGGAGAGCAGTGACTTACACATTCAGTGTTAGCTCTGTGGTGGATCTAACCGAAAGTCCCAGAACTGAACAGCTGTGAAAACAGCTGAAAGTTACGACTGCAGTTGCAACACGTTTACCCATATTTACAGCAGTGCTGAGGTGCCCGTCCATTGTCATGTGACATCTGACGGTGGTACATCATCACACTTGCCACAGGCATCATCACTCCTTCCTCAGAGCACTAGGAGTTATAATTCCAGCAAACCAACCTCACTTCACTTTTAGTTCGATTTTGCTTCTGCTTTCATCGTCCTAAATCAAACGGGAACAGCAGACTGACAGGCCTTGTGAACAAATGCAGCAAGTTGCAGCTAGAAATCTCCTTTTGAAGTTTTCAGTCTGCTCATTCCAGTGGGAAGCAACAGTCCTGATGACATTCCCCATTTGAGCAACCCCACCCACATCCATGGATGCTCTGAAAAGTATACTGACGTGTTTTCATTGTTTAAGAACAACTAGATTCATGTATACAAGAGACCTACCCTCTTCTGTGCTCTACTCACAAAAACCAGTGGAATGTTAATTCCCCTAAAATCATCAGATTTTGGTTTTAGGCTAATAAACTGGTTTTAAGCATTCATGTCTTGAAGTCACTCCTCTTTCCCCTACGTTAGACTTTCTACAGAGTTCCCACTGATTTATACAGAAAATGACTCTTTCTATTCCGAGGAGATATTTTTCATTTCCAGAAGTGAAGGCTGAGCATTCAAGTTAATCTCAAATGATCCCACACCAATTCTGTTAAAGCTATTGCTACAAAGCACAAGATTGGTGAAAGGAGAATCAAGCTCAAAATGTTTCAAAATCAAGTAAAAGTTCCTGTACTTGTCAATACTTGAGGAACTGCATTTGCTATAAAAAGTCAATAAGCTGTGACTAGGAAACTAACACGGAACTAGGAGGGAGCAATCCTGTTAAAATTCAAACACCACCACCACGTTGAGGGCAGGCCAGAATCCAGAATCTGGCAACTGCAGCTCTGAACTCCCTCACCTTTGCTTTCTTGCTCAATACTCGGAGCTACGTGATGAATCGAGCCAGCTTCCACCACCCACAAGAAAACATCCACCCTTTCATCCGAGTCCTCAGCAGGAGGTAGAATGCCTGCAGAATAATGTGGTAGAAATGCATGCAGAATAACTAGAATTAAATGAGTTAATGTGCCAGGAAGACTAAGAAAGTAATTACAATACAAAAAAGATGAAAGGTAGAGAGAAAGAAAAGCTCCTGTGTGGGTCTCTGAAGCCTGCATCAGGTAGTTAAAATTATTAATGCCACTGGCTGGCCACTGTAACAGGTACCATGGAACATCTGGAACTCATGGGAACACCTGCATCCAAATGCTTGTACTTCCAGAATGACTAAGTGATATGCACTGATACTGGTAAATATATATATATACATATTTATTTATTTATTGCAGTTTTTGCTGCTAGAAAAAAAAGCTAACATCAGAGAAAACCTTTTAGATTAATTGCAGAATTGATCTTTCTAATGATTCTCCTACACTGGTCTCATTGATCAGCTCTGTTAACAACAAGCTCTACTGACGTTTTATAGAATCACCACAAATACAACAGAAGAGGAATTATGAACCCTGTCATTCTCAGTAATGGGGCTTCATTATTCTGAACTGCACGGCCCTAAAGAATGAGACGCAGTGGTAAGGAGCAAACACTTTTAACATAGTGCTTGCAGAGCAGGTCAGGTCTGGGTAGCTCTGGAAATGTTATCTGTCAGCACTCATCAAGTCCACTCTTACCTTAAAATGCCACTCATGCAGCTGGCAGTTACAGCTGCCCTGGACTGGAAAGGAAGAGGAAGAGGAGGAGGAGGAGGAGAAGGAGGAAGAGGAAAAGAAAAAGCTAGGTATTGCTGCACACTGCTGAGAGTGTTCTGAAAACTCACACAATGCATACACACTCCTATTTACGTGAGCTCTTTAAAAAAAAAAAGTAAGCAGCTTGAGCTAATCCAAATCCCACAGTCCTTGTTTTAAGAGGATTCTCCAGGAGCTACACAGTCTTATTCTGCTAAGAAAGTTTAATAAGGCATCTTAGACTAAAGATGTGAAAGGTGGTAAGCAGGACAGCTTTACTTGCATTCACTCTCATAGAACTCCTCCAGAAAAAGTGCTGATGTGTAACACTGTACATATTTAGGTGACACTAATGAACTTGGAATTTGAGTATAAGGCTGCTGTTGGCATGAGCTCATAGCCATTACATTGCAAACAGCGTAAGTGCTTATGCCATCACGTGCTTGCCACCTTAGGAAGTGTATTAAGCATTATGTATCGCATGTCAGATTTAGCTACTGTGCTAGTTACTGGCAACCAAAATCTCACGCAATGTGATAGTTGCCAAGGTAACTACTCTTCCAGAGGGAAGACGAAATCTGACTGCACTGTGTGCACTCTCATCTAACAGAACATCTGCCCTAGGTAAGTTAGGCATCCCATAAATCTGAGGGGATCTCCATGCTTTTGTACCCTCAACTAAAACCCACCTGTCTGGTGGTTGCTCAGGGAAAGAGCCACTCTGCACAGATTTAGGAGTTCTGGATCAACTGCACTGTATAACTTCGGCTCTGTCAGGGCTCCCCATGCCCACGTGAACATCGCATTGCTCCAGTCTGCAGAATGGAAACAAGGATTACCTTGGAGAGGACAATATAATTGTCTTTATGACATTCTGAGTATCTGAAGTGCCATGTAAGTTGTTCTTGATAGAATTTTTGAGTTATAATGCACCTGGAACTGCTAAAACTGTACAAAAACATGTTACCCACTGTATTTTCTGAAAACAATACAGAAAAGAGTCTAAGATTATCTAGGTATCTGTGGAGCAGGGTCCTTTGTGCACTGACTGTAACAATCTTCCAAAGGCAACAGGCGAAACAGTAAATACAAGGGATGTAACAGTTTGACAGCCTCTGAGAATCACTCGTATGTTGCTGTCAACAACCCTGCAAGCACAGTGCTTCAGTTTTTCTGATGGAAGCAAAGGCACCTCCATTACCTTGTGTCAAAAGGCATCTCAGCCAAGCAAAGAGGTTGAGCAGGAGTTCATTAGCACAGATGTGTCTTCAAAACAGGTGTGTAAGGGCTGCCAAAGTTGAAGTGCATAACCCATTAATTGTATTTAAATCAAAATCTCCAAATTTTTAATTGCACCTATGTACCAAGAAATCAAATACAGACCTCAAGGACATAAATGTTTTCCCAATAGCCACAAGGTTTATCCACTGAAGTTAAGCCTTACTCAGGCTCTAAAATGCATAACGTAACATGCTTGCAAGGGAGATGACATAATTTGGTGTATCAATACTAACTGCTTTTACAAATTATTAGACTAGGTGCAGGAAACCTGCTTGAAAACTCTGGCTTTGATCAATAGATTTTTCTCTCATAAGCACTGGTGATTTGGTGCAAGAGAGATTTAAGGTAAATTAACACAGGCTGTTCCATACTAAGAGTCAGATATGTCATATACAGAGCTGGACTGAGAATTTACCTTGAGAACTTGTACAGAAGTACGTGTGTACTCCTGTGCTTCCTTAACTACCAAATTATTGGGTATTCCTATTCCTCCTCTCTTCTCCTTGCATTCCCACATAGCAACAAACCAACCAACACACGTTTTCCACTGCAACAACCCTTAATACACATATCACCATTTGTTCTAAGGACATTATTACAGTGACCCTTGTGGACTCGAACTACTGCATCCTACCACAGGAAATCACAGGAAATGAAATAGAAAAATAAGCAAAATTTAAAGCAATCAAATGACATCAAGGAAAAAAAAAAGGAAGAAAACACAAAGCCATGTATCCCAGCATGAAGTTAGAAAAAGCTTAATATTGAATGCATATACTACACTTCTAAAGATTCAGAAGTCATAGTGGAACCTACTGAATGCTTCCTTGAGATCCATGAAGTTAATGAATGTTTTTAGCCAAACGACATACTCCATGTTCTTGTAAGTGAAAACGTGGCCGGCGTTATCACCTGGGTGGAAATTCAGCCTCATCTCAACCCTTCTTGACACTGGAGAAGAGATCTCTCATGACTGAAACTCCTCCACTGTTAATCTTTAGCACTTGCTGGTAATATGGCTCTACCCATGAGCAACACTCCAGGCTGTTGGCCTCTGTTTTCCTCATTCACCCCTTCTACACTTTTTTAAGGGAACAGATCCGATAGTCCAGTCTCAGTCTATAGCCCTAGAAAAAGTACGGCGGAATAAGCCTAAAAAAGCTCTAAAGCTGATTTAGTAGCATGAGCCAGATCTTCATTCTTTATGGCAGGAGGAGTTACATGACACAGCAGCTACAATCCTAAGGAAAGTCATATTGTTTAAAATTTATTGATTAAGCCATTCAAGAGTAAAAGGCATCTCAATTGATAAGGTAATGCTAAATCAAGCGTCAGCCCTGAATACTGAAAATGCTTCTACGGTTTTCTTCAGAGAATAACACAGTGCCTACAAAGAGCAAGTAACACGATGAGATAATCATTTATCCAAACTAAAAGCGTATGTGTGCAATAAACATTAAAAGGTCATGCATTGATCCATATATTAATCAGATTCATAACAACAGACCGATTTTTCTCTCCCTGGGGTGTGAAGAACAAGGTTATGAATCACAACATGAATACTTAAAGATCACACTTGAATAACCTAATTGTGTACAACAATGATAGGATGAAAGGAAACTTAATCAAATACTGAACTGTAGTTAGATTTCATCCTCTTAAATACAGTTCTGTGACATGACTCTAATAAATTATTTGGATAGAAAAAAATGTTGGTTTACGTTATTAACATCCTGAGCTTCCTATGCCTATTTTCTCCTTGCTTTAGGCTCCTTGTTTGAATAGAAATAAATACTATAATATAGGAAAAACATCAAGTTTTAACACAAGTTTTGATTCTCTTCTGTTACCAATCACATACTTTTTTTTTTTTTTTAAAGAATAAATTTACTGCCTTACAGAGGAACTAGAGTTTTGCTACACTTGAAAACTGTCAGCCAATCTTTAAATATTTATCTTTGAATTCCCCTGGTTGCATGTACTTGGGAATGTTTTCATAAATACATCAATAACTGTCTTGTACAGCTCATTAAGGATGCTTTTTATCCTTTAGAGTAATAGTTCAGTTTACAGTTGCCTGTGAATCATTTTTATGGACCTCCATTAAGCATGCCCTTCAAACTGCAATTATTTGTCAAATTTTGTGTATGGGGAAGCAATCACCAGAGAAGGTATGAAAGCTGAGAAAATGCATAAACATTTGGAACCAGCAATTGGCCCACCTCCAGCAGCACATTCTCTCCTCTAACATAGGCTCCACAGCATATGAGATGGACTTAATGGATCAACCTATGCAGGATGGGCAGATTGTCCAAAGGGCAGGGTGGGCAGACTGGCTTACATTAACCAAGAGTGAACATCTTGAATTTTCTCCCTCCTCCTGACATCAGTCTTTCTCAGAAGTCCCAGGACATTGCATCCTCACATGTAGTTTTAGCATGTAGCAGAAAGCTACAGCCACTCATGTTCCTTGTCCAACCCAAAGCAACAAAAATACCAGCAAACTTGTTACAGAGAAAGCTTACTCACAATAAGTTACAATAAGTTGCTTTTCAAGCTAATATGCTGAAGCTATTTTTACTTCCTAGAACTTCACAAAGTATAGACTTGGATAAGTAGGTTTCTAAATATCAAGTTGAGAAACATACTTAAAAAAATGCCTTAAATATCTATATGTGCTGAAAACCCTACAATGTTTCCCTCAAGAATTAGCTTCCTGGAAACCTTCACCAGCATCATATTATTAGGAGTAGAGTGCAATTGAACTCACTACAAATTTTCCCCAAATCTAGTTCTGTTAACTGAGTTTTTGACAGATATTCTTATCTGCTATGTCACTGTGAATTCAGTCACAACCACAGAAAATAAGTTTAACAACTATAGTTTTGTGACCTGCAAATTCAACCCGACATTCTTCCTCTTTTCCCAGCCTGCAAGAGCTGGTGCACACTGCCATGGCACCAAGCGTGACGCTGGGCTGAGCGTGCTCTCCCCACCTGGATCCAGATAGAGAGCAAGGAAAGAGTAGTTTTTTTTAATTCCTCCTCTGTCATCTGCTGCCATTGCTCGTGGCACAGTGGCATTCTTCAGCCTTGGAGAGGAGGAAAAATCCCAATTGTGTGGAGACCAGTGGAGGTACACAGTTACATCCTAGCTGGGAAAGTTAGCTTGCATTCCAATGGGAATGGCAAAACGCACATTCTCACCCACACTATGTTGAGGTACCAACTATGAAGACTGTTGAAAAGATTCTGCAGATTTCACAGCAGACACTCATACAGATGCAATACATGGATTGGTTTAGATTTACTATATTTACATAGAAGTGCCAAAGAACTACAGAATTGATACATCAATGAAATCTCAGTTCATTGATGCCAAAATCTCACCTGCATCAAAACGGCCACCAACATGGTTCCACCAGTGCTGATTGAACACAAAAGTGTAGCATAAAAATCAATAGACCAAAAACAAATAATCAAGATACAAACGAAGAAGTAATTCTACTTAGCAGACTGGGAATCTCGCTTTCAGACACGTTCTGCGTACGCACAGCCATCTCTTTGCTGCAGTTACTGTCAGGCTATTAAGACAGCTGCACACTTAATTCAGACATTGTCAATTACGTTTGTCCGTACACGCCAAATGTCACACAGTCTGTCTAGCGCATATTCAATCCGTAAGGACAACTCAGCATGGATACCATGAAATAAGATTACAGGTGGGTAACCTAGTGGCATCCATGCCTTTGGCATCTCACCAGGCCGGCAGAGAAAGCTTCTACTTTCAAATGCCGAGAGAGGCTACTTTACAATGAGCTGAACAGAATACGCAACAGGTTTAAAACTCCAGGCCACCGCACTAACAACAGTGAGTGTCTGCACAAGCACTCTGTAAGGGAAACATAAGACCAACAATAGTACCCAAGGCTGCACCTGACTGATCCATCCAGTGAAGGCAGATGGCAATAAAGTTTAAGAAGAGGTAAGGAGAGGAAAACGAAGAAAGAATTGTGGATGACTTTTTTCCAAGTGGGTGGTGCTCTCGGTGCCAACGGCATGCAAAAACAGGTATCAGTGGCTTAGCAGCATCTACAGACAACTTAAAGCTATAAGGACAAATTAGATTAATTGCCTGATTTGTGTATTCTTACCCATTGCTGCTGAAATCAATTAAATATTTCCACTGTCAAATCCCTCCTTCTGCCAGGGCTGTGGGTTAAAAGAAATTAACATACACTATCTATCTAGTCTTGTCACAGTAAATGCATTTCTGAATGCCAGCCTCACGAAACAGAACACTTTCGTAGCACTACACAATACATTTCAACATACGTGGATGTGGCTGTAGTTTCTGTCGCCCTTTAGCATCACACACTGCATTCCTCAAAGTATCAAAACAACCTGTGACTAATGTTATAAATACCAAAGGATAACCATAATGATTTTCCACGTTCTGCAAAACACTACTGCAATTTAATTGTACAGCATGCTTATGTTATAAGACGAGGTATGGGACACCACTTAGCTATAAAGTAAAATACTACTAACGTTTCTAGCAATACTGGGGAGCGACAGAAGGATTTTAGTTCAGTCACAATGTTGAAGAACGACGGTGATGGATGTGGTGGCTGGTGCTAGCTGCGTTGTGCACATCCTGCTGAGCACTTCCTTCATCCTGACACTGCTGGTAGATTTCACTGCCCCTCGCATTTTCACGAAGGCGGTGTTAATGGATAACAGAAGGTAAAACTGGAGATTAAAGGAAAAAATCTGTTCAAAAGTGACAGAAAACCTACCTTGTTGTCTTCCAACGAGGCTTTTTTGTTTGGTCTGGTCACTTTAGACTTAACTCCAATTTTTTATATTATTATTGCTAAATAGGCCATGTCTGAAACCGTGCTAGCATGTTTTTAAACACTCCTTGACATCCAGCACCGCCACAGGTTGTATGATTACTATTTGCTTGTCACATTTGAGCAGGCAGAGGAAGGGACTTCATATTGTAACGTCTCCCAGTCTCCCTAACTGTGCCAGTAGCTTTTTTTTCTCTTGAATACTGTAAGAGTGTCTCTAATTACCATGTGCTTTGAAGAACTGCAAAGAAGTAATACCCATTACTAACAACTGCTGTCAATAGAAGTTTTTTCTGTAGCATGACCTGGAGCTTTTCATCCCTTACAGCACTAAAAGCTCTTACCTGCATTCCAAAATTCCAGCAGCGTTTCAATGCACAGCAACGCAGCTTTCATGGCAACAACTCTGTACCCTTACCTCTGCAGCCTCGTACCGTAGGAGACAGGGATCTCTCAAACTGAGAAACAGAACAATGACTCAGCAGAGCAACAGCGCGCATCCAAAGATCCTGATGAAAGCAGCAAGCGTGAGCGTTGAGCACTGCAGCTCTCGTAAGTCTGGCGATCCTTGTAGGCTCTCAAGCAGTTGTTAACAGTGTGTTGGCAAGGACCACAGAGCCACTGAGCATATCTGGAAAAAAATTCAAAACTCTGTATCCCAGCAATGCACTAGGACACTGGAACCTAGTAGAAAAGCTAAAAATACAGGCATGTGCATGTGTGTAAGAAACTGGTTTAGATCTCCTACCGGAATGTCTTCTGAAGTGAACTTACTCTCGTAACTTGAGACTCTTTTACACATCATTTGCACTTTGTCCACCTCTGGTTGGAATTTTGCCTCTAGGACAGAGGTTAGCCTTTACATGCATCTAAGAGGAAAAAAAATCAATAACTAGCATAATTTAATCTGCCACAAGCTTCTCTGTAAGAAGTCAAATTCACATTCAAAGCTGTCTGCAAATTTGAAGCATGCATTATTTATTAGTCTTACAGAGTTGAATAATGATATTTTTGCTACGGAGCAGTGTTTACAGAAAGTTCACAGTGTAAAGGAGGAAAAACTGCACCTGAAGAAAACTGCATTTTCCCACTATTAATTTCATGATAAGAGACAGGGTCATGGCAACATTGTTCTGCACTACAAAGCCTCTCTCGGATCTATACGCAAGCCTTGTGTGAACAGTATCCTTGTGTTTATAAGCTGGATAGTCACCCAGAAATAGGCTCAGAATCAACCTACATCTTTGGTGCTTAGCTATGAGTTTCCAACAAGCTGCAGCTCTGGTGAGAGTTGGAGTGTGCAGACAGGACCTCCAGACAACCACCGCCTGCAATGACTTGCCCAAGGAGATCTAAGCCATTCTTCCTAGGCTGCCATCGCTAATGGCCATGGAGCCGTGTACAGGGTGACAAGAGTAGAAAAGCCCTGCCCAAAGCTGTTTTTACAGAGTAAGGATCAAGGTCCCGGTAACTTACTGATCTGAACCACAGCACGTCTGGACAGTGCTGAATCATTTCCACAAGGACTGTGTCACAGTAGCTTTACTGCTTAGCAAATCCCTACCACCTCTCTCAAAATAAATTTCCTTTCCCAGTTGATTCTGCTTTTAACAGAGCTTTGCTCTGTGTTTTTGAAGGTATTTTATCTGGGGGGAGGGAATGAGGAGAGTGATGATTTTTTGTTGTTGCTGTTTTTATTCTCTTTGGTTACATATCAAATTGCTGGCAAGATTACTCCAGGATCTCCACAGAGCATGTGCTGTGGCAATTATTACAGTGGCAAACTATATGACAGCTAAGAAACCTCCCAAGTAAACAGGCAGCCTCCATAAACTGGTGTTGCTTTCCACATCCGAAGCTGTACGACTCAAGCTGCTCGCAGGGTGGCTCCTTTCTTTGCACTGAGTTTCTGG
Source organism: Chauna torquata (assembly GCA_013399475.1). Classification (NCBI taxonomy): domain Eukaryota; kingdom Metazoa; phylum Chordata; class Aves; order Anseriformes; family Anhimidae; genus Chauna; species Chauna torquata. The sequence continues at coordinate 84,559 of VXAL01016787.1, forward strand.
CCACACAAATCTCTCAGAAATTGCAAACAAGAAACTCCAGTTACTCAGGTGTTGTCATAACAGTGGCACTTGGAGCTCCTCTGGCTCTGTGCGTATTTCTGGCTTCCTGTGAAGCAGGAGTCAGACAGTGCTCCACACCGCAATGATTCCTGCAACGCTACTGATGCGTCCTCCAGGACGCCAAACAACTTGCAAGGTTCTGCGCGCCCTCAGCTTGGTTTATGTCAAGCACCTCAAAGGGTTGCAGCCACAGCCCCAGGGCTGTGAACTTCTTCATTTCAAGTGCGTTTGTTCCATATGTTCCAATATTACATAAAAGTTTGATGACTTATATATTATCTAACGCAAAAGAGCATTTAACTGCACAACAGCTAAAGGGATATAAATTCTTCTAGACTAGTAAGGAGAAAAAAAATCATCTCTTTTTGGTTTGTGCGCTACATGGGAAGTTCTGGAGATTTTACATTGTTGGTATGAAATAAGTTGCTGTCCAGGCAAGCAAACAGAATTAATGCACTTGTGTACAGCTTCCACATTATTTTCCACAGCTATCCAAAAATGAAATGTCATATACAGAGAGGCTTGCACTTTATTGCTTAATTCATCACTTCTGCAGCCACAGTTGCTGGCCGTAGCTGGTGACACTACATAAAGCAGCCTATCGCACTCTCCCCTAAAACCAGCAGCAAGATCGTTCTGTTTTTGTTTCACTAAAATTGTGAATGTTAAATGATCCTTTTTATATCCTTTTTCTTCAACAGCCGCACTGCATCTGAGAAACCTTTTATTCCTCACATTATGTAAAATGATTAATGCACTTGCCACACTATAAAGAATTGTATTAGAAACTACAGGTTGCAGTGGTACAAACATGTAGCTACAGCATAATTCCTTGCAACAAATTCAGTGAAATTTAATCATACCACACAATTCCACTGCACAGAAACCAGTTGAGTGCTAGTATGATCTAACTGGCAGCTTCAGGTAACACCAACCAAAAATATTTATTATTAGGATCCACAAGTTCAATGTGAAACCACTATCAAGAAGTTTTAATCTTTCTCTGAAGACTGAAAAATTGACAAAAGGCTATGAGGGCTGCAAAACACTGCAAGTTAAATCGAACCTTAAAAGCAGAGATATACAGTAGAACATACAAACAAATTCAGGACCATACATATGACCAGACAGACAATTCCCTTTTATGTTAACCTGGAAAGAAACAGAGTAAAACAAAACAAAGCAGGTACTCATTACAGCTTCATATTTCTTTAAGATTAATTAGGCTTTGGGTTCTCTCGAACAAGGTGTTCTGCTGCAAACTTAGGACTTTTTTCATTTTGCCTGGAAAGTGTATAGTATCAGCCACACTGCGCAAATATAAGGTTTCTCTACAATGCGCCCCGGGAGAAATCTTCTATTGCATTTACCATCACCTTCCATCTATGATTCCTCACTTTGCAGTTTCAGTGATGAACTAATGCTCACTTGAAATGTGACTGTTTTTTAAAACAGCCAAGTATCACCTCTTCTATGGAAGCAAAGCAACATGGTTTTAATTCAGTGTAGACTTGGCTTCTTGACAATCTGTTGCTTTTGAATAAGTAGAAAAATAAATTAGTCATGTGCAGTGCTTTGGAAGCAGGAATGCTCATTCTAAAGCCGAGAGCCATTAATAAGCATTCACAGCCTTACAAATGAATAATTGTAGGGAACCCAAACGTTGACCTGAATTCGCAATATACATTTAAACACGTAATTTAGACAACAAATTTACTAGAATGTAGGACACAACAAATTCAAGGAAAAACAGATATTAGAAGATGCTTTTTGAATTGGTGTCAAACCTATCTAGTTTAGATTTCCGTATTTTCCCCAGAGCATGGATCGCATTAATCCTTTGTGTTGCTTTCAAAGCCAAGTTACACTCTTCATTTGAGGTATTTCAGGTTTACAGCAGTGTGGTAAAAGTGTCTGCTTGCTTTGTTGACTTGAAGAAAGTTACCTAAGGAATGAACTTGTGTTGCATCTTTGCATTAGACAAACATCCAATGTAGAAAGTGTGCATTAATAATGAGATTTAATATCAATATCCTAATCCAGAGTATTCTTTAAGGAATACAAATTGTTTCTAATCTTTTCTGTTTCAACTGAATCTGTTTTTCTTCATTTACTAATCTCCAGAGGAGGTGGCAATGTCGCTACCTCCTGACTGTTTTTTTCAAAATCCACATGATCCAAAAGCAGGTGAAACAACGCACATATTCACCTACTTCATAATGCTGTTGGGCATCACCTAAGTAAATGCTTTGTGAACATCTTATCCGTCCTCCTGCCCGTAAAATACTGTTCCTAGAAAACTACTTGCTACTGCTTTCTCCCATCAATTTTTCATGTGTCAAGCAATGGGTCTTTTGAGACTAGCATTCTATCTAAATAATCACGTTGTTAAAATTTTTTCCCTATTATTGATTTAATCCTTCCTTTCCTTCCAATTCACGTTTCTTCTCATCATGCGTCTTTGTGTCTTCCTAACTGCAGGAGTGAATGACAGAAGGCTGTTCTGAGCTGAGCTGCGCTGCACTCGTGCTTAACCTATTCCTACCCAAGTCATGCCTGTTAGCTATTTAATGAGTTTCCCAGTAGTCTAAAACAGCTGTGATGTGGCCAGGTTTGTTCACCTTCTTCATAAAGCATTTCAAACCCTGCTCCGTGACTATTTCCATTTGAGTAAGGCAGCACTATCTCATGTAAACAGCATGAGCCCCACTACTACTGGATAGATTTTTAACACTGGATTTAAAGGTAAATAGTAATGTCTTGGAACAACCCCCCTGCACATTTTGGCAAGGAACTTCATTTTAACTTATGGTAATACTTCAGTGTATAAGTAAATGAATTGTATTAAAGTGAGCAAAATGATACCTTGGTAGTGAGACTTCACTTCCTATTCTGGCATTAAAAAAAAATCTTCTAGAGACATGAAGAGAAACTTACCATTTTTGTGAAAATTATTGATAACAGGATCCGTTGAACTGATAAAGCTTTATAGCATGGGAGATTAGTACGTTTAGCCCACTTTTGAGGAAAAACAGTATGTGTGTTCCTGCTTTATTCTGCTTTCATGCTACTTACAGATACAAATAACAGTTTTCTGCAGAAATGACCTTCCTGATTTTTGGCCAGCTGGTTGGTCACAAAGTTCAGACTCCTCTATTGGCTCCAGGTGTTAAATTTCATGAAGACAGGTGGCATACTATTAACTGGATAGCACAAAATGTAAAGCTGCTGCAGAGATGCTACAAGATCCAGCAAGAGAAGGGAGTGCTCCAAAGAACAATCCTGGCTGCCAGCAGTTGGCAAAAGCGATGCAATCCTGTATTCTGTGCCACCTCATTACTTCTGGATTGTAGGTGGCAGGAAACGAGACCACTAAACACTTTCCATTTGCTATTCGCACTGTGGTTAAACCAAAGCCTAAATGTAACATAGCAGTCACCATTAGAAAGCCTGACACTGACTATCTTAGCAACTTCAGTTACCATGGCATCTCTTTATACAACACCAGTCTATTAGATCTACTGCAGAGTAGTAAATACAGGGCTTTACAGCTTTTACAGTCATTCTTGTAACATATAAAGAAAAAGCAAAAAAAAAAAAAAATCCAGAAAATACATTATTTAACGAAACACATTTCCATGAGTTTCCTAGAATAAGCATCTGAAATGTTTGCATAGTGATAAACCCTTTAAATTTAAATAAGGAAAGGCAAATATCACCCTAAGACATTTGTGCCTGAGTTTACAGTTAGTGATTTTCTTGGCTGTCCAAATGAAGACACTGAAAGTGAAACTCATCTTTGAATTACTGGGTACACATCCTCAGAATGCTTACCCAAACTGCTGGGCTGAGAAGTCAAAAACACAAACCTGCAGAATTGTCAGCCACCTGAACTGACAGCTAAAAAGGAAACAAGCATCAAACCAATCCAAACACTAGTAACTAAAATATATTAATTCCTAACATGGCTTATGAATAATGAAGACTTAGAAAAATTACATCAAACCAGACATAAAAGACGGAGTGAAAAGAGTGAAAAGGCATGCTATGAGCATCTAACAGTTCTCTAAGTAGGAGGCTTGCAAATCTAACCAGAAAGTGCGACTAATTCCGATTTCAGACATTCATATTTTCAGTCTTTCTAACAGCTCATTGTCACTCCCACATATGGACACTGTACTTGTTTAATAGTCCTTATACTTCAGTAATTTATAGCAACAATCTTACGGAATTACTACCAGGTCAGGAATTTAAAATCACATCTATGCAACAGGAAAATGTCATGCAGCAGAATACCTCAGCCTGTGCCTGGCACAGTTTGCCTGATATTAGAATCATAGCTTTTTGTTTGATTAAAATATTCCTGAAACTTACCTTAATTTGTGTTAGCTTTCAGTTCACAAAGTTTCAAATTTCTCCTCTGGAGCTTTTAGTCACAAAGAGAATTCAACATTCATAGAGCTGGAAGGGGAACTTCGAAAGCCAAATGCAGATGTCACTACACATGCAGAGTGTACGCTTCCAGCGTGTTTTCTCTGGCACTTACTAGAGATTACATTATGTGCTATTTAGTTGTATATTTAAGAGTAGATTCTGAATTGGTGGTAACAAACAGTAAACAGATAGATTGTTACTGACACTACAATTATTCTTGATTAAAGCATATTTAATACTGCCTGTGCACTGCATTCTTTAAGCTTTCATGTCCTTACATAAAGTGCTCAGCATTCTGCAAAAACTCAGCACACAACATCCCTAAAGAGTGCTGGTTTCAGCATGGGAGAAGATACAGGCCCTGGGCTCTCACCAAGGCTTCGGTGCCAAAACCAGAACCTGCTGGTCAGAGCTGACCAGAGCAGTCGATGAAGGACCATTTAAACTGCAGACAAGGTTCTGCAAGCCATGCCTGTGGGCAGACTTCAGCCTTGGGCATGCGGCTTAACTGCCCTCAGGACACAGATTTTCTCTTCAAAATGCAGCCAGGAAGTGATCAGCCCACAAAAAACTTCCATGTATATTTACAGCCATTACATGTACGAGAAGATCCACCAAGGCACTTCACAGCAGCCCATGTGATGTTCCTTGTCCTTGACACCGTCCATGCACAACATCTACAGCCAATTTGAAGTCACCAATTTGAAAACATCCTAGCCAATTTGAAAAGACATTGCACAGAGGCTATGATACACCTTACCTCTTGATGCCTTTGCTTTTTGCTTTATTGACATTATTCAATGGTGAAATATAGCATTTCTAGGTCTCGTTATTTTCCTGAAAAAAAAATTAAGATCTGCATGCAGTACACAAGTCCAGTTAAAACAAGAATACCATTGAGAAATTCCTAAGCATTCCACAAGCAATGCTCCGTACATCCCTACGACTTAGTGAATCAATAGGCCTGTCTAGGACCCATTTACAGAGCAACTATCACGGGCGGCTGATTGGCCAGTGCTTAATACTGAATTTAGGCTTCCTATAATTCAGAGCACAATCTATTTACTTCATACCAAATGACAGATTATATTTTCCAACTATCTCACGTAACCTTCTTGCCACATGTCACAGCAGCAATCAGGCCAGATTCAAACCTGACTAGGCGGTTTTGATTTAAAAAATGGTAAGTTTTTGACAAACCTTCCACCTAAAATCTGGGCACTTGTATTGCTTAGCAGCTATCACACTTGCAATCACATTTGCAAGTGTGGGGTTTTAGGTTCTTTTGCTTTGCTTTTTTGCTTATCTGCAAGCCTTTAGGAACAAGAAAACAAAACTGCCTGCACGCGACCAGGTACATAACTGTATATTCACAAAACAGAAAATGGATGGCTACACCACAGCTGGTCATTAGCTGTCAGGAGGATTAAAATCAATCTGGACTCCTGTCTGGGAGACTACTATCTTTCAGAAACTCCATGTGGCCTGGTGGTGGCCAACAGGACATTGGCAGGTGGTCCAGTTCCTCTGTCATTTTGCTCCAGTTGAGCAAAGTTGGCCCTCCCCTTGACACACTACCTCATCCTGCCACACGGAAGTAACTCCTGAAGTTCCCAGCCACCGGGAATCAAGGGCTGCAGCAAGTATCTCAGATGCCTACAGCTGGACACCAGTAAGCTATTCACATAGAGCTCAGAAGTCCCCAGAGGGAAACGGTGAGCAAGGCAGGACTTTTAAACATTTTGCCAGTTTTTTAGGATTCTGCACTTGTTCAGGGGTGAATTTCCAAAGCACTGGAGGTGCCCACTGCTCTAGGTGCCTGCCTATATCCTCCCACACTCCCTGCCATTCATAGCTATCCTGCCTCTGGGCAGACCTCTGGCAGACATTCTTAAACAGTTGTTTGACCTTAGACAGAAGCACAAGCACATTCAGGAGACATGATAACAGCAACACACTGGTTTGAACATCCCAAGGATATTCAAAGCTTTGAAGAGCTATTGCAAATAGCCTAGAGGAGAAGGGGGAGGTGAAGGAGAAAGGGAGGGTGAAGAACCAGGGGAAAGTGTCCCCACTTGTCTCCCCCATAGATTGGCTCTCCGAGGAGAAGAGGTAAAGAGTGTAATTAGCAATAGTTTCCGAGAGACGGTTCTCAAAGTACAGAGATGATGACAATGCTGAGTACAAATACCAGATTAGTCCCACAACTAGTGATTTTATCACATAATAAGCCAGCGTTACACAGTACAGCAAGATGAGAACCTTAAACCAGCCCCCAGAGATAATAAACAGCATGAGCGGGAGCACATACACTAAATAATGTGCCATGCAGCACAGTTCTGAAAATAACTCCAAGAAGAAAAAAATCAACATTGTGACCGGCACCTATTAAACTGATATAATCCTTATAACAATTTTGTTTTAATGCGCTCTGGTCAGATCTGTTGTTATGTCAACCCTTCGAGCCCCACGTTGGGCAGGTCCAGCTGGGTTGGCAGATCCCCTAGTGTTGATCCAGAGACAGCCCTGTGCTCTTTCCTGATAATGGACAGGTCAGAGCCCGGTTGCTGAAATTAAAAGACCTTGCACAAGTCTTCCGTCTGCAGCTTCCCTTGCTCTCAATGTCTTGCACAATTCAACTATATAGCAGTTACTTCAGTTACTTTTCTGCTATATCCATAGTGCGCTTTTTTCCCCCCTCTCCTCTTTTTTCCACCTTTTCTCCAGAAAAGAAAGCTGAAGCCACAAAGCAAAGCAGAGGCAGGAAGAACCTCCCGACTCTCACTCTACTTTCCACTGTAAGCGTTGGAGAGCCCTGGGTTTCAGCAACAGTGAATGGGAACGTGCATGCACAAACACGCAGACAAGTTTAAACGCACAAGTCAGTACAGTGACGATACAAATTCAGCTCAGTGCTGGGCTGCAACCGAACTGATCATTCTAACTGTGGTGTTGTCCAAACAGACACTTCAGCTCGTTGCATTCCAGCCCTCACGCTGACAAAAGAGTGGCCGTGCCTTTTAGGACTCGCACAATCCACATATCTTAGAAACTACAGCTAAACTAACAGCCTCTTTACGTGGCCTTCCAGCATTCCAAAAGAAGTTTGTATGGGAACGATAGCTTTTATAACTGAAAATCCCACCAGGAAGATTTCTTTCCACAACCTTTCCTTTATATTCTTTAACAGTAACAAAAGAATATTTGGCATTTTTAAGTCTAGAAGAACGGTTTTGGGGTAGGCATTTTACTACAGGATCAAACATTAGCCCAACACAACCCTATGGCTTCAGAACATCAGCCTCTCTGCACCAGCTACCCTTGCAGCAAAGAACACATATAGCTCAAATCCGTGCCTTACGCCTCAAATCTAAACTGCCAAAGTTAGTGAATTTGAAGAGCCCAACATCTTCAATCACCCTTCTGTTGTCAGCTTCTCACGCTGGACGTATTCCAGCCGAAGTACGTACTGAATGAATAACCAAGGTTCTGCAGAAATCTGACCTGCTTTTATTGCTGGGTCTGACTTTGCAGTCGTGTCTTTAATGTTTTACAGAATGAAAATCACTATAGAAAGGACGTAGCAATGGTGCGACACAACGGGCAGCACTAACCAACTAGAGGAAGTTGGAGCAAGCCATCTGCCTAACTGAACTGACTTTTTTTTTTTTAAATACACACTTGTACCTCTACAACAAATATTAAAATAAATAAAATATAGCTCACCTGCAATGTGTATAACAAACAGGAAATACACTTTTGGGTATGAAAAAGCCCAATCTCTTTAAATTCATAAATGAATAAACACTGGGAAAAAACATACATCCGTTGTCCAAAAAACACTGAAAAACTCTGACAGGAAGCATTAAAAGTGAATGCTTAATGTCATAGGAAAAGGACAAAATTCTTCCTTTGACTTGCACTGCATACCATAGTAGAAGTACAGACGGAATGCTTTAACGTTTAAATAGAACAAAAAGGCCCAGATTCCCCCCCTCCAGACTCCATCCCGCATTTCCATCTAACCTACACACAGCATTCCCCTCGAATCAGAGATTATTAAATTATGCCTACAGCTATTCACAAAGCCAGCAAATCAGATTTATGTGGCCTTGAACACTCCAAAAGACATTATGAATGATTTGATGCTGATTGCAGTTAGATGCCTTATAAATTAACTCACGCAGGCTCCAGCCTCTCTGAACTAGTTTCAGTAGTCACTGTGAGAACTTCTCTGACTTTTTTCCTCCTTGTGATATGGGAACACTTGAGAGCCAATCCTGAACTGGAAGATCCTGTTAAACTGAGTTACTGCACCCGCATTGCCAGTCCCATGCCAGTCCCACCCATGGTCAGTCATACACGGGGCTGTGGAGGCAGAGATGCTTAGGAACAGGGAGGACAGAGCTGAGCAAAAGCCTTAAAAAAAAAAATTAAAATTGGCTCAGACAAATGTAACAAATTTAAATTGACTGTGCTCAACCACAATTTTACTAGTAGCACTGTTAACAGAAGTATTGAAATTCAGCAATTCGAATAATCTCACACATCTCTAAAAGATTACACAGAAACAACAAACTCTTCCAATTCCTTATCCAACCTGAGCTATGGAGCACAGCTGCAGTCCATGTAAACACAAGAAACCCTTGTATTAACTCAGAAGTTTGTTTCTTTTTCTTTCTTTTTTTTTTTTTTAAACAAATCTTCTGTTCATTATGCTTTACTGGAATGGGTAGCAACTCTGATCTATTCAGGAACACTTGCTAGTCTAGAAAATATCTGTCCAAGGATTTTTCATTGTTGGCTATTAAGGCATCGAAAAGCTCTAAATTGTCACTAAAATTGGAAGCAAAAAACCAACAACAAATAAATAAAACTTGAGCGCTAAAAGAGGCACTAGAGAAAGGCAATTGCCTCAAATTCTGCCTCGTGCCTGCAAATCGCATCAGAACTGACAGCTGCTTCTGCTGACAGCAGACATTTTGGCGAGGTAATGAAACTGGACGCCAGAGCAGAGTATTTCCACCCATCCTGTCTCACCAGTTTTCAGTGGCTTTCTGTAGGTTGCAAACAACAGGAGGAGAGACTTGAACAGTTTTAGAGATGGGAGAAAAGTTGCTGATAAACATTTTGGTTTGGCTGAGGAGAAAAGGTTTCCTTTTCAGAGCATTTCAGTCCACCACAGCAGCTGTTTAACGGTCATCAGAATTCAGTGGAAATCAGATCCAACAGAAATCAAGACCGTGCATGTCCCTTTGTGCGTGCTTGGCCCAGTAAAGGTCAACTACTAGAGGAAATAGTTGCTTCTTGAAATCGCACCCTTGCCTGCTGAAGACAATCACGTTGCTGGAGCTAACAGCTGTCACCAAAGGCTTGGTTACAAGTCCTCAGTTGATTGTAAAAACGCCCACAAACAACAGTCAAGTGGTTGAAACAAAGTCACTGAAACTTTCCATCGAAGTTAAATGTGCTTGCAGTATACTGCAACCATTAAAACGACTAGTTTTTGCCAGCAGTAATTACTGAGATATCAAAATCAAATGATGAATTAGTTCAATCGAAAGTCCAACACAGAGAAGTGAACGGCAGATTCACCTTACGCAGCGCACATCCTCACCCAGGACACGATGTGTTTGCACAGCCTCAGCACGCTTCCCCCTTCCGTGAGGTTTGGTGTTGTACCTGCCCGAGGTGAAGGGCACATTTCCTCGCAGAAGCCACCACTTCACTCGCTTCTTCCACAACTCTGATCAAGATGCATTCACGGAATGAAACAGAAATAAAAGCATCACCTCAATATTGCATTTAGTGATTCAGTGAACCACAAGTCAGGTCACATACTGGGTGACTGCTCAATCAACTAGCCGATTAGGAGGAACTAAACGGGGCTAGCTTTGCATACACTGTATTCACTATAAAAATTGGAGTTTGAAAATAAAAAAACACTACATTTACTCATTCCTCATGACAGAATCTTTTAAGTTAATGCAACAAAATACAGTTCATTCCAACACAGGGGTAAACAGAATATCAGTTTTCTTAAGGTTCAGTAAATCAGACCTCTCTGCATCTTGCTACTGAACTTCCCAACAGAAGTTGTCACTGAGTTTAAATTTTATACGTGACGTTAGTCCTTAAAGAGGAATAAAATCCTTAGCGGTCTTTATTTGCTAACTCAGTTTTGATCTTCTTTAAACTACAATTGCTCAATTTGCAAGCCATCTTTCCAGAAAAAGAGAAAACCTTTTCCTCTCTGATCAATATTTGTTTGCAGGTTTCATTCACGCACAGGACTCAGTGAAATCTGTCTGGGCAGCAGGTCCAAGAAGCATTTAAGAGAGCAAACACAGGTGCTCTTCTTTCTTCTAACAGGCAGGAGCTCACTGGCAGCACCAGTAGCAGCTCAGCCACCCTCCATGCCCACAGCTGGACGCTCTGGCTAACCACCACCAAATTCTGAGTTGCAAATCACCACTGGTAAGATAAGAGGTCAGCTACAACTGTAGAAATCAGTTCATTCTCCCAGCATCTTCTGTACCTCCCTTTCCATATCCCCGGAGAGTATTATCCATCATACTAGCAACACATAACGTTTACATGGCACTTCCCATTTGTAGACCTCAATGCTCTTTACAAGAGGCAGCAAATTTATTATGTCAAGATAAGGAAATGAAGTGACTTAAAGAGAATCAGTGGTTATTTCAGGAAAAGAATCCAGGTCTCTTGAGCTGCAGTCAAGATGCTTTTACTGTCATAATATTTGTTAAAGCATTTCAGACAATTGTATCTGGATTTGAGCACAAAAACTTACTTAACACATGGGCACTTACCTATATTTTGTAGCTCAAGAAAAAGACAGCGAATCTTCTCCTACCTGCTGGCTAACAATATATCATTATTGTTGTAAAATGCAGTAGTACATAAGTGTGAATTGCGTAGACAGATTTCCACCTCTTAAAAAAATCAGCCTCTAATAAAGCACGTCCTACCCTCGCATTGGTATTCCATTAAAAAAGGGTCAAGGTGGGGTCACTTCAAGACAAAAACATTTTCAAATAACTCTAAAAAGAGAAAAGGGAAAATACACAGCCCCAAATGCAGGTCTCTAAGAAACAGCTTAAGATATCTTCATTCAAAATATATTTGTCCTGAAGATCAAATATGCGCTTTTACAATATCTTGATTACCAAATACCAGTATAGATTTCAGAAAAAAGTCTGTCTCATTAACAGTCAAGTGTTAGATATTGGAATGAAAGGTTCAAGGATGGCAGCATGCCAGAGCAATAGAAATGTTTTCATAACACTATGCAAATACCAAGATTGGTGATTTCTGGGTGGTTTTCTAAACTTTTCGTAACTAAATTTAACAAACTGACAGAAGGAAAGCCAGGTATCCCTTTGAGGGAAAAGGTCTTAGGCAAAGGCCGTTTTGTTTTAATCCTATAAAAGCACGTCTTAGTGTAACAAATTTGAATGAACATTCATAGATACCTGTAAAAACTATTTTTAAAGCAACTAATATATTTCCGAACAACTGCAAGACTAGGCTGTAAGTTTAGCCCACATATATTTAGCAGTCGTAACAGGAGAGAATAATAGCTGACCATTAGAACGTTACATTTCCTTTCCATGGTGCTAGCAAAACATCAACCATTGTTTCTATGGACTTAGCTGTTACTTATACAAGCGATTAAAAAAAATAGCACAACAAAACTCATTGATTTCACCAGATGTGACTGCCAAGAAAAATGGCTTTCATCACACTTCATAATAAATTTATCTAAAAAGTCATTTGTTTAAAGTATTGCCTCAGAAAGCTCCCTTGAGACATGCCATTTTGATGGCACTCTTTTCATTATTCAAATATAATGAAGTGACTCTGCATGGTTATGCTGGACTATAAATCACCGCCGTAAAAAAGGCATGTTCAGCATGTTAACAGACCGAAGATCAGATTTTGAAGAGTGTTTTATAACTGCATATGCACTTTATCTCTTGCACACACATACCAGATAGCAGCTCTTACTACTTTCCCAAACTCCATCATTATTAAATTTGGGAACTGACCGGGGAGACAGACTTTGAACTGCATTTTGCAGTTCGTGTCCAGTGCTATTGCAAACATCCCGGCTTTATAAAACCTCCCTGCGGTCTGGCACAGCCACCCTGAAATATCGGAGGAAGTCAGCAAAAACAGAAAGCAGAGTTCTCCAGGTTTTTAAAAAGCTGATTTATAACAATACAGAAGCAGGAGTAAGACAGTCACAGCCTTGATAGTTTGGAGTGCCTGCAAAAGAGAAGCTACTCAGAATACCAGCAGCAGCATTTATTGCAACCACTTCAGGTTAACAAAGAATTAAGCACACATTAAAGGCTAGGTCTAATCAGCACCTTCAGAAGAAACTGGCAAGAGGTCAGCTGATAGGAACACTCACTTTTAGAGAAGAGCGAAAGGAGTCTAAAAGTTCTTTCCAAAGCTGCTGGGATTTTTGTTTTAACTTACACCCAGCCTTTTAACTGAGTGTCAAATACTTCTCTAAGGTTGCAAACTAAAACCCAGCGGGGATCTGCTTCACACAGTGCATTATCCAAAGTGAGACTCATTCTAGATTTACGGGATAATTTTTTACTTTACTTTACTCCTGGTCATGCCTCACAGAACTCTGGAGTTTTGCAGTTCTTAGCAGAAACGCTTCACTGCAAACGGGCAGGATCCCCTTTGTCGGAGCCATGCAGACTGTAAGAGCACTGAGTTACTTCAAATTGCTGAGAAAACAGTTAAAATGGTAATCTTCTATTCTCGATGTAAGTTAGCAGTGATTTAACTTCCAGGCATACAAGGAACAACCCTTTGTATCTGTATATGGCCCACTGCATAATTTGATTGCTTTTTCCTATGAATTTGTTCCTGAAAAATGGGTGTGGGTTATCAAACAGCCTAATTAAGCCACCTGCCAGCCTCCAGTAAGTTAAATGCTGCAGTTTTACTCCGAGACCTATGAACTCATGTGCATAAGAGAATTTCTGAGGAGATCCTAGTAAGATTTAAAATTGTACAAACAAACAGTATCAGTGCAGTGCAACCAAATGACAGCAAATACGATAACCTGGACAAGGCACCCCAAACTCTGACTCTGTATGCTTCTGCGTGCAAAAGTTATGACCAGTAAGAGCAGATTACAAGAAAGTTTCAAAGACCGCATTCCAGTCAATAATGTCTTTCTTCTATTAATTATAGTTTTGCCTTATATTTTTATTGCCTTTTGTCACTATATCGTATATCCATTCAGATCTTTGAAAGCTGAGCCAGAAGACACGAAGAACATTATCGTCACAGAAAGACCTAATCTACAATTATCTAATGTAAGATAAAGCAGTTTGGGACTTCATAAATCATTTTCACATTAAGGATGCAAATCTGGAACGTACGCCAAGTAAGCAAGCATGGTGGAATGCTATTTAACCTGGCTGACGGGAAAACCCTGAAGATGAGTGATATTTATGGTGGAAAACACAAGAGGTTAATGCACTTAGCTTTTACTAGACTTGCTAAAAATGTGAGAAGGTGACAAACAGGAGATCTCAAGACCAGGAGATTCACTTAAATCTTAACAGCAATTGCAGCACTGTGTATAGTAAACAGTTCAAGTAACAGGCTGAAAAGCTAAAGAAAGCAGAAAACGTGGAAGCTGACTCTTGAACCAATTTGGTGCTCCCTATTGTACGATAAACTGCCAAACCAATAAATATTGTGAGACTCAGAATACGTGTCCATTTAATACCATTGGCTTCAACAGAGCTAAACATTTGACTCGATCAAATTCAGTTTGCTGATATGAAAGCAGCCAAATTCTGCTCACTATTTTCAAGGGCTGCAGAAATGTCAGCGTGAAAAAAAAATACTGACTTATTTCCTGTAATCCTACACAGGGGATAAGCACGGCAATACTTTTCCAACTAAACCCTCCAGGTTTACCATACAATACTCCAAAATGTTGCTTCTATGTAAATAAGTCTGAACAAAGGAAACAACCATATTCCTACACTTAAATGTACAGAACTTTAACTTAATACGAATGTCACTGAGAAACCAGAGGAAAACAGGCTTGGACATATTAAGAGGCTCGGAAGACTACTGATGTAAGTGTTGCATCACCTTACTAGCATCTCTCAATTGTTCCTCAAAATTTTCAACCCTTACAACTCTCAGCCTGGTCAGAATCTATATTGGAAAGAAAAAGACATGCTCAGAAGTCTGGGAGTTGGGGAAAAAGAAGGAAGCAAAAAAACCAATCCAATCGAAATACTTTGTTTCGTATCTGTTTTAACCCTCACTCAGATACAATCCTTCCAATTTCCTGCTGTTTCTTAGAAACACGGTTTAAGTTGAAATACTTTAGGGAAAGGACCTGTGACTTGAAAAACAAAAGTATTTCTCTACAGTTCTATAAGTGTTCATAATAATAATTACTGTGTCTTTACACTGTCTCTAACATCAGCCAATGTCTCACATGGAAAAAAAAAGTAGAGATGTTCACATGCAATGTATCTAATTTGACTGACAACACACAGGAAAGGAGAGAGAGTTGTTTTCCTTTTCACTCTCAGAGGGTTTCTGCTCAAACAATGGGACAACAACCTCATCTGTACCTTCGGATTATGCATTTCTAAATTACAGTCCTAGTAATGTGCTATTGCTCGTATTTGAGCTCATCCAGATGACGGGTTCTCCACTCCCCCCCGAAGCAGGACCGTGGTGCTGTCAGGCATGTATTTGCTGTGCACTGTGTCCAGCCTGAATTTGGATGTTATTACTCATTAATAGCACAGCACGTGGGGTCACAATCAAACTTCATAGAGTTAAGAACTACTGCTACACCATTCTGTCAGAGAAACAAGGTTTGTTACAAGATTTGCCTAACGCCATCTATCTATTCATATGCACTGCTTCACTCCGTTCAGTTTTACCCTTGTGCTTAACATCCCCACCTGCTCTGAACTGCATATGACAATTTAAACCTTAGATGCTATTTAAAAGATGTCTCATCCTATAAGACATCGTAAGAACAATTAAAAAAGACAAGCAAGCATGAAGGGCAATGTAGCACGCACATATCTGTTGCTAAAGCTGATTGAAACATTAATTTAAGCAAGCTTCTTATTCTTCAGTGATCATTCAAAATCATTCACACTCTAAAACACTAGTCATTAACCACATCAACTATGTACTAAAACAAGTGAAGATTGTTATCCAATGGAAATCACCAAGCAGGGCCTTCAGGAACTTTATGTTTTACAGCAGCAAAATGCCACAAGTTTCAAAAGAGCTTTGTACGGCTTTTAGAAATTAGCCAAATTACTACCTGGTTAAGTTTTACTTACATGAAAATATACACTGAAAAAGCAGAGCATGAGAATTTTTTCTGGACAGCTGAATTCTTATCTACCATGAACCAAGGGAGAGAAACCTTACTTAAAATCCACAGCTACAAACTATGCTTTCCGTGCTGATTGAATTATACACCCCAGGATGGACAAAAACTTCTTCAAGCTACTGACAGAAAACAAGAGTAGAAATTTTTAGGATTTTATAATTAATCTAAATTATAATCTGGCCCAAGCCCCAGTTTCCCATTAAAGTTGGAAGAAAAAAAATAAATTATATTAGGCTCCATGTTGCCAGGCATTGGTTTTCAATGGGAAAAAGCACGTCTGACCTTCCAAACAACACAAGATAAAATTATAAGGCGGGCTCACACGCAACTGTGAGCAAGATGGAAAATACTGTTACATGTCAAGATCTTCAACTTGAAAATAGCTGGTCATTTCAACTTTTTTTTTTCTTTAGAAAGATTTTCATAAAAATCTACGGAAACAGCCCACACAGCACAACAGACAAGTAAGGACTTTTGCGTATGACTCCAGTTAAGGAGAAGATATAAAAGTGCATCACAAAGAGCCAAAGTTGTAAAATAAAACCGGACCCAGAGTTCTTTGCTAGCTCCTTTCCTTGGCTTTTTTTTTTTCTTTCATATTCTCTATCAAAGAAAACTGCCATTAATAGTTCATAGTAACTCTGCCCAGTAGAGTAGGCAGAGGTCAAAAAAAAGGCAGATTGGGATCCTGATTCAACTTTTGATTTCAAACATTTGTTCGAAGACTACTTCAAACTTTCAACAAGACACAACATTAACAGGTCAACCTTCTACTGAAATCTTGCATTCAAATTCATTTGTTTGTTTTTAAAACTGTGACCTTCCCAGAAAAGCTTTTACCTAATAATCAAAAAATAAAGAAAAAACTCTTCATCAAGGATTTGTCCTACCACCACCCTCTCTTTTCATCAAGTAACAGTCAGCAATTTCCCCTCTTCCAGCCAGAAGAGGGGCAGAAATTGCTGCAACCACCAAGCAAGGTTTCATCCTACTCTATCATTCCTGGACTGCAGTACTGAATCGTGATTTATCCCCCGTTTCCAATGGGATTGAAGGCACAACTCCAGTGTAGTACACATGCATTGAATTTTAAAAGGTTTAAATAATTTGTAGCAGTATGACTTTGAAATACACATTGAAATGAAGGTTATCAAACCTCTATCAGGTTTGTCAAACTAGAAAAGCCAGCAGAAGTAGCCTGTGCGATGCCATGAACAGGTATTAAGACAATGAGCCAAGAGGGAGGAGAGGAAAACAATGCTTGTAAGGGCTCCCAAAATACCTTCCTTGTATCTTATTCTATGACCATTTTTAACAGTTCTATCCTTTAGCTACTCTCTGCCAAAAGACAGACTGACTAACCCCAAAACTGCCTCTCAGGTTCAATGTACTTCTCCTGTTTGCAAGCTTCAAAGTGTTGGGGGAATCATTTTCAGAGCTTAGCAACACAAAATGGAGGTCTTTGCAGAAAATGAAGGTTTTGATTGCAAGAAAAAAATCTGACTTCTTAAACATCACAGCTTTATGCAGATCCCTGAACTGTGGTCTTTTAATAAATGAAAGGGTGTTCCGTATTCTCCTTCATACCAAACTTAAAACCCTTCACACTCCTCTTTTCTTGCTGAAGTTCTTTGGTATCAGTGGAGTGAATAGAGTACAGAAGTTGCTAAAGTACTGAATAGTACCTTAACACTTATAAAAAGTAATACACTCTAATGCATAAAATAGATCTCACCTCTCACCTTTAAATTCTTCAGCTGACATGCTCTGAAAGGCAGTCACTCTTTAAAACCATGTATAATTGAACACAAACTCAAGGTTAAAAGGAAGAGAGAAATTGCATGAGTTTAGCACAGATAATGTTGAAACTGAGACACACTGGCCTTTCCTGTTATAATACTCAACAGCGGCATCACTGATAAAAGACTGTGCTTTCAGCTGCAAGGGAGAAAAAAGAAAAATACAGACTCACGCTAAGGAGACAGAACAGACTCAGGCTGGAGCATTGAGAAGAAGATGGTACTTTTAACATTAGAAGATATAAATTATTAAGTTTTATGCAAGGAAACCATTTCCAAAACTTTTGATGGACTACACAAGAATGCAGAAACATCTGCTATTTTATCAAATGCCAAAGTAATCTGCCTGTCAGTCAATACAAAAGTTGCCAACTCTCCAACTAAGATGCATCAGACTTTAACAGCACTTGGACATGAAACTTCCATTATGGGAATGCTCAGGAAAGGAGCAGCTGGCACTCCTCTGAGACCAGTGCAAACTGATGTCTCATTTTGACCTTGCTCCTCACTGTGCCGCAGAAAGCATTTTTCAGACAAAACACAACAGCAACAATGCTCCGATCGTTCTTGGTTAAGAACATTTTATTACTAAAGCATTAAATAAGCCGATTCATTTCTTGGCTATAATCCAGTCTGAGTGCTTGTATTTGGCCTTCCTATGTTTTTCCTAGCAGTGCTGATTCATTCTGACACTTTTTTTGGCCAGCCTCAGTTTGTCCCTTGTGTTCACCTGCACAGCAGACGGCATTTCACCACACGAGTAACCACTTTTCAGTGGCAGGTGATTCAAGATCTAAGGCATGCCTCAGGGTTTGTGAAGCATTTTGTAATCTTGATTGCAGAAGCTAGAGATGCCAAAATAAGTAGTTTGTAGTCTTCTCATTCAGTAGAATATTCTTCTAATCTTGAATATTGAAATATGGAAAGGTATTTCACGGGTGAAAATGTACCTAGCTTGTTTTATAGTTATGCCCATACGCATGAACAATCCTACATGTTTATTGCTGCTTTTACTGCATCCTTCCCCTAGTGACTTTATACATTTTCTGAAACGCTAGAGCCTCTACAGTTTTGCAGCACACACTTTACAATCATTAAAGCACTGAATGGGATTTTGAGCTTGCAGTTGCAAGATCGAAAAAGAAAAATTACCTCTTTTATGTTTTACAAACTATTTGCACAAAAGAGATCAGCAGTTAAACACAAAAATGCAAAACTATTGCAAAACAAACATCTCTTGCAAGATACGTTGGGGCTTTTGTGCACAAATATAACAAATACAAAATGTGAGTGACTAAAGATTTAAGTACATGGGTGGATTTTACTAATAGATGTTGTACCGTTAAACAACATAGCTATACCATCATAATTCCCCGGGTTTGCTTTCTTACTCAAGTATGCCTCCTCTAGTCAAAACGCAAACCATGAAAACAGAAAACAAAAAAGGCACTGTTCCTATTACACCAGAAGTAGCATCCACGTAAGGGTTCATGCCCCATATGCTTATGAGATTTTGACCGGAAATGTAGCTGTACTGAAAGGGCAGCATACACGGTTCTGCCAAAGTTTCGTTCTTTGCAAGCTAGAATTTTTCAATTACAAAAGTTTTCTCAGAAAACTCAAAATTGTGATGACTTCAGATGAATGTAATTTCTTCCTATTCAAGTAATAAATTATGGAATTCTGTTAGTTCAACCTGACTAGCATTCAGTAAACTGAGAATCTAATCGACACTTCCTCTGATTCTAACATCATCCTCAGAGTTTTTCAAATTTCCGTAAACATATCTTAAGTAGGGATTGAACGACTTTCAGCCTACAGATCGATTAGCTGTGGGTTTTTTAGATGACTTTCCTGCTTAAGACACAACCGGGAGACGTTGCATTTCCAGCATTTAAAAAGTTCAAAGTGTTGCATAATCAGCAAAACACGACATTACAGCAGAAAGTAAAACAAGATGCAAGAAAGGACTTGGTCCTCACCAGTTTCACGTACACTGCAACACAGGAGCATACACAGATTAGAGCAGTGAAAGAACCCACCTCCACATCCTTCACAGTCCAGAGAACTTCCTCAGTCACCTCAGTTATTCGTTCCTCCAAGTTCCACAGCATCTTCTATACTTTCAAAGAAGATGTTCATTCTTACAAGATAAGAACATCAGCAGCAAGCTGTTAAATGGATTTACGTGAGGAACACACAGTAACTTAAACATTTAATTGATTGGAGGTGCAAAGAGAATGTCTACTATTTCTTCACCATCTCAGGAAAGCAGCTTCCACACTTCGACATTCTGCCTTTTGGGAGAAGTACAGGAGATTTCAGCATGTCTTTCACTTAGCTTTCAATGTACCCATCTTATACATCAAACATCAGTGTAAGGAATATAAAAACTTTTACCCTTCGGTACTGAATGAGTGCTGGACAGGAATCACATTTTAAACAAACTCTATTACTTCCCCTGAGAGACTTCCCAAACATTATTAAAGTTTCTTTTCTTCCTGTAGGTTACCCCTTTTTTTTCCTTTATGAACAGAAATTCACTTCCACCCAACCAGCATAACTGAGTTAATGACTCCTTGACTCCAAGATATTTATACAATCCCTAATACTGGCCAGGGCGGGGTGGAACAGTTACATGCATCCAGGAAAGCAGTAGTCCTTTCTCTGCTCTTGCATGGTCTCGCTAGTTGCAACTGGAAAAAAGCATCAATAACAATTTCTAAGCAACTCCTAGTGCTTCCTTTTTACCTTTCCTAAGTTAACAAAATAAGAGCTGCCGCAAATATCTAAAAAAAATTAAAGAAACGGTAGCAGAGTATACATCCGTTCAGCTAAGGGGAGAAGGATCCTTATTACAGTATTCTCAGTTATCCATCCAATGCTCTCCTGGTGCTCAGATAAACAAAGGGAGCTAAGTATTCTTATACATGCTTCAAGAGATCTCTCCAGTAAAACAAAAAAATCTTTAAACTTTTTTTTTCCCCAAAGGAAAACTCACTTTTATCAGATGGAAGGTAACACAGTGGCCAACTATACAGCATACAGTTGCAACTCCTGCTGGTAGTGAAATACTTCCCACGTGACAAATAACTGATTTTGAAGCAAAAATACACACAAGTCATACACGTTAAAAATGAACAAGCCATTTCTTATCTGTATAAAACGTCCCTCAGTTCTGCAGCAGCTGGAATGCAACTTAAGTTTATTAACAAAAGAATAGCCCCTTGAGACATGAACTCACTGAATTGATTGCTGAGTACTGTCAAAAATGTTACGAGACACAATCCAGACACTGAATCTCCACTGCTCAGAGAGCTTATTTAATTATTTTCTTGAATGGGGCATTTCTTGACATGGTGGGCAAGGGAGTTCACTGTCAAGAAGGCAACATAATTAATTGCGCTGCAAGGAACATGCCCTTTCCATTATGTGTTCAACATTGTGCACTTGAGATGCTGTAGTACAACCAACTTGCTGTATTTCTCTTTTGGTTTCTCAGCTGTTCTTCAAGTTTCTCTCCTCTCCTCTCTTCCCTTTCTTTGGAAAGTGAAAGCAACGGAGAGGATTCACCTTCACATAAAATTGTTTCTATCCTACTCTTAGCTGATCAAAAAGCCCTAGAGCCTTTTAGGCCAGAGGTTATGTGTAACAGCAAACTTCCAGAGAATTTCACTATTGTCTATAGCATTAGCACATAGCACATGGTCCATAGTGAAGATCAGAGACAGCCATATAAAACTGCACAAATTTGACAACCGTAGCTAAAACACAAACCTTACATCATGACATCTTTGGTCTTTGTGCACTTATTCCAAGGTCAGCCTTCACCTTCAACAGTTCCATCCATCAAAACAAACAGGTCGCAGATCGAATCAACGGATAAGAGGCCAGAGTGCACGATGCAGAGTAACAGCTCTCCCACATCAGGGTTATAGCTTTTGACTTTCACTGCACAGCAGGCCAAATCTAATATTCACGTACGAGCTGTAAGAATCATTCAGACTTCATTACAAGAAACAAAGTACACTGAATAACTTTTGTTTCCTGACGCATGGTTATGGTGGCAGCAGACCCTTCTCAGTAAGTTTGTATCCACCCACAAGTTATTCAGATTATAGAGAAGTCAGAGTGAAAAAAGCTCTTCAATGAAATTGAGTCTTCTAGACTTGCAGGGATTTTTAGAACACGGAAATTAAATTTGGTCTTTTATATTGTGTTTACCTGTACTTTTATGATGGGTAGATAGGGACCACAGAATAAAACTACACACGAAAACAGGAATAATGAAGCAAGTGAAGAAACTGCCCTTCCTTCTCAGACAAGATCACTGTGGGTGTAATACAGTCAGAAGACAAATTTTGCATAGACTTTTGAAGACAAAAGCAGATTCCTGACAACAGAAGATGACACTTTGATCAATTTCTGATGCCTGGCACCTACTTCTGACAATAACGAGCCTGAGCCAAATTCATTCCTTGTGCAACTTCTCTGACCTCAAAACACATGAAAAAATTGGTACTTGATTTTCAGCTTTGTCCTAATTAGTGCTTTGTATCAGCAGTAGGAAATATATATACAGACATCACAGCAAGTCACGTAAGCCCAGCTTCTCTCCTGAATACAGCCTGTCAGTATTTGGGATCTGCACAATGCGAGACTGTTAAGCTTAGCCTTTTTGCCAAAAACTTCAAATCAGTGTCAGAGTATAACACGACCAGCACGCACAGTTCTCATTATTTTGCTAATGCAGTATGTTCAGTGCCTAAGCACAAAACCATGACAGAGAAAGCTGAAGCAAACCCTTAGAAAACTGATTTAACATTTCAGGCATGCACATTAGACTGACGGAGCAACAGTTTGAATAAATAGTCAGAAGTTAAAGTTCTGTTTCCACCGACGACACCCAAGGAAACCAGTAAAGCCTTCAAGAGCCATGCCTCCAGCTCTCCTGTCAGCCCTGCCCTGGGCAGCAGCTTGCAATTCATACTGCAAAGCTATTGCTAGCAACAGGTTAAGAGGGTCTCCCCAGGAAGACTGTGCCAAAACAAATGAGAACCATAAACAAATAGAAGCCCACACTACCTAACAGCAGGGAGGCAGAAAGCAGGACTATGTGACCAAAAATAGATTCTGTTAACTTGTAACCTTCTGCATTTGTTATTAGAGGTGGCATTTATAACCAATACACGGATTTTTTTTCCATCCACTGGGTTAGGCTTTTTGTGGGATGATGGACAAAGTCTACAAATTGTCCTTTGTCACACTGCTTTTGGAGAGAGAAATTAGGCTAATACATAAATGAAGAATTACAATTCACTGTAAGATCAAACAACCGAATGCTCTATTTTGTTTAGAAACCTTTTCAGAACATGTATTTTAATCAGCAACCAGGGGAACCAAAAAATGCAAACTCACGGTAAAGAGCTTTACGTTAAAGCACAAGACATTTTCAAGTTCTCCCTACAGAGAAAAGTCAATCTGAAAGAATTCAGAATGACACAGGCACGAACTCATCACCTGCGGGCTAGCTTACTGTGTCACAGCGTTTTCTGATTTCCTTCTCTGCATTCGTTGTAATAAACAGCTGTAACTGTAAGCAAAGGCATTTTTTCTAAAGCTTTGGCATTGCAGACAATCAGATTCTAAGGCAAAAGGTGACTTTACATGGGAGAGGCAGCACAGTTAAGTGAGCTGCACAGAGGACTGGCACAATTATTTGTTACTGCTCCACTGTTTTGAAAACTTAGTGTTAGGCCCAATGAAGTGTTCCAAGAAGTAGGGAACACTACAGAAAATCTGAGCAAATCAACAGTTCTGCTCCTAAACATTTGTTAGGACTATGGCCCTGATAAGAATCAAAATTTTCACAGCAACTTTTATTCTCTTTTCTGCTCTGCAGCCTATTTCCTGTCCCCTGATGGAGTCCCTCTGCAACTGCCTACAGCATAACTTAAGTGCCCTGGTATCTTATGCCTGAGACAGACAAGCATAACTCCTCAATAAGACACAGCTGCCAGCTACAAATGAACCAGGGCAAAGGACAAAATACTCCTAAGATCTTTCCTTTATATTCCATTTATGTTTATCTTTGGGTCTTGCACTTTTTGGGGGATAGAGAGGTTTTAAATTAATGGGCAAACAGAAAAAGCAGTGGGTTTTCCTGAGACAGTGTGCAATTTCACTGAATATTTACTTAAAGAACATGTAGTAGCAATAATCTCTTGCTAGAGACCATATAAAATTGAAAACTGTAAGTTTTAACTTTGCATAAACAGTTCTTGTGCCTGAAGCAGCATTAAGGATGCTGCCACGTCTCTGGGGAGCTATAAAAGGCAAGAAAACGGCACCTTTCTTCTCGCTGCCTATTCCTATCTCTCTACGTCCACTGACTGAATCAGTTGACCAATTTATAAATGTGTCTTCACCTTTATAATTATTAAAGTGGGTATGTCCACTTAACACTCCTGAAGCCCTTGCAAACATCTCTTCTTGGCACCTATCCGTCCTTAAAAATTGCTGCCTGATAGAGCCAGTCTGGAAAGCCTTGTGCTCCTCCTTACCCCGAGCATGCTTCGAAGAGCAATGGAGCTGTTTATAAACATTACGACTGAGCATCAATAAGTAATCGGCAAACACCTTAGGAACTGCAGCTGTTTCACAGCTAAGCATCTTTAAAAACTTTGTCTGAAATTACTCTTAGGCCCTACTTCAGGTGCATTTGAGGAGCATTTGCTAAAATAGAAAAAACTTAAGCACGGGCTGCTCGCAGCAGTGTCTCCAGCTAGAGGTGCAGCTGCAGCCTCTCCTGCTCTAGGCTGTAGTCTCACTTACATGCTGGCAAACACCTGGAAGGATGCGCCGTGATATGAAATGCAGGCTTGTACCTAAATACACACATTTATTTCAAATAAGTCACATCCATACAAGGTAGGACACCAGTGTGAGCTCAGCATCTTTGAGGCTGTCAGTAAAAAGATCTGTGTATAAACCTAGAGACACAAAATTCTGGGGGATCATGCAAGCCTCAAGCCACAAACACCAAAGTGATTCCTACAGCTCCTCCCACGGGCAGGGAACAACGAATTTGCACCTGGTTGCCTTGTCTGGGGAAGGCGGCTGCTGTGGTCCTGGAGGCTGGTCCATTTCATTCAGCTGGGTTTCACGTGGCGATCCGTGAAGACCAGCCATGGCGCATCCCATACAGCAGCCAGACTGGGGGATGAGAAGCCTCACCCGTACTTTGCACTGGGCATCTCAAAACATTTACCAAGTTCATTATTTCCTCAATTTTGTTCTTTAAACCAGCCCTTATTAGCTGCAAAAAACATATGGGACCCTGCTATAATGAAGCTACTCAATATATCTAACTGTTTAATTTTGGATCAGCATATCATCTGGAGCAATCACCCTTCACATTTGACTTTAATTGGGCTATCTGGAACAGAAGGGTTGAGAAAGCCACACATGCTCCATTTCCAAGCTGCGTGTTCAACTGGCTTATGAAAGGTTAAACTCAAGAATAAGAAAATAGCTCTATTCCCCCAGGAGTAATGTCTCTTGATCAGTTTAAACACAGATGTTTTGAACTCCACATCTAATAAAAAGTATACTAAGCTCCAGAGATCTGCACAAATAAGGGAAATTCCTTCCCTTCCAAATAGATTCTCATTATGTCTTCTACTACGCAAATACCTGACAAAGAAATTACAAAAGCCAAAGTAGTGGGTGGATGGTCTGGGTGACAACACTGATCTATCTCTAGTTGATATGCGATTTGTTACTGATAAAGAGCACTCAATATTCTCAAAATGCAGACGTTTACATAGCCAATCAGCTGGTCAGTCCCATACAGCCTGAAAGATTAACGGCTGCATACTCTGAACCAGGCTTCTGAATGTCTCAGGGGAAATAATGACTCGTTGCAATGCCCAGTTCTCAAGCATCTCTCAAAACAAGCAGGCAAAATGCCTTTTATTTTTTTTATTTAAAAAAAACTCAAAACTTGAAAGCTGTCTTTTCCCTTAAAGAGATCATAATAGTCCAAATCACTATATAACATTGAGCAAATATTTGCACATAAATAAATCAGGCTCGTAAAGAATTTACAAGCTGAATTTCCTTAAACTCATCCTTAGTTTAAGTGTGAGCAGTGCTGCAGTGCCCTACGTTAACAACGCAAAGTACCGCAGTAACGCAGTGCTTAAAGAGTGGTTCTGGATAAGTATAGAGCACTGGCAGTTTGTGATGCCTCCCACCCCCTGAATACCTACTTTCCCCTTTCTGTTCATCTTCCCTACCTCATTTTCAGAAGGTTGCCTCTCTTTTTTTTTTTAGAGGGGTGGATGGTTTTCTATTGTCTTGCAAAGGTAAGGGAATTTCTGGATGTGAAACAACCTAGCAAGTCCTAGACATTCAACCTGAAAGCCGTCAGCCCTGGGTTCATTCTCGAGAGAACGGGTAACTGTAACTCAGGTACTTCCTAACATGTCACAAAAGCATTCCTAAATAGGGTTGATATTTGAAGACATTTTACAGCAACTTCCTCGGAGAATGTGACAGGCTGCCTAACAGGTCCCCACAAAAAGCCCCTCATTCCCCTGTACAGCAGGATTCTGTTCACAGGTAAAGAGTATGATTTAATAGAGGAGAAGAGAAGAAAAGTTGATTGAAATTAGATGTTACACCCCAGCTTAACACAGCTGAAGATGGAAACAGATACTTTTGTCTTAAAACAGCATTTTTGTTAAATAGTTAAAGCTGATAATGAGCAGGTAATGTTCTTTTCCATAAGGTAACTGTGCGTTTCTTTTTGTACTTCCTTTGTACTTCAGCCCAATTCCTCAAAGGTTTATGCCAGGGAGGCATAGTGCAGTAAATATCATCAGCGAGCCACATCAGCTTCCAAACGCACAACCATGTGCTCCAGCCTGGGTGACATACCCAGGGCACTGCACTCACAGCAATTGCAGCAGGTGGAGTTTGAGTACCAGCAAAACCAGCTCTTTCTCATCTTTCCATGGGCATTCCTGGATGCTGAATCTTTGACATAATTACAAACTACACTGTCAAACAAGAACAAAGCAGTATTGACAGTACTGAGCATTTAGAAACCGTGACTAGTTTCATTGCAACACTGAAGACTTTCATCTGCCCTCTGATTTGAGGGTGGCAGACATTATCTCAGGTATCTGTCATTTAACCATAGGTTATGTTCCTCTAAGAGACTGAGGATCTCACAAAGCCCTGGGAGGACAGAGGATGTGTCATTTCCCAGGAGCACGAGCCTGCTGCGGAGACCCTGGGCACAGCAAGAGAAGCGTGCCTCTCGGCACAGGGCTGGCAGCCTGCATTCCCTTGGTAGGAAATACTGGCAGCTCAGCCACGTCTTGGAGGTGGCAAAATACATTTTCTGGGGACTGATGTGCCAAGCTTGCTGCAACTACAAGGTTGTGAAATGAAGGACCAAAACAGCTGGATTTGCCTGAGGCAGCAGTTTGCGCAGTTGTAGTTTACACCGTGGCCCGCACTGATTTGCAATAAACCTCCCGTAACCTCACCTTCTTATTAATTTGAGGGTTTTGGAGACTCACAAGGTGAGAAGCAGCATGGATTCCCTCGGCTCCCTCATGAGGTGTCCTCTGAGCTACTTCAGCTGTGCCAGCCTGGCCTGAGCTCTGGCAAGGTGGACGAGGTGCACCCTGCCAGCGTCCCGTGTGCTCGCTGCAGCAGCTACGCCAGCGCACCCTGCCAGAACCAGCAGCGCCACAAAGGCACTGCTGGTCACCAGAGCTGCTGAGCCCGCGCCACGCTGAGCAAACCAAGCCAAAACACTGTGTTGAATGCATCAGGTTAGAAGCAGGGGTCTGTATTGCTGAGTCGGAACTAACGTTACTTTCCAAGAAAATAATGCTGAACTAAGAGGCCTGTATGCTCAGCATCGTGGGTCACCCCACAAACATTCCCTCATTAGATACACCAACCCCTCTAAGGCACTTAGGCCAACAGAAGGCTTTATGAAAATGCTAAGGAGCAGTCTGCACTTATGTAATTCAGGTTTGTACTTGACACTAAACTAAGAACAAAACATTGTTTGACAAGGCCAGAAGAGAACGCTGAGTACAGCGGTTTCCAAGAGAAACCTGGGCCCATGCTGATGTACTAGCAAAGGCCTCTCTACAAGAACCCTCCAACACCCTGCTCAGTATTCAATAAAGCCTGTTAGTACAATCACTGACTTCCAATATGCTTCAGCTTGTACATCACTCGGTCATTATTCTTTGTGAACATGTTGCCACTACTCGATTCAACTAAGTTTGTATCCATGGCAATGGCTAGGAGTAGACCAAAGGAAAAGGAATGTAGCCATAGGCCAGTAGCTCAGGAACAGAGAAGAACAGCAGCCCGTTAATGAAGTGAGAGGAGGTGAACAGGAGCTAGCAGAATGCTAACAAAAGAGAGGGGAGTTTAATTACGGTTGTGAGGGATGGCAGAGAAGTATAGGAAGCTGCTGAACTCCAGTTAAGCTAATTTGGCAAATCTTGTATTTTTAGTGTTACTAATCTTCAGTGGTCACTTCCAGCATTCAAGTAAATACAAACAAACTTGGAGGGAGATGCTGACTAATTCCTCACCAAATTAGGTCTGCCAAAATGAAGTGCCTATCTACACAAGTGTCTTGTGCTGCTTTATCTTCCACGGAACAGCAAAGCAGCACGGCCTGCAGCTCCAAGCAAATTCCCTTGCATGAATTTAAAAGGTTTCAGACCTTCCTTACAGGATAATACAGTTGTCAAGAAAGTAACAAGACCCACAGTGAAAACTGTGCCTCCTTCTGTAAATTATCCGCAGTAGCAAACAGTGACGGCAGTATCAAAGTGTAACCATCTTTCCTATGTAAATGACTTACCATTAGCAGCTCAAGGCAAAATCCTAGGTTGTGAATCTCCACAACTCGGATGCTGATCTTTAGTGAAAACTGCATACCCCACATTAGTGAACTGTCAGGGAGAGGCATTGATGAAATTCAGCCAAACTGAAAAAGCGTCTGAGATATTTTCCAGAATTACCACAGGCTGTAGTGGTTAATGAAACACAAAATACGCAAGCATCCTCTAGTTTCAGGTTTCATTACAAAAAAGTCTCTTATCATGGTTTTAAGGCAAAAAGAGTACCTCCAGCAGTTACTACATCTCACAGCTCAGAATCATAGCTTTTTAATCATGTCTCTGTCTAACAGTACATTATGCCTTCCAGGTTTTGATTCAGATAGACTGAGTTAAAAGAGATTAATACCAACACAAGACATACTATTGCACTGCAATGAATGCTTCTCAGGTACAGACTGCAGCTTATAACATACAAATTACCAGCTCCTTATCCCTATTTCCAGCTAAAATGGGTTAACTGTTTCTCTCATAAGGCAATAAATTCTCTTCAGTAACAAAAAGTGTCAAACCTGCTATGCACAAGAAAAAAGATTGAATTCAATCTGTTTACAAACATATAGTTAAAATTCCTTCTGCATGACTGCTCTTTAAACAATAGATCTGAAATCGGCTAAGCAAAATTGCAAAAGATCTTGTAAACTACAGCATCTTTGTCTATGCATTAATTTAACTAAATCACTTTTGAAACCACTTTACCTATTTCGCACAATTCTCTCACATGTATAAGACTGCACAGATCATCCTGCATCTTCCTTAAATAAAGTGGCCAAAGCCTTACTTTTATCATCAAGAACAGAAAACATCTGTTGCCTCAATTATTCAATTGACTGGAGAACTAGGAAACATTCACTCACAGTGGCAGCTGAACATATGTGGGTTACTATTACACACATTATTAGGTTAGCTTCATATTTTACCACTTTTGCCACAATAGACAAACTCAATCTTGCTATGTAAACAGAAGGGCTATCTCAGAACTGCAGGAACGATCTTGTGAGAAGCTGGAAAACATCAGTTTGGACAAGCTATTTCTTCTTGTAACGCATGGTAATGTAAGATAAAAGATATATAGGCTAAAAGGTGGACTAAAGCTTTTTCAGTTTAGGAATTCTTCCCATACCACGTTCCTCTTCCTTATATCTACAGTGTACTTAAAAGCCATTAAATATGGTCCTGTGGTCTCTGAAGCATGTAATTACTAAGATAAAATATGAAAACGTCTATTTGTCTATGTTGCCAGCTCTACAGGCTGCCAAAAGGACTATGCCTTGCGCTGCATTCTCTCAGGCTTTGACAGAAAGATTTTAGTTGTCTAAACCAGCCAGAGCAGATGCACCAAAGTATGGATTTTTACACCACCCACATGATAGCTTTTTAATATTACAAGAACACCCAAAGAAAAGGATAAAATGCACCCATTATTCCAAAGACAGCAAGTAGGCACACTCAGTACTGCTGCAACTGAAATCCCTCTTACATCTAGTGATATGGGAATGTTTTTGAAAAAAAAAAAAAAAAAAAAACACGCTCCATCACTCACTTGCAGCTCACATGGGACAGCTGGTATTCGGAACTCCCCTTCAGGAACTTCTCAGTAGCCTCGTTTGCAACTTTTCCAGGACCTAGGTTTGGTCCACAGTCAGCTGGACCTTTAAGTCCAAGTGTGTTTATTTTCACCTCTTTTTCTGGTTGACTGCTAACTGTATTTTCTCTGACGCAAATGACTCCAGGCATCACTGAGCCACGTGGCCACTTGCAGCTGCCCCTTAGTCAATGAGTTCACCAGATGCAAAATACTTCCTAAACGCTTTAACAAGGTATCAAACCTAGAATACCTCAGCACTGCAAACACCTGCCTTAGAGTAATCAGACACAGGATTTGTGATCACTTCTTAGCCATCTTCCGTCATTTCAAATAAATGCAGAACTTAAGTAGAGGTGGTGGCCTAGTAGCGACCTACAACTAGGATAGATTTCACCCCACAAACCCAAGATTTTCATACAACTGAATTACATACAGAAGTATGGAAGAGACCAAGGGGAGCTCCATGTGGCCCTGATTCTCAGGTAGCACTTTCAGAAATCAGAGCAGCAGAAGGGCTGTCCAACCATACTTCAGAACTACAACAAACTTGTTTCAAGTGTAGGACCAGCTTACACTTTGCTTTTGCTTTTCCATTATGTCCCCACTGTGGGCAGTGATAGTCAGAAATTGTCCATGTAACCAGAAATTCTCCTGTGATTCTCTCTGGAATTTTTAGGGTCATATACACTAGCTACTAGACTTCAAGATACAGCCTAGATTAGCCAAAAAGACCACCTAATCCTTATTTTCATTTAAGGGTAAACATGCAGTTTGCTTATCCCTTAATTCTTTGCAGTGTTCTGAGCTACCACACCAAACAGAATTAATTCTACTGAATGAATTAATCACTTCTATTGGAAGTGAAATTTTAAAAAGTTGCTCCCACTTTTCCAAGTTATTACTAAACTTGAGATTGCGACCTGAAAGAATGTATGCCAATTTTCATCTGCTGCCCAGTTAAAAAAAAGGAGCAAATGCAGCACAGTCTGTTATCATCCCTTCCCCTAAACAGCGTAACACTAAGGATACTGTCAGCGTCATTCAAATTGCAAACCAGGCAAGAGGGATTTATTTCCTAGATGTTCTAGTAAATCTTCGATCTTCCAGCTTTATCAGCCTTCTATTATCTCATACTTGCCAGAACTTCTAGCAGCTCCTCTATTCAGTAAGGCTGTGTTCCAATGGTTAATTTTTTATGCCTATAAGTTTGTGGGTATATAATATTCATGGCTTTTTTTTTCCTAGTTGAACCCTGTTTTAAGCATTTCTATCTTACTGAAAGTGGGCAATTTTAAATGTAATATCCAGCATCTCAAACAGTTATCTTAGGCTCGACTACATCTTGCTTGGGTTTTGGTAAGTATGCGATGTAATTTGCTCCTCTGACCCATGGCACTCAGGAGGAATAGTGTCCAGGAGCGCACAGTTTGCTGTGAAGTGGCTTATGGCATACGCACAGGGAATTTTTCTGAAGTATTCCTTTCTAGGATTAGGACCATGTTCAAGACCATACAGAGAATAAAACAAAAGTCTCAAGCTGCACTTCATCCAGGCAGGCAGGTTAGATAGCTTCCCAGATGAAAGAAACAACTGAACTTAGAGCCAGGCATCAGCATGCCGCTATTTTGCAGTACATTCACGTGAATGGAGAGGGATGGCTCAAGAAATAATGCTAAATCATCACACTCCAAACCACACATCACAGCCCTCAGTCAATTTGTAGAGGCACAGGTGATAAATTAATAAATTTAGACTGCAAAAGCACTTTCCAAATACAGCTAGAGACCTAGGTCTTTGCCTATAAGAATACAACATAGCTGGGAATTGCGCACATGCACGAACTTCATAGTACACAGCTGTACAGACCACTTGACTGCTAAAGCTACTGAAATTACACTTACTTGAAAGAGAAAGAGCAGGCAATAACTTTAAACACTGAGTAAGCATCTGTAACAACCATATCAATTTGAACGGTTTTAAAGAGTTAGTAAGGAAAAGGGCATCATTTCTTGCAGAAGCAAGAACCACTATTTACAGGGGGATTGCATACACAAAAGTTGCAACAGTAGCTCCCTACGACTTACTGGGATAAGTGCCTGTATTTACACGTGCGTAAACAAATAGCGTGTGATTTTTTTTTTCCCCTTCAAAGCTTCTCATTCACAGTTTGGTGTTGTGAATGAATGGTGCAGTGCCATTGAGTATGCTGAGAATGAAACTGTAGTCCTCGATGGCAGAGTGGATGTTGCAAGGTTTAAATAAATAGAAGTTGTGCTTCCCCATCCTCATTTCCAGCAACTATGTCCGTCCACAGGGGGTGAAAAAACACCACCACTTTAACACCAGAAATTTCAAATGCTTTCCATTTGTGATACCTTCACAGCTGTACTGCAAGCTGTATCTACTAAGGTATCTACCAGTGCAGCTCACTGAAACTGCCCGCTTTTCTACGGTGTTATTTCAGGTGCACTTGCTGCTTATACTTCCATGGAGTTACTCTGCACGCAGCTCAGTAACCTCATCCACAGATGTTTATCAAATCTATGCAACAAGGAAGGCTCAGATTAACAACTGATGGCTTCGGGTTTTTTTCTTTTTTGTTTGTTGTTGTTTTTTCCTTTTTTTCCCCCTTGAATCGTGTAAGCTTTTTGTACAGCAATTCAACTGAACAGAAACACTACAATCCCCTTAGTAATTTACTTTGTAATTAACTAGCAAAAGGATGTTGCACTAACAGCAGATGCGACCCTGGTTCTCAGCCTGTGCCTAGACTAGCAATCCTTCTGCTCTACCTACGGATGGTAACAGGAGATGATCAGAAATCTGTGTTTTAACTTTTTAAAGATGTAGGAAACAGTTCAGTTCTGCTGCTCCTGTCATCTTTCTCAGATCACAATGGCACGTTTTTCACTAAGATAAAATTAATTGAAAGGCCAAGGCAAAGCAAGTCTACTCACCCTGAAAATAATGACTGGCAGAATAGTAACGTGCACAACTGTGCACAAAAAAGACTGTCTTGAACCTTCACTAATCACAGAACGCAATGTTTTTCAAAATATTTTTGAAGTGGTCAGAGATGGGGAAAATCTGAAGATACGTGAAAGCCCAGTGCAAGATTTTCAGCCCAACTTCATACACGAAAGCAGCTGAGGTACGGAATAGTGCTCTGGATGATTTGTTTCTGAAGCAAGAAGTTTGACAATCCTGAACTGCTAGCTAAAACACAATACTGCCCATATTTTGTGAGCTGTCTACAGCTGTATAATGAATAGCTATCAACTAAACAAGGCAAGCAAAGTTTAGATGAAGATCACAATGTTTATGCTAGCCTTCAGTAATGGAAATGGCCTAGGCCAACCGCCGTATTTTGTTATTCTAGTTGCCAGACAAATATCATCAGGCCAGTCAGAGGACATCTGAACTTTTTAAACAATTTTATGATTCTTTAAAAAAAAAAAAAGTAGTTATTCCTTCCAAAACATGTTTGCCTTGAATTGTATTTGTACTGCATCACAGATTTACTAACAAGCTTTAACTGGTATTGAAAAAATGCAAACAAAATATGCAAACTGTCATCGGAATAAAAGCCACTTCTGTCCTGTGAGATTTTGTGTGAAAAATAGCTTAGTGGCACTGGAGAACCGCAGACAGAATTTGAAGGCAAGCTTTCCCAAGGTTTTCAATGTATTCTTAAAACAGTAAGTATTAGTTTAGAAAATTTCCTTCAGTCCCACAGAATTGTAAAAGATACGCATTTTTTTAAAAAAAGAAATCATTAAACAACCAAACCTCTCCATTTTGAAAAATCTGAGTTCTTCACATATCTCAGTTTGCTTAGCAATAAATGATTGGTTATAATCCTATTCCTACAGAAGGAAAATATACCTCGAAATCAACCTTCCACCTAAAGAAACCGCAAGGAATCTATTTCAGCATAAAGTGCAGTTAGTGTCTGCACTCCTGCTCCAGAACTTTGTTCTCCCTCGTCTTTTCTCCTCAGCACCGATATACCATAAAACAAATAAGCCACTCCTGCAGTTACAGCGTTTTCAAACATGCTTTCAACATTTTCCTTTGTGGTGCTTTGTTCTCCACCACCTGCTCAGTTGGTGATACAGTTTTATATACACCCAGTAGGCAAGTCGCACACTGAACATGCCAGGCAAGCCTGGGTCAGAGCAGCAGATAAAAACCTGCTTCCAATGGTAAGCCAAAGAGAAAACATTTGCTCTACCCTGTAGTTCAGTTTATGTCCTGAAAAACATATATATATCAAAATGATTTTCTAAATTCCAGTGGCTTTGAGAAGTCTCTTAATAGGGGCCAAATCCTCTATTCACTGTTGTAGACCAGTGTCTTAAGAATTGACGTTCAACAAAGTGCGTCCTTCTTTCTTGAAAGCAGAGATCTTAGCAGTTGCATTAATTTTAGGTGTCAGAGGATGCTGTACATTATATTTCAGTTGTGCTTCCTGACTGACACTGTCACCTAGTTAACACAAAGAGCTATTTCGCTGCGGTTGGATGTGTTACTAACATACGCTTCCCAATTGACTATTCTGGCTTTGAATTAAGCAAGTTGTGCATCCAGGTCTCTCTAGGGAAAAAGTTTGTCTTGCCTTAAAAAAAAAAAAAAAAAGCAAGATCAAATATGGGGCAAAACAACTGCAAAAATGAAAGGCTTCTCAGAGCCTTGGGTTATATGGCAAAACTACTTCCCCCCCGCCCCGTGAAGAATTTTTCTCTACAAACACAAAGATATAAGTCACAGTCTAAGATTCCTTAGTTGGACAAACATACAGCTAAAAACTGTAAACTGCTCCAAAAGCCCAAGCTGTTACTTACTAATAATCTCCACTTACAGAAATACGTATCAAAGGTTTTTGCAAGCAGCAATCAAATCTCTACAGTACACTGTTGAACACCCAAACATTAAACCCATTCTAGAGATGTGGAAACAAAGACAAAGATGATTCAAGTCAGGAACTGCACCCGGACGTAAGCCATTGGCAGAAGCCAGGAAGGAGGACAGTGCCGTGGGAGCGCCGCTGGATGCACTGCGATCTCCCTGCCAGCCTGTGGAAAAGCAGCACGCTTGCACTGGTTCGGAGGGCTCTGATACATTATGGATGAGCTGCTGTTGAATTTAATACAAAGTAGCACAAACCTGAAGACATAATGATAGGAGTTGCACTACAGTTTTGATAACACAATGAAACTAATTAAAAGCTCATCATTAACAATCTTTGCAAGTGCACGAAACAGCTATTTAAGCAGAGACAATCACCTTTTTAAGGGTCTACACAATCCAACATCCATGATTTCACACTTTTTGTTAAGAGGTTCTTTCTGCAATTAGTGTCAGTGCCGTTAGAAGTCAAAGATGAAAACACTCCTCCACAAGGAAGTGTCTTAGTGTAAACCCATTAAATTCATTTTTTTTTGTTTGTTCCAAAGGGAGAAACATGGAGAATGAAATAGAAGAAAAAGAGTCTCAAACAGAACCTAATTTGTAAGCCACACTAGTTAGTGGATGTTTACTGGCTTCACTTCAAAGCTCTTTGTACACCACTCTCCCCACAGAGGTAAAATGAGGGGAAGGAGTTCAAATTCCTTCCTTTTTAATTTGCCTGGGCAGAGCTGAATTTCCCCATTTTAAAATCCTGAAAGAGAAAGGGGTCATTGCCACTTCTACATTTCAAAATCTGTTCTTTCTCAAATATCTCTGGCTATTAGGCAGTAAATTTAGCTACTGATCTAATTTGTTTCAACTTATAAGTACTAATACCCAAGCAAACATATGTTGAACAGGCTGGTTAAGAATATTTAATGAGAATTTAGTTACAGATTTGTAAATGGAAAGTGCAAATGTGGCAGTTGCCATAGATCCTTGTAGTTCCTTGCTGGCACTGAGCCCAGCGGGACTTAAAAATATGCAACATATTGACAGGGGAAAGGAAGAAAAAATTTGAATATTATGTATAAAACTTGCTGTGAAAATACAATTCTGCATATGGATCTTAATGTAAATTGTATGAGCAAGACAAAATAATCCTGAATACATTTATGTATGCTTTGTGCTGACGGGATAAATGCAAATATTAAAGTCACGCCATAAATTCACAATGAAGTGAATGCCTACAGGCAATTCAGCTTCCTGTCCTTGGTAGCTGTGAACAGAACTGTGTTCTGTTCTACATTTGTCAGCAAATGAAACGGTGAGGAATAATCTCTCCACTTGTACCTACCTCTGTGACATTTCTGCCTTGGAAACAGAAATACCCTTTATTCAAGAAACTGCCACAGAGAAGGCACATCATGTTCTCAATAAGAAAATTAGAAAGAACGCAAAAGAGAGCTAATGGGCCATTATTAATCCCTAATGCTAACAGAAGTTAATCCTATTGCATTAATAATGATAAACTCTAATACTTTTCCCTCCCTATGATTATCATATCCATTTCTGTAAACTCTTACCCCATTTTCCTTCCTAGCCCTTGTCTAGGAAGGAAAAGAAGCCCTGAGAACTGTACAACTAAAGAGCTGCTATTGAAGGAGACGATT
Organism: Chauna torquata; assembly: GCA_013399475.1. NCBI lineage: Eukaryota > Metazoa > Chordata > Aves > Anseriformes > Anhimidae > Chauna > Chauna torquata. The sequence goes on from VXAL01016787.1 coordinate 121,386, forward strand.
TGTGAGTATCCCCTGTTCCCACTACTGGGCAGGAAAGAATAACCTCTATAAAAGATTTTTGAGTTTGAAGAGTCTCTTCTGGGTGACCTGCCTCACATGGCACTTAATGAAGAATTTTTCCTAATGTGCAATCTGAACCTCCCAAGGCTCGATTTGTGGCTGCTGCCCCTTGTACCACTACTGAGAAGGTGAGATCTTCACCTTCAGTTCATTGTTCAACGCATTTGGTTGAATTTTCAAAACTTTCAAAAGAAAAAGCAATTCTGCAGTCAGCAAGGTTCCTCTTCTTTGGATTTCGTATCCCAACTTCATATTAGCACCTCAGAATAAAACTTTGGAAAGATGTTTTTAAAGGAGGAAGAAAACAACATATTCCTCCCTTTTATCATTCCCAGAAATTCCAACTACTTCAGCTGAAATTCCTTTCACCCTACTACCTGAGTCCATCTAAAAAAAATTTGCACTAAGCATACACAAAAAACAAGCACTCTTCACTAGCCTGAGTTGCTTAAATATGGCAAAGTTGTAAGCATACTATTATTACTTTTTTTTTTTTTTAACATGGAAATTTTCAGAAAATCTCAACTGGACACACTGCTGCTTACACCACATAATACACTGAAAGACATAACACTTAGGAATTAATAAAATATACAGAATATTAAGATACCACATAAAAAATCATTGAAGAGTGAAAACAGGACAAGAAAGCTGTTTTTGAAAACCAAATTTACAAATAATTGTATTATTTCAAGTAATTTTTCTGTGACTGGTCTGAAAAGACCTCTGTTCAAATCACCCTTACGGACACCCACGTCCTGTAAAGACCGCACAGACAGCAGAGCTGCCACAGGGACATCTGTGCGGTTACGCCAGCCATGGCACCCCACGCTCCGCAGAGGGACAGAGCACATCGTGGGCCATCCAGCCCACGAACCCTCAGCTGTGCATGGTTCAGTAGCTCAGTGGCAGCAAGTACTGCACAGTCTCTCTTGGGAAAAGTCCCCAGGTTAAGTAATGAATTTTTCTTCTACTTTCTCAACTACGACTGAGAAAAGCTGTAAAGCAATTTAGATTTTTATGTGTTTATAGATATTTAGAATAACATTTATATATACTAATTAAATTTCTACAGTCCCTTCTAGTTTCTACTGTAGGATATCTCCTCATCCATGGATGGTTACACACCCGTTATTAAAGCTGATTAGGCACCAACCAAAGCATCTGAGGGTAGCTATAAAACCTTTACAAGAAGCCATGATCTAATACAGGATCTGCGCGTCTCATTAATAATCTTAGGAATTACCCTAAAGAAATGTGACTGTTTTATACAATATTATTTGTGTAAAAAGGATTTTTATTGAGTTTTCAAAATTACACTGGTGTATAAACTGCCAATCAAAACAGCCTATAAAGAATGAGTGAATGAAATGCTGGAGAACTGGCACAAATTATGAAGACAAGGGCTCAGAGATCAGATGAATCACAGCCACACGACAGCATCTGAGGCAAAAGATACCTTTTCTACAGGCAATAACATTTATCACAACTATCGCCTTGAGTCTACTTCCACCCATGACATCGAGTTCATTCAAAGTTTAAAGAACTTCAGAGGATGCTTTTATAAGGATAATTTTGCCCAAGCAAAATAGGAGATGAACTTCAATGTCATTTGTCACTGGTTCCCAGCGGTTCGGGGGAGATCAGTTTCGCTTGCTTTCCTCAGGCAATGTGCCAGGATCAGGTATACGAGAGCTCATATCATTAACTTCAAAAGTCATTTGCACAGAACCCATTTAGTGGAAGTCAGAACCCACCTTCCTTATAATGATGGCGGAAAGAGTTCTCTGGATTAGGCAGAGCAACCGGTGGTGTAGCTACTCATTTTACCAAAGAGAAATAACTGTTGAAACTGGCTAAACTTTGTATTTGTTGTCCTTTTGTTTCTAGAAAACCTACCTCACGCCAGCAAGCTGAGTACCACTGTTATACACAGGATCTTAGATGCACTCCTAACCAATTTACACCACGAGGTCCTTCCTGCTCCCAACAGGCCAGCACACCTAAGGAAAACAATCGTTCCATTACTTCGACTCCCGTTCTACCGACCTACGTTTGCTGATGGAGCTGATTTCCCTGGCAGCAGTGACACTTGTGACACAGGACACTGCCTCCTCTCCTCTCCGAGGAGGTCTTGTTAGGCTGTAACCTCAAGGCCCCCTCAGCTGACCTATTCCTGGCGATGTTTAAAGCCCCAAGATCACCCAACAGTTTCATCTCTCCCTTCCCACAGATAAATGACACTACCATATCACAGTGACTTGCACCCTGTGGTTTAAGGGTCAGCAACTATTCTCAGCACATCTATTACAGAACTGCCATATTTTCAGAAACATATGCTGCAATGAGCTTGTTCAACAGCTGCACTTCACTTTAGTATCAGGAAGGAAAAATCCCACAAAGTATGTGCCACAGTATCTGAAGAAATGGGAGACGAGAGAGAGGAGCAGAGAACTGCCGGTTTCCTCGTTTTTGTTACAACTTGCTATCTACCCCAGACGATTCAAACTCAAGGAGTAGAATCTGTCCAGTAACTTTAGCAGGAAGACACATTCAGGTAGTAGGCAACTATTTAGCAAGATAAAAATTATCTGTGTAGTTCATCTGCCTTCAGGTTTCTTCATTACCTTTGCTGATTAAAGACCTACACTTCTCTTAATACACACAGACAATCCTTTTAATAGTAACTAGCAGTGACATAACACATTTAACATTTCTACCGCTGATAAAAAAAATCTTTCATGCATTTATCATGTTAATTTTAATGTACAGCATTCCCCAAATGCTCCTATACTGTCTTGACATAATCAACCATCTAAGAATAAACCCACAATTATCATAAATAATTTAACAACCTCCCAATGACACACCAGGTATCCTCAGGCTTACAGTTCATCTTAGATAGTTAATCTAATATTAAACAACTTTAAAATGTATAAACGATTGCACAGTGAAATAGCAAATGGCAGTAAATCAGAGAAAGTCAGCACTTCCAAATAGCACCCAAGGGCTGCCCAGCTTACTTGAGTGAGGCAGGATTGCAGCGTGAGGTTTGTCAGTTCAAACCTAACTCAAATTGGTTGCAAGCAAATTTACCCGTTTAGTTTCAGCTGAAGCCCAACTCTCAGACATAAAAGGAAAAAAGCCCAAAGAACAGCTAACAAGGAAAAGGGTTTTTCTTTTTTCGTTTTCTTTTTTTTTTGCCATTGGAATCAGTAGGTCTAGAGTGCACGCCAGCTGTGTGCAAGCTTGTAGTCGTCATTAATATCATTAACGGTATTGTGAACTTTCATTTCAAAAAAAGTGTAAACAGATTCTTATAGAAATAGCCTAAGTTGTGTTACTGAGAGGGTAAAAAACAGTAAAAAAGTGCTTTGCAGTTCTTAAGAATATGCATTTTCACTGAATGCGTTACAACCAGACACCTGGCCGTTGTGCTATGCAAAGCTGTCTTCAAAAAGTAGATACCAATGTATTTTAAACTGTTCTTAAAAACACGTCTATGCCAATACTCTAAGAGCATAAACTAGCTCCGTTGTTTCTAAACAGATTTTCTCTTGAAGATCAAGTCTTAAAGCTTATGCTTTTCAAAGATACTTCTGACATGTTTTATTTCTGATCATGACAGAATCAGTTAACTCCCCCTTGTGTCACAATAAAGATTTTATTACATCTATCACCTTCCACAAAAAAAAAAAACACAACTTGCAAGTCTGGAGGGTGAGGTATTTTTTTGCCTAAATAACATAATGGAGAGGAAATGTAAACACTTTTGAAGAACCTCATACTGGGAATGTTACAGAATTTTTGGTAATAACTTAGTTTACACAGAAAAGCTCGTCTGAAGAGTTCAGAAGACTCCACAGCATAGTATCACATCCCCTCGGCATTTCTTCTAGCCTGCATTCCCCCCCCACCCCCCTTTTTTTTTTTATAAAGAGAAACAGGTTTAAAAAACCTTGCTATTCAGAGAGAGCCTCACTGCATAGAATTAATCATCTCACTGATGAATTTAAAAAGTGAAGTCTGGCTGCAAACTTCAGAAGCATACATATAGCCCTTCTCAAGCAATTTTTAGCAAATCCTTCCTTTTCTTTGAACACGATATGCTAAAGAAGAAAATAAGGTCAACTGGAGACGTCATGTTAATTGCCTCCCTTATTTGACAAAGTTCTTCACTGCTGCTGGTTTTCAACAGGCAACTAAAAGCCTTCTCTTCTAAGGCCATCTAACTTCAATTAGCTAGTGCAGATACACCACAAAAACAGAAACATTTAGTGACCAAGTCTGTTGGGCTGTACAAATAGATTAGAATCCTTTTTAGAAGTGTCATTGTACCACTATTCCTATCTCCAGGCTTTGCCTCTCCTAGTCATTCTCTCGTCTCCATTTTGATCTGCTATGTGTGCACTATTTCTCTTCTCAAATAAAGACTAACGCTGTCTGCCAAAGGCCAAAGTTAAAGTGAAATATATCAATAAATTCTTTGTATATACCTAAGATTTTATTATTTCCCTTATATCTTTCACAGAAATCCTTAAGCCTGAATGTGTTCTCAGTGCCGCTGACTGCAATAGCAAGCTCTTCCCAGTTTTGACTCTACTCATCCTACCTCAGTCCTTTCAGCACAGAAACCCAAGTCCTTCCTGAAGCTCCGTATTGCCAGGTTAAGGCTATGGCAGGAAAAAGAAAAACATTTGTTTCTTGTACTAAAACATGCAAGTTCTCACTGCTAGTTTTCTAGCAGTCTAAGATTCCAGATCTCAGTAGCAAAGAACATGGTATCGCAGCTAAGGGCTAAAACAGATCAGACTCCCACTTACATTGAATACCACTCCAGCAGTACGACAAAGCCCAGAAAAACCATTAGTAAACAGGTTCTGTATTCACCACAATGCTCTTCGCAGTGTCAGACCCATAAAAGACTACTTCATTTAATTCCATACTACCTCCCAGCTGAGAAGTACCGAGTCATCTTCATACTAGAGGAAGTACAACAAGGCGAGCCAGAGCTCCGTGCTACCACTGCTCGTTGGCTTCTGGCTCTCAAACCAGCAATGTGCAGAACACAGAGCTCCACAGGAGCTAGTGAGCAGGGCGTGCACCACTCTTGGTATCCGAGCGTTTAATGTCAGCTACAGCATCATCACATGACAATCCAAGCAACGGACACACTCCTGGTACGAGAATGGTCTTCCCATCACGGAGTGAATAGACCCACAGCACCGATATCGTCTCTGAACGAGCAGACTCAGACAAGTGACTTGGAAAGGGAACTCTACACACTGAAGGACTGCTGTGCAACTTACCACTCACATTAAGCTAACTTTCCCAGCCCCCCTCTCATTTTCCCCTCACAGGAAAATTCAGATGTCAAAGTTTCAACCTCACACTTGAGCAGCTTGATTCACGAGGTAGCTGGCTCCGGAAGGGTTACGCTGCCAACAAACAGCACTGCTTCATCCAGCCTTTGACAGCAGTAGCGGTTTTCACGTGGCCTTGCCACAGGCCGTCATGACTCCAACAGCAAATAATCAACAGAAAAAAAAACATTCAATTTGCAAACATTCAGTATTGTAAAATAATTTTCTTCCTACTACTTTTTTAATCAAATTCCGTAACTATTTCCTAAGATCTCTTAAGTCACTGAAGGTCCAAAAAAGGACATAGAACATTTAAGTGTTCCAAGTTCTTTTGAAATTACTGTTTCAGTTAAATCCTACAGGACTTTCCTTGTAAGAGGAGATAGGGGAAAACTACCCATGGGCTCAGAGCGTTTTAGAGTACGGGACAATTAGCTGCAATCTCTGTAGGAACTGCTAGTGAAAGTGACAGAATAAACACTGTCTTCTCTTGGGCTTCATAAGAACTACTGACACCTGGATTTTATCAATCCTTTTTTCCCTAAAAATAGACCAATGTATAATAATAGGCTATAGTACTACAGCCAGTAATAAACGAATACATTTTACTGACACTCTGCTTTATTACTGAAAGATAACTTGCTTTTTAGATTTCAAACTTAATCTTTTCCAGAAGGTTTTTATATAGCAGAGAAAAAAAAGTCCATCCAATTTTTATTAAACTAAACTAGTTTCCCTAGAAAAGAATAATTTTAATCATTCTAGGTTAGCGTAAAGGCATATGCGCTATTGTTTATCCCTAGAGCCTCAGATCCTGGTTTCACATCCATATGCAGATTATTTCTCAACTGAAAAACAAAATACATCCACAACTCAAAGAACACAAAGTGCCTGGACAGGACTGCTGTACTGAGTTCTGCCCGAGTCTAGAAAACTTCAAAGACTTTCTCGGAGGCTTCATCTCCCCTATTATCCTTTTTCAAATGCCATGCGAAGTAATGGATGGCATCAGTACCCAAGAGACCCAGCACCCAGGAGAAGACTCCAGCAAAGCGGAATTGCTCAGTAAACTCAATACACCTTGACTGCAACTTGCAAGCTGCAGTAAGCCCACAGATGCTGTCCTTACAGAAAGGGAAGAAAGCCAGCAGCAATCCAGGGCTACACACAGAGCTTTGCTAGAATTGCTCGGTGCTCCTGTCTCTTTGGGAGGCAACAAAAAGCACTGCTAAACCTCACTGCAGGCAGCAGGCTTCCATTTCACACCCTCTAGGAGCGGGGGGCTTTCCACTGCTGTGTTTCTAGAGTGTATGAACCCAGCCCGCATTAGACACTCGGCTGCCAAGAATGATCAAGAGACTCACTTCCCCACAGAGCCAGCGAGGGCTGTTTTTCCCCCCTCAAGCAGGGAATTTACAATTCGTTGAGGCTCAGTGATTCCAGGGAAGGAGCGTTACTCTTCTGCAATGACTGTGTGGGATCTGTGATTATGCCTTCCCACTTTTCACTTGAACTTGATTTCTCACCAAAGGAAATGGTCAGAGAAATGGTGCCAAAAACAGTGCCTGGTACTGAGAACTGTCTCAAAGATGTAAAAACACCCATGTTCAGGAGATGAAAGTTTCTAGTACTGATAAACATCAGTACAACGCACTGTCAAGGTCCTCATTACACAGTTCTGTAAACCCTATCAAAAGAGCTGGTTTCTTTTTCTGATAGAGTTTCCTAAACAACACCGGTTCAAATCCAAATAAACTACACTTCTGCTTCCAAAACAGCAATGTTACCGCTCAGTGGGGATTCCCATGACAGCACTTGCTTCACCATTTAACATCCCAGGTGCCTCTCAACATGTGCTAAAGCATCCCAGCACTGCCGACACTTGAGCAATTTGGCAGCTCACTTGCACATAACCCCCCCAACGCAACCGCTAACCCAGGCATTTGTTTCCCTCCCTCACCTTGGAAAGGTTAAGCCATTTGGCAGTCTATGGAAGTGGGATCAGAAAAGGAGGAAAAAAAGATTATAGCCTCCTCCTCCTGGAAAAGGCTACCCATCGGTAGGAGACTGCTCCATCAGGTTGTTCCGAGCAGAACTGCAGCAGAACTGCTCCCATGCAGACACACGCAGCCACCGGCCAAGCACGCTGAGCTCCCGCTTTGCTGAGAGGCCGTCCCACAGAGACAGGGAAGTCCAATGTATCTGCTCCCATCCATATATCATCCAGAGATTGCTCACCGATCTAAGCCACTGACCTACTGCAGCCTTTTTAGCTGTCGCTCCTCAGACAGCTCCCTGCTAGTCTGGCCAGCAAGCTCTAGAAAAATACAGTAATAAACTGTAAGTCTCCATCACTAGCACTTCAGAAAGCATTACACAAATATCAAGGTTCCCCCAGTGGTCCTTTCCAACTCTATTTCCTGTGACAGTCACCACACTCAAATGCTTCAAAAAAAAAAAAAAAAAAAAACAGCCAGCCCCTAATTTTTATTTCTTTTAGTATACGAAGATTCCCAGACTTTGTAGCACACCTTCTGTAACGTACAAGTCCTTCTGTAAAGGATTCATTTTTAGAAGTATTTCATAAAGTCACAGTTTTCATACACAGAAGAACTGCTTTTGTTCATCTGATACTCAAAAGATAATAAGAACAGGTATTACTCGACTGTGGCTTGCTCCTCTCCTGTACGAAGGAATATGAGAGTACACGGAAAGCCTAAAGCATCACAAAAACCAAAACATGACCATCTTACCACTAGTGGGCAACTGCCTGACCGCAGCAGAAGCATGCTACACCAACTCTAAGATATTTGAATAGCCCTGCTATTAACTTCATCATTTGCTAACTAAATATATATAGCATATAGCTCAAAATTTATTAATGCTGCCTTTATTATTTATCACCAAGTGTTTGCAGTGTCTTTTCTACATCAGGAAGAGTTTCACACTATTATTTACATATTGTTTAGAAGAAAACTCATTATATTTGACTGTGCACTTGACTGTTTGCTTTCTCAAATAAAGACCTCAAGAATTTTAAATATTTATTATCTGACTGCCAGTTCTACCAACATAACAGGATGGCTGGATCTATTTCATTCATTTCCCCAAAAGACACACTCTTCTCCAAGTGGGTCTTTCCAAAAATAGGTGCTTGTTTTGCCTTTCAGATCCCCACCCAGTGCCCTTAGCAGTCTATACAGTGACCCTAAACCAGAATAAATTACACTGTTTCATGGTTGTTTAAATAGAGACTGGTTTGGTTCTTTTCCTGAATTAGACTTGGATTTTCGTAACAGTAAAACTAAAAAACAGCAATAAAGTGAGCTTGCCTTTCATTTAATAAAATTAGTTCAATATTTAACATCAACACATCATGAAGCTAAATCCTGAACTTGCAGAGAACAGACTGACCTCGATTACATTCTTGGTTTTAACGATTCACAACACGCTGCCATCTAAGTCTGCCACAAACTAAGTTTTTAAGCATTCCGTGAACAATAACATTTTCAGGAGAAACACTCTCCCCATTGCACAAAGATTTGGCTTACATTTCCATAAATATTAATCAGCCAAGAAATTCCCACGCAAGAATATAAAAAATTACCTCTGTTATACTTATGAAGAATCACTATTAAAATCAAATCTACGGCTTAATTTTATTGCTACTAATCATAACTGAATATTTTTTCATTAGTTTCAATCACATTTAGTGCTGGCAAAAAGCATTTAATTAACTATTACAGAAAAAAGTCTTGTATGTACACAGCAGGCCAATTCCATTAATGTCTCTACCAGCCAAAGGCCAGAAAATCTGTGTGTTTGAGGAACCCCTCCTGAGCAAATGCAATCTCTCATCTCTGCAGAGGTTCTGAAGAAGACAGTCACAAATCTGGAGTAGCATTAACTGTCTATGAACTGATTTCAAAGCACATTCAAACAGTAATCACTTTGGAACAGGTTGTAAAGGTCTGGATCCAAACTTTGACCAGCAAAGAGTTCAAATCCCAAGGAAAGTATCAATTTCCAGAAGGAGCTACTCACTGAAGACTCTCCTAACATACTTACCCTTCAACTTCTCAAGTAAATCTAAGTCACAGGACAAAGAACCTTTATCAAAAGCTAGAACAATTATTTACCATGCTGTCAGTGTTATGATTAAAAAAACCACTGATCAAAATGAGACAGACTTCAGGAATGGTTGTTAAAGCTCTGTGTGTGCTGAAATAAAACAGTATCCCACTAGCAATTTTCAAACTTGGAATTACTGAGGAACAGGAGACCCTTAGTGACGCATGCCCTGGAAGCGTCCATGCCTCTGGAAAAGAATAAGCAGTGGATTTGTGTGTGCAGCTGCTCTGTTGCATCGAAGCAAGGGAAGATACCCTTATATTAAATATATTAAAGCATGAAGTTAACAGCCCACTATAATCAGGATTCTTAATAAAGCTGGTAAATTTTTCAACACAGATGTTCCCACTGAGGAATTAGATTTAATCAAAAAATCTTTTTATTTCTGTAGGAAAAATGTTTGTCGTATTTTTCATTAGCAAAAAAAAAAAAACATTAAATGAAGGTAATTGAAAGTTCAGTTCTAGTTGTGTTTTCTCCAGAAGGGTATTAAAACCTTTCCTTCGCTTGTGCACTATAAAAAGGTGAGGAAAGACAAAGAAATGAAGAAGAATTTCAACTGGAGAAGTGTTTTTAAAACACAAGCACCACTTATTAATTACTTTTACTTTTCATGCATCAAATGTGAACATACATCTTTTTTCATCACTTCAACCATCCACCAGAAGCTGTGGGTCCCCAC